>QJPP01003129.1:0-103474 GCA_003996215.1 Jaltomata sinuosa | reverse complement strand
TAAGGGTGCAGAAATAGAGGAAAATCCCTCAACGAACCTTCTATAATAACCTGCCAACCCAAGGAAACTACGAACCTCCGTAGGTGTTGTAGGTCCTTGCCAGTTCTTCACGGCTTCTATCTTTTGAGTATCAACCCTTATTCCTTCATCAGAGACAATATGACCCAAGAATGCCATAGATTTTAACCAAAATTCACATTTAGAAAACTTTGCATATAGCTTACGATCACGAAGAACCTGTAACACCTGCCACAAGTGATTAGCATGGTCCTCCTTTGATCTTGAATAGACCAAGATATCATCTATGAATACAATCACAAACATGTCCAAGAATGGCTTGAACACCCTATTCATCAGATCCATAAAAGCTGCTGGTGCATTTGTTAGCCCAAATGACATAACTAAAAATTCAAAATGACCATACCGTGTTCGGAAAGCTGTCTTGGGTATATCTTTCTCTTTGACTTTTACTTGATGATAACCCGACCTCAAATCAATCTTCGAGAAACACTTAGCACCCTGTAACTGGTCAAACAAATCATCAATCCTAGGAAAGGGATATTTGTTCTTAATTGTCACCTTATTCAACTGCCGATAGTCAATACACATTCTCAATGAGCCATCTTTCTTACGTACAAATAAAACCGGTGCTCCCCAAGGGGATATACTAGGCTTTATGAATCCCTTTTCTAACAAATCTTTTAATGGCTCCTTCAATTCTCGTAATTCTGCCGGGGCCATCCTATATGGAGGGATGGAGATGGGTTGAGTACCTGGAATCACATCAATACCAAACTCTATCTCTCTTTCTGGAGGCAAACCTGGAAGCTCTTCGGGACATACATCAGAAAATTCATTTACCACTGGAATAGACTGAAGATCTAGTGGCTCCACATCTATATCTCTCACTCTCACTAGATGACATATGTACCCTTTGGACATCATCTTCTTTGCCTTAAGATAAGAAATAAACTTACCTCTTGGTGTCCCAACATTACCTTCCCATTCAAGGACTGCCTCTTTTGGAAAATGGAAACTCACCCTCTTAGCTCGGCAATCTACCGTGGCATAACATGAAGCCAACCAATCCATACCCATTATAACGTCAAAATCTATCATATCTAGCTCAACAAGGTCAGCCAATGTGTTACGGTCACAAACAGTTACTATGCAATTATGATAGACTTTTCTAGCTATAATAGACTCGCTAGTTGGCGTAAAGACTTCAAATGGTTTAACCAATAATTCTGGCATTCCTTCAAACTTTCCAGCAATCAATGGAGTTACATATGATAGTGTAGAGCCTGGATCAATTAATGCATATACATTATATGAAAAGATGGACAATGTACCTGTAACCACATCAGGTGAAGCCTCCAAATTCTGTCGTTCCGCTAGAGCATATGTACGATTTTAAACTCCACTAGAACTAGCAGTTCCTCTACCACCTCTACCACGACCTGCAGGCACTTGTGGCCCCCTACCTAAATAAGGCACCGATGATGATGATGCAGCAACCGATCCAGTAGGTTGTGCCATGCTACCCATGCCCCTTTGAGGGCAATTTCTCATCATGTGTCCCGGTGTACCACACCAAAACAAACATTTGTTCCAAGCCGACATATACCTAGATGATTTCTTCCACATTGTTTACAAAACAGTCTAGGAGGTCTTGGTTGGCTCGCACTTCCCTGTTCTTGGTACCCCGCTACTTGTGAGCCTTGACTCTCACTCCTTTGCCCAAATTGATTAGCCCTAGACCCTTGAAACCGAGGTGGAGCGCTAGCTGTAGAGTAGGAAGATGATGGCCTAGGCAGTCTATTAGAAAACCGAGGCCTAAACTCACCTTGGGATGGCGTAAACTAGCCCATAGATCTGGCCCTCTTGGACTGCCCTCTTTCCGACTCTTGTGTCCTTCTCCTTTGCCTTTGATCCTCCATCTTTTGTGCAAAAGCTTGTATCCTTGCTATACCCATATCTTTGTTCAAAGCAGCAATAGTACAATCCCTAACCAGATATGAATCCAATCTATCCACGTAACGATGAACTCTATCCTCCATAGTAGCTACTACATTAGGAGCATACCTGGCCAAAGAATTAAACTTGAGACTATACTCTCTCACGCTCATATTCCCTTGGTGAAGATTTAAGAACTGAGTTGCGCGGGCCTCCCGAATCTCCAATGGCAGATAATGGTCAAGGAATGCCTTTTTAAACTCTTTCCATTTAGCTGAAGGTGTATTTATACCCCTAGATTATTTCCAAGCTTCGTACCACAATACAGCCACACCTTTTAATCTATATGTTGCCAACTCAACTGCTTCCTTACCAGATACATGCATAATATCTAAGGTCCTTTGGATTTGATCAATAAAGTCTTGCGGATCTTCATTAGGATCTGACCCGGTAAATGATGGAGGGTCCAAATTAAGGAAATCACGTATCCGCACACTAGCTTCCCTATTTGCACCACTAGTACCTGCAATTGGACCTGCTTGCCCTTGTCCTTGACCAGCAAGTATACGAAGTCAACAATTGGACTGCATTCTTTAAATCTTGGTCAGTAGCATTAACCGGTGGTTCTTGGGGTGCTGCTGCCCTCCTTAGCTCTTCTGGAGACGGAGGAGTGGAGGAAGTCCGTGATGAAGACAGTTGAGCCTCACTTTGATTAGCTCGTCTAGGTGGTGATTTGCTGGTCCCTTCTCCAGTAGCCACATCTACTTGCTTACCAGTACTCTTACTTTTCCTAGTAACCGGCATTTTTGCTATAATGAAAACAATTCAAAGGTTAGATACGATAAACCTATAACATTGGCTCTATTGCACGATCTAAGAGATGAAGAAAAAGAGACAACTCCTAAATGTCCCGTAGCCTCCTGTTTATAGATGTGGTGCACAACACACCCATAAGCAAGACTCTACATAGACACGGCTTTGTAGACTCCCTAGGATGACCTGCTCTGATACCACTTTTGTCACGCCTCAAATTCCATTTAGACGGACAGGCACTCGATGCCCTAAAGGCCCGAGAGAACCAACTTATAACCTGTGATTCATCATGCATATTACTATGACAATTAAGAAGCTTTGACTATAGATAAGCTTCCTGAATAACAAGACCAACATAGATAGGCCCAAAACTTATGTACATGATCTGGCCATTGAGGCCACAACTGTTAAGAGCAAAGACATAACAAAGTTTTACTTTAACATTGGTCTACAAAGCCTCTACAAGATAGACAAACTTAGTTTAGGTCGGGACAGGGCCCCGCCTTACCCTTAGCTATACAATACCCAAAATATATACCAAAGACTCGGTAAAGCCCCGAATCAACCTGGAGCTCACCAACAGCAGCCGAGTGTCCTATGCTCCTACTGGGGAGGTCTACTAGCCAGAGTACATGTGCCTGCGGCATGAAATACAGCGTCCCCATGAGGGACGTCAGTACGAGAGAATGTACTGAATATGTAAGGCATAAAGTAAACCATATGTAAACAAGAGCTCAAATAGAATAAGGTATCAGTGCATAAACATGTAAATAAGAACAGAAGATCACATTCGCTTACACTTGCGAAATCATGTATATTACGTTATTTGGTTACTCTTCTTTGCTTTATGATCATTGTAAGGCATGTAATACACGTGACCAACTGATCAGTGGTAGAAGAGGAGTCCCACGCTAGGCAATTTAACCCCTGGGATGCTGCCCTCATAAATATACAAATTGTGATCGACCCATGCTAGGCTTTCGCCCCTAGGCTGCCACCCATAAGTACACAAATAGGGATCGACCCATGCTAGGCTTTCACCCTTGGGCTGCCACCCACACATATACAGATTACTTCATTTAGTTTCTTTAATCTTTGAGATTGTTACTTTGGTGGTTGTAACCTTTATTGAGCTCAAAACTATGGACCCGTAGTAGAAGACATGTGGACATGCACTTAAGGCAGTAACAATGATATAAGGAACAAACGTAACATCAACGTACTGTTTAGGAGCTTATATGATACAATGAACCTCATTTGGCTTAGAGAATAACTCACAAAGCTTGCTGTTGAAAGTACCTTTACTAGGAAACTCACTTCGTTGGTAACAACACAAATATAAGAGTTCATGCCAAGGAATATGAAACTGAGAAACCTTACATACCTTGTTGTGTAACTCGGATATTACAACGAATTAAGCTTCCCTCTTTCAGATTATTTATCTACAATGAAATACGTGGCAAAACTAGTATTAGTAGCTAGTTAACTAATTTGGGCTACTTGATCCCACTAAATTAGTAACTAGGCAGTAAGCTCGTAATTGATCAAACCAAGAGTGTTCCTTTCACCTCTTCTCTTCTAAACATATCTACATACTGTACGACCTTCTCATAAGGTCCCTTGAAACTCTTCCAACTTCACAACATATACCAAATAACATACAAAGGTGTGCAGGCAGCAAGTTAACATAACACCCAATTAAGTGGTGTATTACCACACCCTCCTTCCATACTTCAATACAATTTCACACACCCTTTTACAAGTTCAACCAAGCTGTCCCAAATATATACACATAAAACCGCTCTTAAAACAATCCCAAACATCCTTAAACATAATAAGAAAGTATTTTAACTCAAGGATTCCAATCACTACCCCATGGTTCTTGACACAAACACATACAGAATTCTCCATCAAACTTGCATATAAAAAGGGGTAAAAATGGGCAGTAACTTTACCTTAAATTCTGAAAATCTGTCCTTCTAACTTGTACTTCTTCAAGAGCTTGAACTCCCCTTCAACTTAGCTTGAAAAGAGGGAGAATACTTAAGAACCCTAATGGTATTTTATGGCTGCTATGTGAAGCTAAGAGAGAGAGAAAGAAAGAACTTCTAAAATCTGTTTTTTTTCAAGTTAAAATGAGTGAAATGAGCTGGTCTTAACCCCTTTAAAGGGGGCTGCTTTGGCCGACTTTCCTTGCTCATTTTGAGCCACAAAATGTCAAGAAGGTGATACACCTACTTGGCCATTTTACATGGGCTTTGTTGGACTTAACCTTATTGGGCCTTGGCTGCCAATTCTTTCCCTTTCTTTCACTTCTTTGGGCCAGAATTTATTCAAGTGGGTGATGGGTGTACTTGGCCCTCTAAGCTAGTCAAATAGTCTTAGTAGGTGATGCACCTACCTAGTTCTTTAGGCTGGTCAATAAGTCAAAGTAGGTGATGCACCTACTTGTCACCTACTAGCTTAGTTAAGTCAAGCAAGCAACTCTCTTATTTTATTCTATTTTCTAATTTCTAATCCCTTTTGCTTTAACTTAACACTTCACCCTAAATATTTACTCAAATACAACCTTACCATCTCGAGTTTAAATACTTTTGTCGAGGTTAACTTGGCCGTTTACGTGCTGAACTGAATGGGGCATTACAGCACCTCCCAATACACATTAAACTATCACTGCTCATATAAGAAACTCGGTCCCTCACCTATATGACAAGGCTATATCAAGTGATATATGAATAGGACTAGTATATGCGGAATACGGGATGTTACAAAATGGGGCTCAAAACTGCCCGCTCAAGCCAAGAATTAAAGATGCAATTTCCAAGAAATGAAACGTAAGCAGGGCAAAGATTACCTACCACAATGATGGAATTCCAGCCAAAATGAAGAACTCTTCACCCTCACAAGCATGCACCAGCTGCAGGGGTAAGATTTACACAAGAATTCTCAAGCTTGGAAAAAGGCAACAATGGAAGAATTTAGGAAATCCAAGTGAACAAGAAGCTTACCAAGAGATGAAGGGCAACGGAAAATCCACAAACAATCAACTCCCCAAGGTTTAGAATTGATTTAGAGCAATTTGGAAGAGAGTATTTTCAGGTTGGAGTTGGGAACAAATGAGAAATAAGGCTGGAAAAATAAAGTTCCAGCACTTTATAAATACTGGCCGCAGACCAACGCCATTGGCGCTAAAGGAGAGCCATAGCGCAGGAGGGAGGAAGGCACCTCAACACTATCGCATTGGAGGGACGCGATCGCGCAGGCACGTGGGCAGGCTCTTGAGCGCTATCGCACTGGCACGGTGCCATCAGCGCTAATGGCATGCACATGCTAACGCGATAGCACTGCCTAGGTGCCATTGGCGCTGAAGGCCTTGCCTGCAGTAAAAACCAACAAAACTTGGAAACACCCACGAGGCATTTTGGGCACAATCGAAACCCGATACTCAATAACCAATAAATATTTTAGAGTGGAAATGACATTCTGGACTCAACAGAATTGACAAAACTTCCATACAAGGTCATCTCGGAGATATGTTGACCCAAGTCAACACTTATCACAACCAACCAAACACCTAAAATGAGCCTGGCTAACCCGGGGACCAAACCAACCACCTACCTAACCTAAACTCAGCATTCTGGAGCTAATGGAGTTGACAGAATTTCAATCTGAGGCCGTCTTCTCTAAATGTTATCAAAGTCAACCAAACCAGCCCAACTGGCCCAAAAACACAGAAAGAGAGAGAATTCCAAGATGAAAAGCTCCCGAATCATGACCAAAGGTCCCTCTAGACCAAAGTCCACACTTCAGAGCTAACAGAACTGTCAGAATTCGATATCGAGCACGTTCACAAAGAATGTTGATTGAAGTCAATGATTTCCATAGTTTAAAGCTCTAAAACAAGGGATGGCCAAAAAGACCAAGAAAATGCCCCAGGCACCGAACTACCTGTCCTAGCAACCCATAAATGACTTGGGGCCACTACAGGCAAGCTCTAATGGTACAAGAAAGGCAAAAACGCATAAATAACCGAAAGGGACATTACATATATAGCCATAATAGGCTGGTACACCCACAGGCTCAACTCTTAGTGTCTGTAGTCTCAGCCATGTGCATAAGGCAGCGTCACATCGTGAGTCAAGTGAATATAATATCTCTGACTCTCTTCCACAATCGCTTAATTTATATTTTAACAACTGATACCATGAGGGACTCTAAAAAAATAATTATAAATGAAATCATTTGTACAAATAGAGAGTGCTGAATGATAATTTATGAACTCTGAGTGACCGATGGTAATCTATGATTATGTGAATCAACTAGTAAACTTTGCTCTATTTCAAATGAATCATATGTATATGTAATTACTGTATATATGATGAATATGATATGACACGAAAATCATCTATAGAGACATATAACGAATGTACTATATGAGTTCTATGGAATGCAAATGAAGGCACATATATTGCTTTGATGTCTATGTGAACTCTATGAATCATAGAATTTAGCTCGAATACTCTGAACGTATGGAAAATGAAAAACTGACATGCCGGGGTGATAAATATGAAGAATAAGGCACATAACAACTGAATACCAATCTCTATAAATGTCACGCCTCAAATTCCATTTAGACGGACAGGTACTCGATACCCTAAAGGCCTGAGATAACCAACTTATAACCTTTGATTTATCATGCATATCACTATGACAATTAAGAAGCTTTGAATATAGATAAGCTGCCTGAATAACAAGACCAACATAGATAGGCCCAAAACTTATATACACGATCTGTCCATTGAGGCCACAATTGTTACGAGCAAAGACATAACTAAGCTTTACTTTTACATTTGTCTACAAAGCCTCTACAATATAGACAAACTTAGTTTAGGTCGGGATAGGTCCCTGCCTTACCCTTAACTATACAATACCAAAAATATATACCAAACACTCGGTAAAGCCCCGTATTTACCTGGAGCTCACCAACAACAACCGAGTGTCCTGTGCTCCTACTGGGGACGTCTACTAGGCAGAATACATGTGCATGCGGCATGAAATGTAGCATCCCCAATGAGGGACATCAGTACGAGAGAATGTACTGAATATGTAAGGGATAAAGTAAACTATATGTAAACAAGAGCTCAAATAGAATTAGGTATCGGTGAATAAACGTGTAAATAAGAACAGAAGATCAGATTTGCTTACACTTGTGAAATCATGTATATTACATTCTTTTGGTTACTCTTCTTTGCTTTATAATCATTGTAAGGCATGTGATACATGTTGAACAAGTGATCAGTGGTAGAAGAGGAGTCCCATGCTAGGCAATTTAACCCCTGGGATGCTGCCCTCATAAATATACAAATTGGGATCGACCCATGCTAAGCTTTCACCCCTAGGCTGCCACTCATAAGTACATAAATAGGGATCGACCCATGCTAGGCTTTCACCCCTAGGCTGCCACCCACACATAAACAAATTACTTCATTTAGTTTCTTTAATCTTTGAGATTGTTACTTTGGTGGTTGTAATCTTTATTGAGCTCAAAACTATGGACTAGTAGTAGAATACATGTGAATATGCACTTAAGGAAGTAACAATGATATAAGGAGCAAACGTAATATCAACGTAATGTTTAGGAGCTTATATGACACAAAGAACCTCATTTGGCTTAAAGAATAACTCACAAAGCTTGCTGTTGAAATTACCTTTACTAGGAAGAGCACTTAGGAAACTCACTTTGTCGGTAACAACACAAATATAAGAGTTCATGCCAAGGAATATGAAACTGAAAAACCTTACATACCTTGTTGTGTAACTCGGATATTACAATGAATTAAGCTTCCCCCTTTCAGATTATTTATCTACAATGAAATACATGGAAAAACTAGTATTATTAGCTAGTTAACCAATTTGGGCTACTTGAACTCACTAAATCAATAACTGGGCAGTAAGCTCGTAATTGATCAAACCAAGACTGTTCCTTTCACCTCTTCTCCTCTAAACATATCTATATACTGTACGAACTTCTCATAAGCTCCCTTGAAACTCTTCCGACTTCACAACATATACCAAACAACTTACAAAGGTGTGCAGGCAACAAGTTAACATAACACCCAATTAAGTGATGTATTACCACACCCTCCTTCCATACTTCAATACAACTTCACACACCCTTTTACAAGTTCAACCAAGCTGTCCCAAATATATATACACATAAAACTGCTCCTAAAATAGTCCCAAACATCCTTTAACATAATAAGAAAGTATTTTAACTCAAGTATTCCAATCACTACCCCGTGGTTCTTGACACACACATACAAAATTCTCCATCAAACTTGTATATAAAAACTTGTATACAACCGCTGCTAGCTCTAGATCATGGGTTGGATAATTTTTCTCATGTGGTCACAACTGTCTTGAGGCATAAGCTATTACTTTACCATGCTGCATCAATACGCATACTAAGCCCACTCCCGAAGTATCACAATACACTGCATACCCTTCTATGCCTTCTGGAAGTACCAATATAGGTGTAGAAGTCAACTTATTCTTTAGCTCTTGGAAGCTTCTTTTGCATGCATAGCTCCATTGGAACTTGGATGCCTTGTGTGTTAGCTTTGTTAAGGGTGCAGAAATAGAGGAAAATACCTCAACGAACCTTCAATAATAACCTGCCAACCCAAGGAAACTACGAACCTTCGTAGGTGTTGTAGACTTTTGAGTATCAACCCTTATTCCTTCATCAGAGATAATATGACCCAATAATTCCATATATTTTAACCAAAACTCACATTTAGAAAACTTTGCATATAGATTACAATCACGAAGAACCTGTAACACCTGTCATAAGTGATTAGCATGGTCCTCCTTTGATCTTGAATAGACCAAGATATCATCAATGAATACAATCACAAACACGTCCAAGAATGGCTTGAACACCCTATTCATCAGATCCATAAAAACTGTTGGTGCATTTGTTAGCCCAAATGACATAACTAAAAATTTAGAATGACTATACCATGTTCGGAAAGCTGTCTTGGGTATATCTTTCTCTTTGACTTTTACTTGATGATAACCCGACCTCAAATCAATCTTCGAGAAACACTTAGCACCCTATAACTGGTCAAACAAATCATCAATCCTAAGAAGGGGATATTTGTTCTTAATTGTCACCTTATTCAACTGCCGGTAGTCAATACACATTCTCAATGATCCATCTTTCTTACGTACAAATAAAACCGGTGCTCCCCAAGGAGATATATTAGGCCTTATGAATCCCTTTTCTAACAAATCTTTTAATTGCTTCTTCAATTCTCGTATTTCTGTCGGGGCCATCCTATATGGAGGGATGGACATGGGTTGAGTACCTGGAATCATATCAATACCAAACTCTATCTCTCATTCTGGAGGCAAACCTGGAAGCTCTTTGGGAAATACGTCAGAAAATTCATTTACCACTAGAATAGATTGAAGATCTAGTGGCTCCGCATCTATATCTCTCACTCTCACTAGATGACATATTTACCCTTTGGACATCATCTTCTTTGCCTTAAGATAAGAAATAAACTTACCTCTTGGCGTCCCAAAATTACCTTTCCATTCAAGGACTGCCTCTTTTGGAAAATAGAAACTCACCCTCTTAGCTCGGCAATCTACCGTGGTATAACATGAAGCCAATCAATCCATACCCATTATAACATCAAAATCTATCATTTCTAGCTCAACAAGGTCAGCCAATGTGTTACGGTCACAAACAGTTACTATGCTATTATGATAGACTTTTCTAGCTATAATAGACTCGCTAGTTGGAGTAAATACTTCAAATGGTTTAAACAATAATTCTGGCATTCTTTCAAACTTTCCAGCAATCAATGGTGTTACATATGATAGTGTAGATCCCGGATCAATTAATGCATATACATTATGTGAAAAGATGGACAATGTACCTGTAACCACATCATGTGAAGCCTCCAAATTCTGTCAATCTGCTAGAGCATATGTACGATTTTGAACTCCACTAGAACTAGCAGTTCCTCTACCACCTTTACCAGGGCCTGCAGGCACTTGTGGCTCTCTACCTAAAGAAGGCACCGATGATGATGATGCAGCAACCGATCCAGTAGGTTGTGCCATGCTACCCATGCCCCTTTGAGGGCAATTTCTCATCATATGTCCCAGTGTACCACACCAAAAACAAGCATTTGTTCCAAGCTGACATATACCTGGATGATTTCTTCTACATTGTTTACAAGACTGTCTAGGAGGTCTTGGTTGGCTCACACTTCCCTGTTCTTGGTACCCCGCTACTTGTGAGACTTGACTCTTACTCCTTTGCCCAAGCTGATTAGCCCTAGACCCTTGAAACCAAGGTGGAGCGCTAGTTGTAGAGTAGGAAGATGATGGCCTAGGCGGTCTATTAGAAAACCAAGGCCTAAACTCACCTGTGGATGGCGTAAACTGCCTCATAGATCTGGCCCTCTTAGACTTCCCTCTTTCTGACTCTTGTGTCTTTCTCATTTACGTTTGATCCTCCATCTTTTGTGCAAAAGTTTGTATTCTTTCTATATCCATATCTTTGTTCAAAGCAGCAATAGTACAATCCCTAACCAGATATGAATCCAATCTATCCACGTAATGATGAAATCTATCCTCCATAGTATCTACTACATTAGGAGCATACCTGGCCAAAGAATTAAACTTGAGACTATACTCTCTCACGCTCATATTCCCTTGGTGAAGATTTAATAACTGAGTTGCATGGGCCTCCCAAATCTTCAATGGCAGATAATGGTCAAGGAATGCCTTTTTAAACTCTTTCCATTTAGATGAAGATGTATTTATACCCCTAGATTGTTTCCAAGCTTTGTACCATAATATAACCACACCCTTTAATCTATATGCTGCCAGCTCAACTGCTTCCTTACCAGATACATGCATAATATCTAAGTTCCTTTGGATTTGATCAATAAAGTCTTGCGTATCTTCATTAGGATCTAACCCGGTGAATGATGGAGGGTCCAAATTAAGGAAATCACGTATCCGCACACTAGCTTCCCTATTTGCACCACTAGTACCTGCAATTGGACCTTCTTGCCCTTGTCCTTGACCAGCAAGTATATGAGTCAACAATTGGATTGCATTCTTTAAATCTTGGTCACTAGAATTAACATGTGTTTCTTGGGGTGTTGCTGCCCTCCTTAGCTCTTCTGGAGATGGAGGAGTGGATGAAGTCCGTGATGAAGACACATGTTGAGCCTCACTTTGATTAGCTCGTCTAGGTGGTGATTTGCAGGTTCCTTCTCCAGTAGCCACATCTACTTGCTTACCAGTACTCTTACTTTTCCTAGTAACTGGCATTTTTGCTATAATGAAAATAATTTAAAGGTTAGATATGATAAACCTATAACATTGGCTCTATTGCACGATCTAAGAGATGAAGAAAAAGAAATCCGTAGCCTCCTATTTATAGATGTGGTCCACAACACAGCCATAAGCAAGACTTTACATAGACACGACTTTGTAGACTCCCTAGGATGACCTACTCTGATACCACTTTTGTCATGCCTCAAATTCCATTTAGACAGACAGGCACTCGATACCCTAAAGGCCCGAGAGAACCAACTTATAACCTGTGATTTATCATGTATATAACTATGACAATTAAGAAGCTTTGACTATAGATAAGCTTCTTGAATAATAAGACCAGCATAGATAGGCCCAAAACTTATGTACACGATCTGGCCATTGAGGCCACAATTGTTAAGACCAAAGACATAACTAAGCTTTACTTTAACATTGGTCTACAAAGCCTCTACAAGATAGACAAACTTAGTTTAGGTCGGGACAGGGTCCCACCTTACCCTTAACTATACAATACCAAAAATATATATCAAACACTCGGTAAAGCCCCGAATTAACCTGGAGCTCACCAACAGCATCCGAGTGTCCTGTGCTCCTACTGGGGACATCTACTAGCCAGAATACATGTGCATGCGGCATGATATGTAGCACCCCCTATGAGGGACGTCAGTACGAGAGAATGTACTGAATATGTAAGGCATAAAGTAAACTATATGTAAACAAGAGCTCAAATAGAATTAGGTATCAATGCATAAACATGTAAATAAGAACAGAAGATCAGATTTGCTTACACTTGTGAAATCATGTAAATTACATTCTTTTGGTTAATCTATTTTGCTTTATAATCATTGTAAGGCATGTGATACATGTGACCAACTGATCAGTGGTAGAAGAGGAGTCCCATACTAGGAAATTTAACCCCTGGGATGCTGCCCTCGTAAATATACAAATTGGGATCGACCCATGCTAGGCTTTCACCCCTAGGCTGCCACTCATAAGTACACAAATAGGGATCGACCCATGCTAGGCTTTCACCCCTGGGCTGCCACCCACACATATACAAATTACTTCATTTAGTTTCTTTAATATTTGAGATTGTTACTTTGGTGGTTGTAATCTTTATTGAGCTCAAAACTATGGACCAGTAGTAGAATACATGTGAATATGCACTTAAGGCAGTAACAATGATATAAGAAGCAAACGTAACATCAACGTAATGTTTAGGAGCTTATATGACGCCCTTCCTTAACGCTTCAAAGTGTTCAAAGTTTATAAATACAAATACAAGAGTAATTAATTATTTACTCTTCATTTCAGCTCTTGGGAATTTAACCCGCCAATTCTACCCTTATTTGAGGCCTGTAGCACTCCCCAAGATTCAATTAACCATTAACTAGTCTCATAACATTTATATAATCAACACTCAAAGGGTTTCAAATTAAGTTACCCCTTTTTAGGCCTTTTTATGCCTAAAGGTCTCATACAAAGAACCTCATTTGGCTTAGAGAATAACTCACAAAGCTTGTTGTTGATAGTACCTTTACTAGGAAGAGCACTTCGGAAACTCACTTTGTCGGTAACAACACAAATATAACAGTTCATGCCAAGGAATATGAAACTAAAAAACCATACATACCTTGTTGTGTAACTCGGATATTACAACGAATTAAGCTTCCCCCTTTCAGATTATTTATCTATAATGAAATACCTGGAAAAACTAGTATTAGTAGCTAGTTAACCAATTTGGGCTACTTGATCTCACTAAATTAGTAACTGGGCAGTAAGCTAGTATTGATCAAACCAAGAGTGTTCCTTTCACCTCTTCTCCTCTAAACATATCTATATACTGTACGACCTTCTCATAAGGTCCCTAGAAACTCTTCCGACTTCACAACATATACCAAACAACATACAAAGGTGTGCAGGCAGCAAGTTAATATAACACCCAATTAAGTGGTGTATTACCACACCCTCCTTCCATAATTCAATACAACTTCACACACCCTTTTACAAGTTCAACCAAGCTGTCCCAAATATATATACGCATAAAACTGCTCCTAAAACAGTCCCAAATATCCTTTAACATAATAAGAAAGTATTTTAACTCAAGGATTCCAATCACTACCCCATGGTTCTTGACACAAACACATACAAAATTCTCTATCAAACTTGTATATAAAAAGGGGCAAAAATGGTCAGTAACTTTACCTCAAATTCTGGAAATCTGTTCTCCTAACTTGTACTTCTTCAAGATCTTGAACTCTCCTTCAACTTAGCTTGAAAAGATGGAGAAAGCTTAAGAACCCTAATGGTATTTTATGGCTTCTATGTGAAGCTAAGAGAGAGAGAAAGAAAGAACTTCTAAAATCTGATTTTTTTCCAAGTTAAAATGAGTGAAATGAGCTGGTCTTAACCCCTTTAAAGGGGAACTTCTTTGGCCGACTTTCCTTGCTCATTTTGAGCCTCAAAATGTAAAGAAGGTTATACACCTACTTGGACATTAAACATGGGCTTTGTTGGACTTAACCTTATTGGGCCTTAGCTTCCAATTCTTCCCCTTTCTTTCACTTCTTTGGGACAGAATTTATTCAAGTGGGTGATGGGTGTACTTGGCCCGCTAAGCTAGTCAAAATAGTCTTAGTAGGTGATGCACCTACTTAGTTCTTTAGGCTGGTCAATAAGTCAAAGTAGGTGATGCACCTACTTATCAATTACTAGCTTAGTTAAGTCAAGCAAGCAGCTCACTTATTTTATTCCATTTTCTAATTTCTAATCCCTTTTGATTTAACTTAACACTTCACCCTAAATATTAAGCTCAAATACAACCTTACCATCTCGACTTTAATTACTTATGTTGAGGTTAACTTGGCCGTTTACGTGCTGAACTGAATGGGGCATTACAGCACCTCCCAATAAGCATTAAACTATCATTGCTCATATAAGAAACTCGATCCCTCACCTATACGACAAGGCTATGTCAAGTGATTTATGAATAGGACTAGTATAAGAAGAATACGGGGTGTTACAATAAATCATATAAATGATATAGACCCTTATAGAGATATATGTAACGTAGGATCATGCCTCGCGGTGAAAGAGGTTTTAGCTTTACATACCTCGATTCCGGGCTCGAGAAAATTTAGTGGACAATACCCCTTCCTAGCAGCTGATAATCTATACAAATCAAGTGGTAGAACTATTACAAAAAGCCCATAATAACATTCTAGATGTATCGGCAACATGTTGGCTATTAGGCGAGCAACTTGCTCGTTGGACTCTCTTTATAATTATGATTCTTTCTAGTTCCCTTATCTTATTATAACCATAGGTTAGACACATATAGGACATATTTATAGAAGCTAATAACCATGTGGAGCTAACAAAATATTCCTCTATGATTAAACAGGCAGCATGTTTGCACAATAGTCATAAACTCGGCATAAAGACACACCCTTCAATTCCAATCCCAAAACAACCGCAACCAAACCCAACTATGAGGTATATATCCAATACAGCCAACAACACATATAATACAACCACCAAATAGTTCAACAAAATTATAATAACTTGAACTCACAGCTTCTGAATACCTTCCCATGAGTTCATACTACAATTACGTCTAGAATTGCCTTTCTTCTCATATATAATAAGGGATGGAGGGGAAGGATTTTACCTTGATTTTTCTGTAACTTTCAACTCTTAGCTTGAATTTTTCAACACCAAAAATGTTACTCCAAAATAGTACCTTACAACAAGAATAAAACTCCTTAAGACGACATCACACAACAAGGGGCTGACAAGAAGCTTCTTTCTCACAAAGGCTTCCTAAAGATCACCAACCTGTGGAGCTTCAATCCACCAGCTTTTCTATATAAAAACCATGATAAAGTACATCCAAATCCTCATTTAGAAAACATGTTGGGCCTAAAAAGAAGTCAAAGTAGGTGATCCACCTACTTAATAACTTTTTATATCTTGGGCCTTTTAATTTTTAAACTTTGGGCCATATTTACTTTATCCTGTCTATTAACTATAGGCTTATATTCATAGAGCTCAAGCAAGTAGGATGTTAAAATAAATATCTTAACCATGTTGAAATTTAATACACGTAGGACGTTTATGCTAGTAGGTGAAACACATAGCTCTAGCAAGTAGGCGACTTTCTTGTTTCCAACTTCAATTGACTTTTCAAGTCTGGTTCTCTCAAACTATATTTTCCACTTTAGTATAGTTGGATACTTAGACTTTGGCTCAAATTCACCCTCATATACACATTTCCAAATAAATCCATAGATGTTACCTTAGTCGTACATATGTTTTAAGGTATGGGATATCACAATAAATGGTTAGATATTTGGGAAATGTATGCAAGTCTCAGAAATTAATTCATGATTATGAGCTGGTTTTATATGTTATAGAGCGGATTGAGCCTGTGGAAGTGGTACGATCTTGGTTAGCTTGGAGCATAATTGGAGGGGCTTGTATATGAATGGTAGCTTGGAGCCCGGAGGAAGCTATGGAGCAACAAATACATAAGGCCATGGGTGATCAAGATGCCATTTGAGCAATCAAGAAGGACCCTTGTGGGTTATTTCCAAAATAGTCACTTTTGGGCTATTTTGTAATAGGCTATTTGTGTAAAGGCAATAACTATAAATAGTTGCCTTAGCCATTTTCATACTTAGATTTTTGATGATTGAATTGTCTTGAATAGACTTGATATTTTAGGTTAGGATATTGATTGGGTTCAATTCCAATTATTAGTTTAGAATGAGTGATTAGGGTGGATTCCCGAATTGCTTGTGTTATCTTCTTTGCTTAATTGATCATCGAGTTATTATCTTGTGGATTCAATTTGGTTTCTCATGCATTTGATTGAGTTCTCTTCTCCGTTGGTTGATTGTTGATTCAATTAGCCTTTCTTTCTTCTATTCTCATCTCAATTTTTTCTAATTCTCATCTTAATTTCTCCACTATCTTTATTTTGTGTTGTTGAATTCCGTGTTTCCGGTATCGATTTTAGTCACTCGATTGAGATCCGTTATCATTTGGTATTAGAGCTCCGTTTAGGTTTGTTTCCACAAATCTAAGTCTTGGAAATTTGATATCTTCAAAATCCAAAAAAAAAAAAAAATATCGTCCAAAAAAAAAACGAAATTTTTTCTTGTTTGATTTCTTGTTTTTGACACTAGATACTTGTTCCCTAGTGTTTTTTGAGTCTAGATTTCAAATTATATTCAATTTGGAGTTGTAGAAGTGAAGTTGCCATTGAAGGACTTTGAAACTTTGAAAACTTGCAAACTTGAAAAGTGGGTCTTTGGATTGGGGAGAAATTGGAGTTTAAAAACTATTGGGGTTTGTTCCCTAAGTTGAGGGAAGCTAATCCTAAAGTTTGAGCCAATTCCGAGTTGATTTGAAGGTGTTGGTGTTTAGTGTGTGTTCTTGGTGTTCTAGGTATTTTTGATATTCATCAAGAACATCTTGAAGAAAAAGAAGCCAAAAGGTACATTTGATTTAACTTTTCCAAGTCAAAGTGGTCAAAAATGTTTGTTGGGTCCACAAGTGGAATTTTAAAAAAAAAAAATTCCAAACGACCAAATCTGCCCCTTAGAAAAAGTTTTGGGGGCTGAAATGCACACTTGCAAACTTGGACAGAATGCTTCAAATTTTGGGACCCCAAAATATTTCTAAGTGTTGGAACTCTTAAGACCTCAAAATTTTTCTAAGTGTCCAAACTTCAAATTTCTTCTTCTACACTCATTTTTCTTCTATTTCTCTACTAATTAACATCTTTAATTACTTGTTAACTAGTTTTAAAACATCAAATCATCTCTTTGATTCTCCAAATTAAGCAACAACAAGTAGTTTCTCCTACTTTTGTTACTTAATTCTTGAGTCCAAATTCTTTCGTGCTTTTTCTTCCTTCTTTTCTTGTCTTGTTTCGTTGATTAATTTCTTGATTCAAGTCCGTTTAGAGTCTTTCAAGTCGTCCTTCTTTCAAGAGTCACAAGGATCCATTCCTCCACAAGGTTAGATAACCTTGAATTGATTGAGCAAAACTAGCAACACTATCAATTTGGGAAAGAAGCCATAGTAGGTGAGTTGAGAGCTTACATAATGAGTGGCGTGATGATTTTATTACTAACTTGTTTGCTAGTTTTGTAGGTACAAAAGGAGGTATAAGGAAGGATGTCATCCATAGCCTCGGAATCTTTTGAAGGGGAATCTTATGAAGGCTATGATTGTGATCATGAGTTATATGATTGTGAGAACTTCTACTTCGAAAATGAATGTGAAATGAATGGGGCTTATGGCTCTTATGATGAACATGAAGGAGTAGAAGTATCTTATTGTAAATCCGATAGTGAATATAAAGAGTATGGAGATTCTCATATTACACACCATGGTGATGAAGACGATGTGAGATACGATGCTTTCTCCCATATTTCTTATGAATCATTTGAGGAAGATTGTGATAGAAGAGGATATTGTGAAGATGAATTACCATCCTTGTCTTGTGCTACTTCCTATCCTAGTCGAGGTGGTATAGATGTGTGGGTGCAACCAATTCGAAGACGTTGTGTGAACCATAGGAGAAGAACATCTTCTACTTCTTGGAATGCAAGAACTTATACTTCTTATTTTCCTTATAATGTGACTTGTTCTACTTATGGTAATGATGTTGGAGGTAGAATTGAAGGATCAATAAGACATGAAAGTAGAGTGAAATCAAATGAGCCCCTTCCGGTGAGGGATCTTGAATCTTTAAGAATTAAAGAATTAGGGGATGCCATATAAAGAGGAGTTGACAAGGTCATTCGATGGGTTGCCAATATTAATCCCGAGGAGTTACAAAAGATGTTGAAGAAAACTACTCATGAAGATGAACCCACTAAGGAGTTGAACATGGAAGTCAAAACATCCACACTTTGTGCACCAAAGTGGAAGCTTGAAATGAAGGGATCATCTAACCCTTCACAAGGGATACTTGGCGCTTGTCCGAACTCCAATGAAATTGAGAGACAAACGATTGATAGGAGTAAGGGTGTGATAAGTGACAACTCTAGAGTAGAAAAAAGAGAGGTTGTGTGGAGTGATGTGAGAGGGTTGTCACAACCTTATACTAACTTTGGTACCCTCTCTTCTTTTTCTAGTTGTCTTAATTCTTGTGCAGGTATTCTTGGAAGCAAACCTATTGTGGAACCTCAAAATGTGGAACATCATGAGGTGGTTGAAAGATTTCAAAGAAAGCAATTGTGCTCAAATGTTTGTAACCAAGGTGAAGACAATCCTTCCTATGAGCTACAAGGTAACAAAGCTAACTCTTGCACTTTATTGAACTTGGAAGATCATTGTGTGGTTAGTGGACAATTGAGTGTAAGTGATAGCTTGTATATGTGTGAGCTTAAAGAGCCTTTACCTTGTGATGATCTTGATGACACCTTGTTGCATGATGATGATGACATTGTTGTGAGTTCCCAAACACTAGTTTATCCTATAGATGACTTGATTGATTCTTCTAGTAAGATCGATATGAGTCCATCTAGTGTTAGCACTTGTAACTTAAGTGAAAATGTATTGTCATGTAATGGGGTAGTCAAATGCTAGTTGGATATAATGATGGTAATCATGTGTGTGATTCTTTTGAGCTTGATATGCTACCAATTAGTGTTCATTGTGGTGTTGACCAACTTGCTTGTAATGATGACCTACTAATTGAGGAGTTGTGTGATGTGATAAATGAACCTCAATTTAGTAATGGTAATGATATAGTTGGTCATATAGTTAGTCATGTAGGATCTTTACTTAGAGGTGATGATTCCTTGAGTGTTGATTCCATTTCTAATTCTTGTCATGAGGATTTTGAGGTGGAGTATGTTTTTAAGGATAATCCCTTATTTGAGCTTGACATGACTAATGAAGATGAAATGCATAGTGATGTGTTTTGGAATGATGGAAATGTAGCCCCTCTTGAAGGCTACCAAGTGATTGAGAATCCACTATCGTATGATGACACACTTTACAAAGACAAAACTCTCTTCTAGAAAGATGATCGTACGTCTATTGGAGGGGTTAGTGGTCAAAAGGAAAGGGGTGTATGTTCTCTAATGACCACTTCATTCTTGTGTGACCCCACTCTTGATCAAGGCCTTAATGCTTGTGGATCAAAGGGTGATTCTATATGTGGGCACACCTTGGATGAGGTTCATTTAAGTAACACCTTTCTCTACTACCTCTTTGCATATGATGATGTCCATGTTTGTATGGGATTTGTTTTATATAGAGGTAGGGGTTTCTTGGGTTGGTCCATTTGCCTTTGTGACCAAACTATGTGGGCCTTTTATATCTTTGACCCCGGTAAACACTCATGGGTGTTTGAACAAATGGAGACACCACATTTGGTATGGTCTTATGGGGGAATAGGGAAGCAATTGTGTATTAGGACCTTTGAGGTTTCTTTGTTCCATGATATTTCTCATAGCCGGATCCTTATTATGTTCTATAATGCATTGCTCTTATTTGACACAAAGGATAGTTGGTTGTATTTTAAATGTGTGCCTCCTTGGCAAGTTGGTATGGTTGATAACCCGTGTGCTAAACCTCATGCTATGAGGATATATTTGTTGTTTGTCCTTCTTATGTTTTTGCAAGGTTCGAATTCGAGGACGAATCCTTTTGAAGAAGGGGAGGATAGTACGATCTTGGTTATATTGGAGCATAATTGGAGGGGCTTGTATATGAATGGTAGCTTGGAGCCTGGAGGAAGCTATGGAGCAACAAATACATAAGACCATGGGTTATCAAGATGCCATTTGAGCAATCAAGAAGGGCCCTTGTGGGTTATTTCCAAAATAGTCAGTTTTGGGCTATTTTTGTAATAGGTTATTTGTGTAAAGGCAATAACTATAAATAGTTGCCTTAGCTATTTTCATACTTAGATTTTTGATGATTGAATTGTCTTGAATAGACTTGATATTTTAGGTTAGGATATTGATTGGGTTCAATTCCAATTATTAGTTTAGAATGAGTGATTAGGGTGAATTCCCGAATTGCTTGTGTTATCTTCTTTGCTTAATTGATCATCGAGTTATCATCTTGTGGATTCAATTTGGTTTCTTATGCATTTGATTGTGTTCTCTTCTCCCTTGGTTGATTGTTGATTCAATTAGCCTTTCTTTCTTCTATTCTCATCTCAATTTCTTCTAATTCTCATCTTAATTTCTCTACTATCTTTATTTTGTGTTGTTGAATTCCGTGTTTCTGGTATCGATTTTAGTCACTCGATTGAGATCCATTATCAGGAAGGCTGGTAGGTTGATTGTGAGCAGTTGATTTGTTGGTTATGTTTGACCATATCATCTTTATAATGTAAAGAGCTTTTCTACATTTATTTATTATTACTACATATCTGTGGGCCAGACTATCACTAGTTTTCTAAACATTGCATCACCCCAAGGGCCCATTTTTAGTTATAAATGGATTTAAAACAGGTTTATTGATCTTCTTGGAGTAAAAGAGATTATATGATGATTTTATCACTGATTTTGAGACTATACTAGACTCAGCTGGGTCGTAGTGCTAGACATTATTTTATTACTGATTTTGAGATGATACTAGGCTCGGCTTGGCCGAAGCGCTACATATGATTTTATTACTAATTTTAGACCCGGCTGGATTCTAGGCGCACATATTGAGAGTTTGTATATGGTCTTGGATACCTTCATGGACCTTGTCAATCCAGACTAGGGGCTACAGTCCAAGAGTACCAGAGAAGGGGAATATGTGGGAGTAGAGGTATACTAAGGATGCCTTCCATGGGTCCTACCTGTTGGTCCTACGAGCATCGTAGGAGGTACATACGATACCACTTTTACTTCTTATCATATCATACATTTTTTGCATGGTTCCACTCTTGTTTATTATTTGTTGATTGTACACTCCAGTGTATGCAATGCTGGAGGGTTTGCTTTCACTTATATGTATTCCTCATGTGTATGGGTGCTCACTAAGATTATAGGTAGATTAGCTTACTTACTCCTATTGTAATTACCTACTAATATACTTATGATCATCCTTACCTTATGGATTGTATCATTAGCATACTTATGTTTATTTGCCTTTCTTTCCTTACCATTATTTGAGGTTACCGGTACACCACCCTGTTTGTTAAACTTTTTGTATATATTGTTGTTGCAAGGATCCAGGTGTGTTCTCTACTATTTCACTTGTGTTCTGTGATATATCCTATGTTTCTAGCATAGATTACTTGTATTTGTTTATGCCTTCTTCCTATTGCTAGCTTCCATGTACTTTTCTCTATTTGCTTTTGTGGCCTTTTCTTTCTTTTCGGCTATTTACTGCATTTATATTTTATATATGCTCAGTCGGCCTATGATACCTACTGGGTACCTATTGCTTGTGTAATTGGTACTCATACTACACTCCTGCATATTTTTGGTGCCTATCCTAGTGTGAGTTATCACCATTCATGTAGAGACTCATGCCACACTTCTTAATATCCAAGACATAGGGTGAGCTCTTGGTGATCGAGGCTTGGCTATATCTCTTGTTTTGGCAGTTGACTCTTTTGTATATTCAGAGGCACTTGTATATTTTACTTTTGCACTATCTTGTTCTCTGTATATTTAGTAGTGGCTCTTGTACTTTTGATACTAGGCCATGGGATGGTGTAGTTTCTATATATGTATATCTAGATTGCTTTCCTTTCTCTTTGCTTTCTCTATCTTACTTCTTCTTTGCTTTTTATATCTTGCATCTACTTTGCTTTCTATATCTTGCTTTCGCTTATGTTCTTTCTTGTGCGTGCCTACTTAGAGTGTAGCCCATTACTAACTATTTCGAGCTACAGAGATTGGTTTTCCTATAGTGGGGTTGTAGGTGCCATCCTGACCTAAGAAATTGGGTCGTGATAGCTTGGTATCAGAGCTTAGGTTCACTGGTGTTATTAGTATAGGATCCAATGTCGAGTAGAGTCATGTAGATCAGGGAGGAGACATCTGTACTCTATCTTTGGGAGGCTACAGTGGCATTTTAGGAAATATGAATCTTCTCTTGATTCTATATCGTGCATCTTATCCTAATGGTCTCCTAGAATCTCATTTGTTTTGTTCACTCTTCCGCAGATGGCTCATACATGATCTTCAACAATGGACGAGGGCGAGCCTTTAGAACCACTGGCTTCAGCCAGCAGCCAGGGTAGACATAGAGGTAGAGGTCAAGGACGTGCTTGAGAAGCGGTACTAGTTAGACCTCCTAAGGTAGAGTATGAGCCCAAGACAGTTCTAGAACAGCAACCCATGAACCATAGAGTAGACCAGGTGGCACCAGGGCTAGTAGCAATATCTGTATTAGCACCAGCACCAGCCTCAACTCCTACCCCAAATATTTGGAGTGTTCTTCTTCAATTGTTGGGTATGGTTGGATGTCAACCTTCTGATATGGCCTAGACATCCGCTCAGGGGGTAGCCCTGGGTGTTCAGAGTTTAAGAGCATAGCCTACCACTTCGGCTCCCCGTGCGTAGGTTCTTGTAGTTCCTACAGTTTCTCAACCTCTTGGTCCTCACCTAATTATGACAGAGTCGGAGCAAAAGGCTTTGGGCCGATTTCTGTGATTATCCCTATTGAGGTTCTCTGGTGCTCCCGGAAAGGATGTTTATGACTTTATTTCTACTTACAAGGATATGCTTAATTTTCTTAGTCTATTGGATACTCACGGAGTAGGTTATACTACCTATCAGCTAGAGGTCCCAACTAAGCTTTGGTGGAGGGCGTAGGTAGCATGCAGGCCCCCTTAGTCTTCTCAATTAACTTGGAGGGAGTTCTATGAGGCCTTTATGGACAAGTTTTTGCTGTAAAGTGATCGTGGGCACTGTAGGGAGAATTTTACTTGATTGATGTAGGGATTTATGACACTGTATGAGTATGAGACCCATTTTCACCAGTAGTATTCATTTGGGTCTATGATCATTCCTACAAAGACAGACTAGGTTCGTCACTTTGTTTAGGGGTTGAGGACTGAGCTTCGATAGAATGCAGAGATACTAGTTGCTAGTGGGTGACCATTTTAGGCTACATCATAACATGCCCGCACTATGGAGGATTTGCATCATTAGGACCCTAGGGCAAGAGATGAGAGGCCATGCCATCAGGGTAGTTATAGTGGTTCCCTCTCCAACAGTAGAGGTTCATGCCAGTGGGGTGGAGGATATCAGCCATAAAAGCATCAGGGTCAGTTTGGTCAGCCAGTTCAGGCATCACTTTAGGCTTTAGGTAGGCCTTAGTTTTATTAGAGTTATGGTAATCAACATGGTTACAATGGTCAGTTATTGAGGGGTACATCATTTGGGGCAGCAGGTAATGGTAGCCATATAGGTTCATCCAGTTCATATTGATAGGGTGGGTCATCATGGCCTTTCTACAAGCGTGGTATTCTTTGTTATTTTGCCAGAAAGTTCCCCCAGTGAGGTACAGTTCAGTCAGCTGTTCAGCCGGCTCAGCCTTTAAGGTCAGTGAAGCCACCAGTCAGAAGAGCTGGTGTCCCTAGTAGAGGTTGTGCATAGCATGGAAGGATAGGTGGTCAGGATGGCAGTCGGTCCGGTGGAGGTCGGCATCAATTCTATGTGGTCCTTGGTAGATTTGAGGTAGAGGCTTTAGATGCGGTGATCACAGGAATGATGTTCTGTCTATCTCCAGTCAGGTTTAGCATTGTTAGATCCTAGTTCTTCATGTTCGTATGTTTCTACCTGCTTTGTTTCTTGCTTGGAGTTGGCTAGTAAGCCATTATCTGTTCCCATATTTATTGCTACCCCGATAGGAAATTTTTTAGTAGTGGATCGTGTTGTTAGATCCTGCATGATAGTGGTTGGTGATCTTGAGACTTGGGCTAACTTGATAATTTTAGATATGCTAGACATTGATGTGATTCTAGGCATGGACTGGTTATCCCTTCACCGAGCGGTTTTGGATTGTCTTGCCAAGACTATTACCATAGCCTTGCCCGGTGTAATCCTAGTTGTGTGGTAGGGTTCTATTAGCCGTGCACCATCTGGGATCATTTCTTGTCTTCAGTCTAGGAAGTTGATTTCGTGCAGGTGTTTGGCTTATCTAGCATATGTTCTGGATGTTAGCACCACCACTTCTTCTCCCGAGTCAATCCTTATAGTTAGAGAGTTCTTAGATGTGTTTTGACCGACATGTCAGGCCTTCCACCTGAGCATGATATTGACTTTGCCATTGAGTTAGAGCCAGGTACCAGGCCCATTTCTATTACCGTGGGGTGCTCCAGTTCTGTTTTTTAAAAAGAACGATGATTTGATGTGGATGTATATTTATTATAGGCAACTGAATAAGGTGACTATAAAGAACAAGTATATGATGCCGGGTATACATGAATTTTTTTATCAGCTCAAGGGTGAAACAGTGTTCTTTAAGATATATTTGAGGTCAGGCTACCACCAGTTCAGGATTAGGGCTGAGGATATCCCTAACACAGCACTTAGGACACGTTATGGCCATTATGAGTTCCTGGTGATGTCTTTTGGGTTGACTAATGCCCCAACAACTTTCATGGACTTGATGCATAGGGTGCTCAAGCCATACTTGGATTCGTTTGTGATAGTCATTATTGATGACATATTGATATATTCGCAAGTAAGTAGGAGCATGAGCACCATTTGAGGATAGTACTCCAGACTTTGAGAAATCATCGACTTTATGCCAAGTTCTCAAAGTGCCAGTTTTTTCTTGAGTCAGTAGCATTCCTAGGAAACATGGTATCTAAGGATATGATTAGAGTGGAACTTTGAAAGATTATAGCCGTTCGTGATTGGCATAGGCCTACTACTCCTATCGAGGTTCGCAGTTTTTGTAGGTTGGCAGGATACTACAGACTGTTTGTCAAGGGATTTTCTTCCATAGCAGCACCTTTGACTAGGCTGACTAGGAAAGATGCTCCATTCCAGTGGTCTGATCAGTGTGAGCATATCTTCCAGAAGCTTAAAGCTTTATTGTCTTCAGCTCCAGTGTCGACATTGCTAGTTGAGGGTCAGGGCTTCTCAGTGTATTATGATGCTTCGTCAGTTGGTCTTGATTATGTGTTAGTGCATCAAGGTTATGTGATAGCATATGCATCAAGTAAGCTAAAGGATCACGAGTGCAACTACCCCACTCATAACTTAGAGTTAGCAGTAGTACTCTTTGTGCTCAAGATCTGGAGGCGCTACCTATATGGAGTTCACTGTCAGATTTACACTGACCAGCATAGTCTTCAGTACATCATGAGTCAGGCAGAGCTGTGCTCTAGGTAGCGGAGATAGGTTGAGTTACTAAAGGACTATGACTTCACTATTTTATACCATCTGGGCAAGACAAACGTGGTAGCAGATTCCTTGAGCCAGAAGGAAGTGAGTATGGGCATCTTGGCTTCTCTTTCAGTTTCAAAGTAACTATTGGCCTTGGACATCCATTCCTTGGATAACCATTACGTTATGCTTGATTTGTCAGATCCCAGAAGAGTTCTTGCTAGTGTTGAGATCCATTCTACTCTGGTTGATAAGATTCAATATCATCAGTTCAACGATTAGCAATTGTGTGATATTCGTGATTAGGCTTATCGAGGTGAGGCCAGTAGGGCTACTTTAGATTTAGATGGTGTTCTGAGATTTGATAGTCGCCTTTGTGTTTTGAGAATTGGGGATTTGATTCAGTTGATTCTCCAGGAGGCTTATTGTTCTAATTATCCCATCCATTCAGGCGTAGCTAAGATCTATATAGACATGAGGCAGCTTTATTGGTGGAGTTGTATAAAGAGGGACATAGCAGAGTTTGTATCTCAGTGCTTAAACTGCCAGCAGGTCAAGTTCGAGCACATGAGACCTGGTGGATTGATGGAGAGACTTCTCATTCCTTAGTGTAAGAGGGAAAAGATCACTATGGACTTCATAGCACGGTTTCCACGTACTTCTCAAGGGTTTGAATCTATTTGGGTTATTATTGATAGGCTGACTAAGTCTATACACTTTTTTCTAGTTCATTTTTCCTATAGTGTAAAAAGGTTGGCTTAGATTTATCTTTGTGAGGTTGTTCATTTGTATGGGTGTCCAGCTTCTATTATTTCAGACCGTGGTTACATCTCAGTTTTGTAGAACCATTCAGCGAGATATGGGTACAGAGTTTTAGCTCAACACTACATTTAATCTTCAGATAGATTTCCAGTCTGAGAGGACTATCCACGTCTTGGAGGATATGTTATGGGCATGTGTTCTAGATTTTGGGGGTTCGTGGGATCAGTATGTGCCTTTGGAAGAGTTTGCTTATAATAACAGTTATCACTCGAGTATAGGTATGGCACCTTTTGAGGCATTGTATGGTAGGCATTACAGATTGCCAGTGGGTTAGTTTGATGGTTTTGAGTCCAGGCCGCAAATCACAAACCTACTTTGTGATTTCTTAGATAGAGTTTGGGTTATTCATGACAAACTTCAGGCAGCCTAGAGTAGATAAAAAAGCTACGCAGATCGTAGACTTTGTGCCTTGGAGTTTAGTGTTGGTGATAAGGTGTTTCTTCGAGTATCGCCCATGAAGGGCATGATGAGATTTGGCAGGGGGGGAAATCTTAGCCCCAGGTATATTAGTCATTTGAGATCATTCAGAGGGTTGGTAATTTTGCTTATCTATTGGCTTTTCCTCCTACGTTCTCAGCTATGCACCCAATCTTTCATGTATCCATATTGCGGCGTTATGTTCTGGATGAGTCACATGTGTTACAGTGGGATTCAGTGTAGTTAGATGAGAGTTTGGATTTTGTTAAGGAGCTGGTAGCCATTCTAGCAAGATATGTCAGGGGATTGAGGTCCAGAGAGATTCCTGTGGTTAAGGTTCAGTGGAGGCACCATTTAGTCGAGGAGGCTACCTGGGAGATCTAGAGAGAGAAGCGGGCTCAATATTTGCAATTATTTAGTAGTGACAGATGTAATTCTAGTTTTTTTATGTTTTTGCTTTCTTTGAATTGTTAGATCTTTCCTATAACGGCCCAAAGTCATTTATGACTTGCTGGGGCTGGTGGTTTGGTGCCCGGGCCATTCATTAGGTCGTTATGACCCTTTCCATGTTTTAGAGCTTTAACTTAGGAAATCATTGACTATGCTCAACATTCATTGCAAGGGTGATCAGAATAGAATTCTGACAGTTCTGTAAGCTCCAGAGCCTTAATTTTGGTCTAGTAGGACCTTTAGTCGGGGCCTGAGAGCCTTTGATATGGTTTTATCTCACTTTCTTAGATTTCAGTCCAGTTGAACTTAGAAGTTTAACTTTGGTCAACATTTAGAGAAGACAGTCTCAAATAGGAATTTCGTTAGCATTGTTAGCTCCGGAATGTCGACTTTAGGCTAGAAGGACCATTGGTTCGGATCCCAAACTCGTTTTGCGCCATTAGGTTCCATTTTGGAAAAGTTGGCTATTTGGACGTGGGGCCCACTTTTTGTTAACTCAACCACAATTTGAAATTTCATCGATTCTTTGGAGTCTAGAATGCTATTTTTGGTTTAGTATCATAGTTTATTTGTGTTTGCAGGACCCCGAATAAATCCCGAGGGTCCATCCGATGGCATTTTTAGTTGCCAAAGTTTGATGGTAGCTAGTTGTTGTTGCAGCACCAGCCAGGCCTTCGCTCACGTGGTGGGGAGGCTGCATGCACGAATAAGTATGGCCAGCTCTCCCCCTCATTACTTTTTGCCTGCATGGTGGCTAGCCCGCGTGCGTGCAGGCTGGTCACTGGCCTGGCCTCTGCTGCCCTTGGCATCCATGTGCGTCTGTCTGCATGCACGAAGACGCGTGTGTGGTGCTTGGTCGCGTACGCATAGGCCAGTGCGTAGCAGCTTAAATACACTTTCTCATTCATTTTTGAAAACCCCAAAATATTTCCACTATTTCTCTTGAGCTCAAAGCTCCAATTTCTTTGAGGGATCATCGTAAAGCGTTGGGGGTGATTATTTTCATTCCCTTGATTGATCTTCCAGCATAAATTGTAAGTATTCCTGTTTTTAATTCAATTAAATTTCTCATGTTAATTCCTACCTTGTTCTTGACATTTGGGGATGTTTAGGGCCCTTCCCACTCCTATTTTCTGCTTAATATTTGAGCATGTGTTCTTGGCTATGTTGGGAATCTCGTGGAAATTTTCATTTTCCATTTTGGTTTATGGGGCCCATGAGCCTGCTTTTGACCTGGATTTTGACCCACCTAAATTATTAGCATTATGGGTATCGTTAGCTTCATATTGATGAGTAGATTATGTTTTTGATTATTTGATTGCTATTCCGGGTTTCTTAGAGCAGTTTGGGCTTGGATGACTTCTTTCCAACAGCTTGTCGTCGGATGTCAAGTAGGTTACGGCTTACCTATCTTAGACTTTTCCTATATAGAATATAATTTTACTATTTAGCATCTTGGGGTTGCGTTTACAAGTTTGGCACCCCAGACCTTGTCCATTTCCTTTCTGACTGCTCTCACTTCATTTGCTTTAGTATTTGAGCTAGTTTGGTAGTATTGCCCCTTATGGCCCCGTGTGGCCTTTGCATATGCCATTCGACCATAAATGGTGGGATATTTTGGAAATGTCTGCGAGTCCCGAACATTGATTCACGATTATGAGTTGGTTATATATATTGTAGAGAAGATTGAACCTGTGCAGGGCCGGTAGATTGATTGTGAGCTATTGAGAAACTGGTTGTGTTTGAACATATCATCATTATCCTGCAAAGAGATTTTATGCATTGATTTATTACTACTACATGGTTGCAGGCCTGATTATCACCAGTTTTCTAAACCATATAGGGCCCCGAGGGCTCTTTTTCAGTTATAAATGGATTTGAAAACTGTTTTTATGGATCTTCTTGGAGTAAAAGAGATTATATGATGATTTTATTACTGATTTTTTGATAATACTAGACTCGGCTGGGTCGGAGTGTTAGACATGATTTTATTGCTGATTTTGAGATGATACTAGGCTCGGTTGGGATTGAGCGCTAGATATGATTTTATTACTGATTTTAGACTCAGATTTATACTGGGCATACACATTGAGAGTTTGTATGTGGGCTCAAAGAACTCCATGGACTTTGCCAATCCGTACTAAGGGCTCCGGGCCGAGAGGTCCAGAGAGGAGGTATATGATAAAGCTCAAATACACCCTCCAAGAGGAGGTGATTGCGATCGTCAGAGCAAAATAAAATTTATATTCCCAACGGGAGTCGGGGACGATCCTACAGAGAACAATGTAATCGGGGTTGTGATAATAAAGAATTAAAGCAACTTATTTAAGTTCAAGGAGCAAAAATAAAGGATGAAATGATTGGGGGTTTTTAAACTAAAACAAAGGATAAAATAAAATCAAAGAAAAGGTTGGTTTGATCAATGGCTTTCACCAATCAAGGATAAGAAGAGAGAATTGGGAATGGAATTCAATTCACAAGACTTACACCCAATTAACATGTAGGTAGCCTTGGTTAAGAGTGTGCTTAATCATCTTTTGACCAATCAAGCATTTAGCCTCCGTGGGTTCTCTTGAATCGCACGGGTAAGAAACCAAACAACCGAATCGACTTGGGTAAGTCGGGCTATTTCTAGCCCCAACTCTTAGGAGGGAATTTCCGGCAATCAAACTATTTCTAGCCTTGACCAAGAGTGGAAACCCCAAATCCCTACTATTGAACCTTTATCTAATTGAAGAACTCCTCTCTCAAGTAAGAACACAATTTGTATGCTAAGCCAATGTTTGCAACCATAAACTATATAATTAGAGCATGAAAGATTCAATAGACCCACATAATTTAATCAAGAGAAAGCACAAGATAGGAATTCAATACCCCAATTAAGTATTATCTCTAATACAATAACTGCATATCATTTCAATACTTACACCTATAATTTGTCAATTTAGAACAAGAGTTTAAAGAAATGAATTTAAGATTTTAGAATAGAAATCATCCAATTCCTTACTCCAATGGTGTAGAGTGATGAACTTGCTCTTCAAACTTGTCAAAGTTTTGAAGATTGCCAAAGATGCCTTCAAAAATGGCTGAGAAGTGTTTTATGTGGATTGCGGTTTCCACAAATGAGAAATGGCAATTCTTCCGAATTTCATGCTCAGGCACAGTGAAGCGCTATCGCACTCAAGGAGTTCAGAATGTACAGCACCATCGTGCTGTCCTCACGTGATCACATGCATGTCTTGACCAGCATTGACCACTTCTCAATACAACGCTATCCCAGCACGATCTCGCACAAGCCTTGACCACTTCCTTCAGTGCTATCGGCGCCAGTCCAGTGCAATCGCTCTAATTAGCCCTGATTTCTAGAATTTCTTCATTTTTACTTGTTTTCATCTGATTCTGCACTGATCACTTCTAAATCACATACACCAGTAAAGTAGAAGCAAATCATGTAAATGCACTATTTTTTCGATTATATATAGCCAAAGCATAAGATTAAGAGCTAAATAAGTGGGTAAAATACCAACTTATCAAACCCCCAAACTTGAACTATTGCTTGTCCTCAAGCAACAAAAAATTCTAATTCAATAGGCACACAACACAAGTGCAATGACATTACTATAAGCCATGGAAAATCCATTTCAATCACCAAGCATGACTTCGGTTGGTACTAGTGATTAGTCAATCACATGCTAACTTTTTTTAAGAAATCCCCTCTATTAAAAACATAATTCAAGAATGCAATGGTACTATAAGAAAAACCAAGTGGCAACAACTAATCTTCAATAAGTGACTCAAAACCACTAGTTATCCAAACATGCTCAATTGACTCATTTTCGGAATTTATCAATCTCACCAACTATCCTAATTGCATGCCCTCACAAGAATTAAGGTCCCAAAACACATTATGGACAAAGATGACACATAGGACAAATGCACAAACACTCATACTCACAAAGAATTTCAATTACTACAAGTATCAACCATAAGCTTGCCCTTATTTTTGTTCGCCACTTACTCAAAAACAATCGGTCGGAGATCTCAAAGGGCTTTTCTAAGCTTATAATGTAGGTTTGGGGAAAGGTAGGATAAGCATTTGGGATTAAAGTGACTACATCCTCCTCGAACACTACACAACATTTTCAATTCGAAAACCAAAGCCAGTTCTTTTTAATTTTCATGCAACACAAAGCACTATTTCACTTATTTCATTTGAAGCCCCTTTTTTATCATTTTATCACCTCGGAGGATTTCTTTCTTTTTCTCATTTTTTTTCTTGCAATTCTTTTCAACTTAATCCTTTCTTTAACATTTTCTTTAAAAGCTTGCAACAAACCATCATGTATTGCATATTTCCTCCAAGGTGTTTCTTAATCACCCCTAAACTTAGGTTTTACCTTTATTTTAACATTTTTAGCATTCAAGGAGGGACGGTTCAAAAGAGGGATCATTTTCAGAATGGTTCAAGGATTGTAATGGGGTTGCAAAGAAAAGGTATTAAGCTTAAATAGGGTCAGTAGGGATACATTTAGTGCATGGTAGGATTTTAAGGCTAAGTAGGCTTCCAAAAATCACAAAGAAGGCCTAAGATCATATCCCAACCAAAGCAATCAAGACTAGCATTGAACGACTAACCGGGCAAGTTCTAGTTAACACAATCAAGTACAAGAATTATTCAACTAAATCTCACCACACATGGCATGGAATTATTCAAGATGGGTCAATTTCATATCCTAAACAAAAACAAATTGAGCCCCATTCTATATTATCACCGCTAGTGAGTTAAGAGTCACAAAAAGATTAAAGGAGTTGTCACAAACATCATTCATTACCATGTAACTTTTCACAAAATATTTTTGAGGGGTATGCCTATTTCAATTTTCATGCAGGACTAACTCCATTAGTACCAAACAAGTAAATGCTCCCAATATTTCAAAAGATGATGATTTGCCCTTAAGAATGACGTCACCAAGCTATTATAGGGCCAAATCATCTATCTAGATTGATATGGGTACTCAAACTTCCCCTGGTTCACAACACCCAACTTTAGCCTAACATGTACTAAGACTTCCCCTGGCTTAAAACATCTTATCAAAATGGCAATTTCCCTTAAGAATGTCATCACTCGCTCTATCATTGGGAATCATCACTCTACATCAACTCCAACAAAAAATAAAGAAATAACAAGGGTGACCAATCCAACAAAATTTCAAACAAGCAAACCTGGCAAGGGCACAATATCCAAAACAAGATAAAACAAGCCTGCCAAGGGCACAATATCAAAAACAAGCCCGATAATGGCTTAAAATCCAAATCTAAACAATATACGCCCGACAATGGTACAAAACAAATATAACAAATCCAACATAACCATAACCCAAATGCTTCCACCCCAACTAAAATCTACTACAGGAACCTCAGTGCATAAATCCAAAATGAAATATGAAGAAAGTAGTGTGGGGGGCTCCTTGAAATCCATAAGATGTAGCTAGAGAGGGCTCGCTGGAGCACCACCATTAGCATAAATCGTGGAGTCATCATTCCCATGATCCTCAGTGTCTGAACTCCCACAAAAGCTTTTTATTCTCTTCCACATTCGCTTCAATAATTTATCTCTTTCCTTGTCCCTTTTTTTCTGATCATCAAGGGTGGCACTAATCTCTTTCATCTTCTTCTCTTGGTCCTCAAACTTTTTCTCCAAACTTTGCTAACTCAATTCAATCTTCTTCTCATGGTCAACCATGTCATTAAGTGTTTTGGTCTGGGCCTTGGATGCTCCCAAAGGAATACTAGTGGCTAACGCACTAATGGATGCTCGAACTCTTGATATCTGAGTGGAGAGGTTCTGAAATGGCCTAATGATGGGTGGAGGTGGCTGGGTGGAAGTAGTGGCACAAGGGGCTATCTTGCTACCTTTTGTAGCTCTCAAAGTAAAACTAGTATCCACTTTCCTCTTCTTAAGCATAGATCCTGAGCCTGTGTTTTTCAAAGGATATATGGGAATCTTTGGGTAAATCCAAACTCTCCCGGAGCATTAAAATCAACCTTCACTGCCTGACTGAACTCAGTAATCAAGAAGGGGAAGAACAAGCTCTTGTTTTTGCCCCTAATATAATTTTTTATCTCCAAAAGTATCAGTGGCCCCATATTAACAGGAACCTCATCAATCATTGCTGCCATGATCACCACTATATAAAGAGGAACTTCACTCTTATTCTGTACTAGTTGTACTCTGTTGCATATGATGGACAACCACATCTTCACCTGGGAAGTGATGTCATGAGAATAAATCTTGGTCTCGAACATATACAATGTAGGCTCCACTCTAGGACAGACCTTTGAAGTAATCTAGGGCCAGCCTATAGCTCTCTTCTTCCCAAGAAGAGTGGTGTCATTATCATCTAACCCATAGTACCTGATGATCTCTTCATCCCTAACTCTGAATCTTTCCCCTAAACAGTCACCATCGGATCCTTGAAGTTCATGGCCGAAGCATTAGCATAAAATTCCTGAACAACTATTTCATTGGCCATATATGGTGAGGCTATGAAACAATGTCACTTATCCTTATGCAATCGACCAAAAAATTTAGGAAAAGCCGCTTCCACTCCTTGCATTGCAATGCCACTTTTAGGGACCACCTTTTTATATAAGTCATCCCTATACCGCTCCACACAAGCTGTTGAAATAAATTTTGTGTTGTCATACACCTCCTTTTCACCAATTTCATCAACCCGATAGCGCGCATTTGATGCACGAGTACTCATTTTTAAATCCAAAAGTCCCTACAAAATCATTTTCAAGGTGAGAATGTAGTCATAACATATAGCACAAAGAAAAACAAGTGTTTTGAGCGAGAAAAATGGGTTAGAAGGCAATGGAATAGCACTGGATAGAGCTACTATTTTTATGCCAGTTGCAGTTAGTCAGCACCATCGGTGCGATTACGTTAAATCTATCTTTTTATTTTCTTTGTTAAGCGCTATCGCGTCATAGCAACATGATTGCGTAGGTGACATAAGTCACAAGCAGCGCGATTGTGCTAGAATAGCGTGATTGCATTGAGCAACAGGGGTAATCGTCTTTTTCTATCCAACAGCCCTCCATCATGATATTCACAACCAGATCGTTGGTTTTATTAATTTTGAAGGGTAATTCTCAACACTAAGTACAACAACACAATCTCATGCTCAATTTCATAAAACCCATAAAAATTCCATTGAAGTATTTCAACAAGAACTATTTGGGTCTTAAACTTCATAACAATAGAGGAACCTTGGGTACTCAAGACTTCCCTAAGTTTTTACTCAACTCCAACCCCTACAACCCAAATGAAGCATACCATGAAATATTAAAGGGGAAGGAGAAATAGAAACATACATTGATAGACAAATGCAGTGGCTAAAAGAGGAGAGAAGAGAGTGAGCAACTTGTGCTTGCGATTCCGAATTGACCCAGTAACCTTTTTCTTAGGATATATCTGTGTGTAACATTCAGGGAGTATTAGGTAAGAGGGATTTGGAACAATAGAAGAAATACCTATTAAAGTGGATGAGATATGGGGAAGCTGAAAAACTCCTGTTATTTGAATGAACTAGCTAAAACTTACTTTAGCACAATCATGTCAGCTTAGTGCAGTGGCACTGCTTTGTGAAATTTTGCCAAGCACTATTGGTGCTTCTTCAGTGAGATTGCGCTGCACTGCTTCAAGAAAATTTTTAGCAGCTCGCTATTTTGGGGTATGATAGTTGGTGCGACCTTGACAATTCCAGGTGCAAAACACACCTAGTTTGCATGTTTCAGCCTTTTGTGAAAGCTCACTGTTTTGGGGTGTGATTGCATGTGCAATCTGCAGAGTTTGAGGTGCGATCGTACCGCCTTTAACATGCTATTTTATCAACCTTTTGGTCCTTGATTGGATCTTTACAAGTCTTCCACTCCTCAACCTTCCCAAATTAGCTCAAAAAGATTGAAACTTTATGGATTAGTCAAAAATTACAAACTAAGCTATTCTAAAAAAAAATTGTAAACCTTCAAAATTTTGAAATGATGGGTTGCCTCCCATCAAGCGCACAATTTAACATTGCAGTGTGACGCAAGTTACCTCACTATTTGGATCTCCACTTGGAGGATTTGAACCTTAGACCCTAATTTGAATCAAACTTTTGGTGACAATCACGTGGTGAAGGTGAGAACATGAGATGACCATTTTCTTAGTGTTGCATTTTACACTTTTTTGCCTTCAAGTGAGGAAGGTCGCTTTGCCTTCTATCCACAACAAACTTCAAAATGGATAAACCTTGATTCGTCCTCCTTCCAAGGGCCTCCAAAAGCTTTATTACTTTGAATTTCGACCATTCAACCAAACTTAAGGTTGAAAAATGGTTGGAGTAAGATTTGGGCATCTCCATCCTTAAATTTGCCTCATTCATAACATCCTCACTTCAGAATGAGCTAGAGTCTTTCAAGATGAAATGCTGAACTTTGCCTTGCAACTCTAGTATCATTTTTTTTATCTTGGCATCTTGATTCATATATGGGATAGTTGGTTGCCATAATACCTTAAATTAATGAGGATCCCATGTGTCCTCCTCTTCAATAGGGAACAACTCAAAATTACTACCCATGAATGTGCATGTTTCAACACGAGCATTCACTTTGGTGTTCCAATTCCAGATAGTAATCTCAAGTAACCCTTCTTTTTGACTTCTCTTGGCATGCCTTTTTAAATATATCTCAAACATTGATAGAATTCTCTCACGTTTTCCCCATAGTTAAGTTTGTGAGCTTGATTTAGTAACCATTCTTGGCTCACAATTTTATCTAATTCAAGCTTATCCTCATGTTGAGGTTCAAGCACAACCGATACAAGCTCACTCACGAGCAATTCCATATTTTGAAAGTCTTCATCATCATCCCCAAAGTGAATTTGCTTAACCTCAATGTTCGATACATGTTCAATTGTTAGGCCTAGAGGGTCTTCTTTATCAGCTTGGTCAATAGGAGTAGACAAATCCACCACGGATTGTCTAGCATGATTTCTCTCCTTTTCCTCCTTAGCTCTAGTATCTAAGAATCCTTGCTTTATACACTTTAGATCCTCCCCCATGCTATCTTCTTGGCCAAGAGAGTTTGGATCATTGCTACCATTCTCTCTTCATGGGCATTTTGTTCATCATGTGCAAAGGTAGAATTTGTAGCGATATCGTAAACACCACTAGCACTATTGTGAGCATAAGAGGGGGAAGGGAGATAATCATTAGGGAAATTTCTCCAATGTACATCATGATCACTACAAAAATAGTAATTGCGCCCATCATAGGAGCGTAATGGTGAACACCTCCCTCTCAAAGGGCTTTTCTAAGCTTGTAATGTAGGTTTGGGGAAAGGTAGGATAAGCATTTGGGATTAAAGTGATTACATCCTCTTTGAACACTACACAACATTTTCAATTCGAAAACCAAAGCCAGTTCTTTTTAATTTTCATGCAACACAAAGCACTATTTCACTTATTTCATTTGAAGCCCCTTTTTTATCATTTTATCACCTCGGAGGATATCTTTCTTTTTCTGATTTTTTTTCTTGAAATTCTTTTCAACTTAATCCTTTCTTTAACATTTTCTTTAAAAGCTTGCAACAAACCATCATGTATTGCATATTTCCTCCAAGGTGTTTCTTAATCACCCCCAAACTTAGGTTTTACCCTTATTTTAACATTTTTAGCATTCAAGGAGGGACGGTTCAAAAGAGGGATCATTTTCAAAATGGTTCAAGGATTGTAATGGTGTTGCAAAGAAAAGGTATTAATCTCAAATTGGGTCAGTAAGGATACATTTAGTGCATGGTAGACTTTTAAGGCTAAGTAGGCTTCCAAAAATCACAAAGAAGGCCTAAGATCATATCCCAACAAAAGAAATCAAGACTAGCATTGAACGACTAACCGGGAAAGTTCTAGTTAACACAATCAAGTACAAGAATTATTCAACTAAATCTCACCACACATGGCATGAAATTATTCAAGATGGGTCAATTTCATATCCTAAATAAAAATAAATTGAGCCCCATTCTACATTATCACCACTAATGAGTTAAGAGCCACAAAAAGATTAAAGGAGTTGTCACAAACATCATTCATTGTCATGTAACTTTTCACAAAATATTTTGGAGGGGTGTGCCTATTTCAATTTGCATGCAAGACTAACTCCATTAGTACCAAACAAGTCAATGCTCCCAATATCCCAAAAGATGATGATTTGCCCTTAAGAATGACATCACCAATCTATTATAGGGACAAATCATCTATCTAGATTGATATGGGTACTCAAACTTCCCCTGGTTCACAACATCCAATTTAGCCTAACATATACTCAGACTTCCCCTGGCTTAAAACATCTTATCAAAATGACAATTTTCCTTAAGAATGTCATCACTCGCTCTATCATTTGGAATCATCACTCTACATCAACTCCAACAATAAGTAATGAAATAACAAAGGTGACCAATCCAACAAAATTTCAAACAAGTAAACCTGGCAAGGGCACAATATCCAAAGCAAGATAAAACAAGCCTGCCAAGGGCACAATATCCAAAACAAGCCCGATAAGGGCTTAAAATCCAAATCTAAACAATATACGCCAGACAATGGTACAAAACAAATATAAAAAATCCAACATAAGCATAACCCAAATGCTGCCACCCCAACTAAAATCTACTGCAGTAACCTCAGTGCATAAATCCAAAATTAAATATGAAGAAAGTAGTGTGAGGGGCTCCTTGAAATCAATAAGATATAGCTATAGAGGGTTCGCTGGAGCACCACCATTAGCGTAAATTGTAGAGTCATCATTCCCATGATCCTCAGTGTCTGAACTCCCACAAAAGCTTTTTATTCTCTTCCACATTCGCTTCAATAATTTATCTCTTTCTTTGTCCCTTTTTTTCTGATCATCAAGGGTGGCACTGATCTCTTTCATCTTCTTCTCTTGGTCCTCAAACTTTTTCTCCAACCTTTGCTAACTCACTTCAATCTTCTTTTGATGGTCAACCCTGTCATTCAGTGTTTTGGTCTGGGCCTTGGGTGCTCCCAAAGGAATACTAGTGGCTAACGCACTAATGGATGCTCGAACTCTTGATATCTGTGTGGAGAGGTGCTGAAATGGCCTAGTGATGGGTGGAGGTGGCTGGGTGGAAGTAGTGGCACAAGGGGCTATCTTTCTACCTTTTGTAGCTCTCAAAGTAAAACTAGTATCCACTTTCCTCTTCTTAGGCATAGATCCAGAGCCTGTCTTTTTCAAAGGATATATGGGAATCTTTGGGTAAATCCAAACATCTCCCAGAGCATTAAAATCAACCTCCACTTCCTGACTTAACTCAGTAATCAAGAAGGGGAAGAACAAGCTCTTGTTGTTGCCCCTAATATAATTTTTTATCTCCAAAAGTATCAATGGCCCCATATTAATAGTAACCTCATCAATCATTGCTGCCATGATCACCGCTCGATAAAGAGGAACTTCACTCTTATTTTGTACTAGTTGTACTCTGCTGCATATGATGGACAACCACATCTTCACCTTGGCAGTGATGTCCTGAGAAAAAAATCTTGGTCTCGAACATAGACTTTGTAGGCTCCACTCTAGGACAGACCTTTAAAGTAATCTAGGGCCAGCCTATAGCTCTTTTCTCCCCAAGAAGAGTGGTGTCATTATCCTCCAACCCATAGTACCTGATGATCTCTTCAGCCCTAACTCTGAATCTTTCCCCCTAAACAGTCACCATCGGATCCTTGAAGTTCATGGCTGAAGCATTAGCATAAAATTCCTGAACAACTGTTTCATTGGCCCTATATGGTGAGGCTATGAAACAATGTCACTTATCCTTATGCAATCGACCAAAAAATTTAGGAAAAGCCGCCTCCACTCCTTGCATTGCAATGCCACTTTTAGGGACCACCTTTTTATATAAGTCATCCCTATATCGCTCCACACAAGCTGTTGAAATAAATTTTGTGTTGTCATACACCTCATTTTCACCAATTTAATCAACCCGATAGCCCGCATTTGATGCACGAGTACTCATTTTTCAATCCAAAAGTCCCTACAAAATCATTTTCAAGGTGAGAATGTTGTCACAACATATAGCACAAAGAAAAACATGTGTTTTGAGTAAGAAAAATGGGTTAAAAGGCAATGGAGTAGCACTGGATAGAGCTACTATTTTTGTGCCAGTTGCAGTTACTCAGCACCATCGGCGCGATTACATCAAATCTATTTTTTATTTTCTTTGTTAAGCGCTATCGCGTCACAGCAACACGATTGCGTAGGTGGCATAACTCACAAGCAGCGCGATTATGCTAGAATAGCGTGATTGCATTGAGCAACAGGGGAAATCGTCTTTTTCGATCCAACAACCCTCCATCATGATATTCACAACCAGATCGTTGGTTTTATTAATTTTGAAGGGTAATTCTCAACAATAAGTACAACAACACAATCTCATGCTCAATTTCATTGAACCCATAAAAATTCCATTGAAGTATTTCAACAAACACTATTTGGGTCTTAAAGCTTCATAACAATAGAGAAACCTTGGGTACTCAAGACTTCCCTAAGTTTTTACTCAACTCCAACCCCTACAACCCATATGAAGCATACCATGAAATATTAAAGGGGGTGGAGAAATAGAAACATACATTGATAGACAAATGCAGTGGATAAAAGAGGAGAGAAGAGAGGGAGCAACTTGTGCTTGCGATTCCGAATTGACCCAGTAACCTTTTTCTTGGGATTATGTGTGTGTAACATTCAGGGAGTATTAGGGAAGAGGGATTTGGAACAATAGAAGAAATACCTATTAAAGTGGATGAGATATTGGGAAGCTGAAAAGCTCCTGTTATTTGAATGAACTAGCTAAAACTTACTTTAGCACAATCATGTCAACTCAGTGCAGTGGTGCTGCTTTGTGAAATTTTGCCAAGCGCCATTGGTGCTTCTTCAGTGAGATTGTGTTGCACTGTTTCAAGAAAATTTTTAGCAGCTCGCTATTTTGGTGTGTGATAGCTGGTGCGACCCTGACAATTCCAGGTGCAAAACTCACCTAGTTTGCATATTTCAACCTTTAGTGGAAGCTCACTGATTTAAGGTGTGATTGCATGTGCAATCTGCAGAGTTTGAGGTGCGATCGTACCCCATTTAACATGCTATTTTATCAACCTTTTGGTCCTTGATTGGATCTTTACAAGTCTTCCACTCCTCAACCTAACCAAATTAGCTCAAAAAGTTTGAAACTTTATGGATTAGTCAAAAATTACAAACTAAGCTATTCTAAAAATAAAAAATTGTAAACCTTCAAAATTTTGAAATGATGGGTTGCCTCCCATAAAGTGCACAATTTAACATTGCAGCATGACGCAAGTTACCTCACTATTTGGATCTCCACTTGGAGGATTTGAACCTTCGACCCAAATTTGAATCAAACTTTTGGTGACAATCACGGGGTGAAGGTGAGAACATGAGATGACCATTTTCTTAGTGTTGCATTTTACACTTTTTTGCCTTCAAGTGAGGAAGGTCGCTTTGCCTTCTATCCACAACAAACTTCAAAATGGATAAACCTTGATCCGTCCTCCTTCCAAGGTCCTCCAAAAGCTTTATTACTTTGACTTTTGACCATTCAATCAAACTTAAGGTTGAAAAATGGTTGGAGTAAGATTTGGGCATCTCCACCCTCAAATTTGCCTCATTCATAACATCCTCACTTCAGAATGAGCTAGAGTCTTTCAAGATGAAACGTTGAACTTTGCCTTGCAACTCTAGTATCATTCTTTTGATCTTGGCATCTTGATTCATATATGGGATAGTTGGTTGCCATAATACCTTCAATTCATGAGGATCCCATGTGTCCTCCTCTTCAATAGGGAACAACTCAAAATTACTACCCATGAATGTGCATGTTTCAACACGAGCATTCACTTTGGTGTTCCAATTCTACATAGTAATTTCAAGTAACCCTTCTTTTTGACGTCTCTTGGCATGCCTTTTTAAACATATCTCAAACATTGATAGAATTCTCTCACGCTGTTCCCCATAGGCGTTAAGTTGGTGAGCTTGATTTAGTAACCATTCTTGGCTCACAATTTTATCTAAGTCAAGCTTATCCTCATGTTGAGGTTCAAGCACAACCGATACAAGCTCACTCACAAGCAATTCCATATTTTGAAAGTCTTCATCATCATCCCCAAAGTGAATTTTCTTAACCTCAATGTTCGAGACATGTTCAATTGTTAGGCCTAGAGGGTCTTCTTTATCAACTTGGTCAATAGTAGTAGACAAATCCGCCACGGATTGTCTAGCATGATTTCTCTCCTTTTCCTCCTTAGCTCTAGTATCTAAGAATCCTTGCTTTATGCACTTTAGATCCTCCCCCATGCTATCTTCTTGGCCAAGAGAGTTTGGAGCATTGCTACCATTCTCTCTTCATGGGCATTTTATTCATCATGTTCAAAGGTATAATTTCTAGCGATATCGTAAACACTACTAGCACTATTGTGAGCATAAGAGGGGGAAGGGAGATAATCATTAGGGCAATTTATCCAATGTACATCATGATCACCACACAAATCGTAATTGCGCCCATCAAAGGAGCGTAATGGTGAACACCTCCCTCTCCTAGGGACAATTCTACAATTTTGCCCATGGTGGGGTCCTCTACAATAACAACAAGGATAATTATAATAAAGGTTACGACCGTAAAAAGTTCTAAGAATTTGAGATGCTATAGAATCAATTAAGAAAATAAAACTATCTAAAACAAAAACAAATATTCACAAATTTGAACTAGAGTAAGTAAACTCAAATTCTAAACTAACTCAATAAGCCAAATTGTTCCCCGACAATGGTGCTATTTTTTATAATGCTCAAATACACTCTCCAAGAGGAGGTGATTGCGATCATCAGAGCAAAGCAAAACTTTTATTTCCAATGGGAGTTGGGGTCGATCCCAAAGAGAACAATGTAATCGATTGAGATAATAAAGAATTAAAGCAACTTATATAAGTTCAAGGAGAAAAAATAAAAGATAAAATGATTGGGGGGTTTAAACTAATACAAAGGATAAAAGAAAATCAAATAAAAGGTAGGTTTGATCAATGGCTTTCACCAAGCAAGGATAAAAAAGAGAATTAGGAATGAGAATTCAATTCACAAGACTTACACTCAATTAACGCGTAAGTAGCCTTGGTTAAGAGTATGCTTAATCGTCTTTCGACCAATCAAGCATTTAACCTCCATGGGTTCTCTTGAATCTCCATAGGTAATAAACCAAACATCTGAATCGACTTGGGTAAGTTGGGTTATTTCTACCCCCAACTCTTAGGTGGGAATTTCAAGCAATCAAACTATATCTAGCCTTGATCTAGAGTGGAAACTCTAAATCCCCACTATTGAACCTTTACCCAACTGAAGAACTCCTATCTCAAGAAAGAATTCAATTAGTATGCTAAGCCAATATTTGCAACCATCAACTATATAATTAAAGCATGAAAAATTCAATAGACCCACATAATTTAATCAAGAGAAAGCACATGATAATAATTCAATACCCAAATTAAGTATTATCTATAATATAATAACCAAATCTCAATTAAATACTAACACCTACAATTAGGCAATTTAGAACAAGAGTTTAAAGAAAGGAATTTAAGATTTTACAATAGAAATCATCCAATTCTTTACTCCAATGGTGTAGGGTGATAAACTTGCTCTCCAAGCTTGTCAAAGTTGTGAAAATTGCCAAAGATACCTTCCAAAATGGCTGAAAAGTATTTTATGTCGATTGGGGTTTCCATAAATGTAAAGTGAGAATTCTACCCAATTTCATGCTTAGGCGCAGTGAAGCGCTATCGCGCTAAACCAACACTATTGCGCTCAAAGAGTTCACACTGTGCAGCACCAACGTGTTGTCCACGCATGATCACGCGGGTGTCTTGACCAGTGTTGACCACTTATTAATATAGTGCTATCGAGCTATTATAGTGTGATCATGCACAAGCCTTGACCACTTCCTTCAGCGCTATCAGTGCTAGTCCAGTGCAATTGCGCTAATTAGCCCAGATTTTCATAATTTCTCCATTTTGATTTGTTTTCATTCGATTCTGCACCGATCACTTCTAAATCACATACACCTATAAAGTAGAAGAAAATCTTGCCAAATGCACTATTTTTCTGATTATATTTATCAAAAGCATAAGATTAAGAGCTAAATAAGTGGATAGAATTCTAACTTATCAGTATATGGGGAAATTAAGGTAAACGGGGGAAGCCTTCCATGGGTGATACCTACTGGGCCTACAGGCATCAGAGGAGGTGCATACGGTTCCATTGGCACTTCATATCATATCATACATTGTTTGAACGGTTCCACCCTTGTTTGCTATTTGCTGAGTGTATGCTCCAGTAGTATGCAATGCCGGAGGGTTTGTTTTCACTTGTATGTTTTACACGGGTGTATGAGTGCTTGTTGGATTGTAGGTAGATTATCTTACTTAATCATATTGTAATTACCTACTAGTTTACTTATGATCATCGTTACCTTGTGGATTGTATTATTAGCATGCTTATGTTTAGTTGCCTTTCTTTCCTTACTTTTATTTGAGGTTACCGATACATCGCCCTGTTTGTTAAACTTTCTGTATATATTGTTGTTGCAAGGATCCAGGTGCGTTCTCTACTCTTTCAACTATGTTCTGTGATATATCCTCTATGGCTAGCATTGCTTACTTCTATTTGTTTATGCCTTCTTCCTGTTGCAAGCTTCCGTGTACTTTTCTATGTTTGCTTCTGTGACCTTTTCTTTCTTATATGCTATTTACTGCTTTTATATTTAATATATGCTCAGTCGTCCTATGATGCCTACTAGGTACCAGTTACTTGTTCATTTGGTTCTTATACAACACTTCTGCATGTCACAACCTAATTTCTCGGTCATGATGGCACCTACAACCCCCAGTAGGTGAACCAATCCCCGTAGCACGGAATTGTCAGTAATGGAATACTATCTAACAATTTAAGCGGAAGAATAATTTAATAAGCGGAAGCAAGGAAACGAGATGAAGAAAATAGATAACAGGAATAATATATACAATGCCAAAGCTAAACAAAACCTAAAACCTGGTATCATAGTGTATAAGAGCCGGATCTACATAAGGAGTACAAGGGTCTAAAATAACCTAAACATCATGTCTCCTAACTACGAGAGTACAATATAACCAAATGACAAACTAAAGACAAGCTCTGATCCCAAGAGCTCACCCTTATTCCGGGACAGTCCAAAAGCTTCAAGCACGAGTCTCCCACGAGCTAGCGGCGATGGCTCACGCTAGGATCTGCACCAGAGGATGCAAAGTGTAGTATGAGCACCAAATGCAAAGCATAAGGTACCCAGTAGGTATCATAGTACGACTTGGCATATATAAGATAAAAGCATAGTAACAAACAGAATAGAAGTAAGTAGTCAATGAAATCAACAAAAAAGTACACAGGTACTGGCCAAGAGGGAAGACAACAGAAATAGCATGTAAGGCCAGCAAGTAGAGTATATACACAACAGGCACAAGTGAAAGTAAGAAATGACGCACCTGGGATCCTTGCAATAACAATATATACATAATAAGTTTAAGAAGTGAACGGTATACCGGTAACCTCGAGTATAAGGAATGGGAGAGAAGAGCAAAGATAGACATGCTCGAAAAATAGGAATCAATAACAAAACTAATCATATCAATCTCAAAAATAGAACTAACAACATTGCAATATAAAATCTTAAAATCATAACTGTGATAGGGGATAATATCACGATAGAGTAACAAGAGTCTACCAAAAGTCCCCCGGCCGCCCATACAACCGAGGAACGCAAACAAGTGGAAACAAAACCCTCTGACATCCCATACTACCAGAGCTACAATCCACAAACAACAAACAAGGGTGGTACCTCACACAGATGAATGATATGATTCCATGCTAAGTCAAGAGTGATAGTATTACCATATGTTACCCACTCCCGGTGACCTATAAGGCCCAGAAGATAGGATCCATGGAAGGTCACACCCGTATACTCCCCCCCTCCGGCACCCGCATCTCGCAGCCTCTGGTCCAGAACGACAAGGTCCGTGGAGGTACCCAACCAACATACAAGATGCCTAACAATCTCAAAACAATCCCCAAGTAAGGCTGCATGTAGGGTATCCAGGTCTAAAATAGTAAGTCAAATAGTTCTTGTACACGGCCCCACCTAGTCTAGCATCACCCCAGAAGCTGTAGTGAAATAAGTCTAGCGCTCAATCCTGTCGAGTCTAGTATAAGTGGAGCTAGTAATAAAATATCCTTTAAAACTTCCTTACATCAAGAAGACCCAGTAAAATATTATCAAACCCTTTTTAGATCATTTTTACAAAAAATAGGCCCCACGGGCCATGCAAGGTTTAGAAAATTAGTCCCAGTAGGCCCGAAGCAAAAACCATGGTAAAAATCAAGAAGAAATCCCCTCTATCTATATGCATGGTGAATGGAATAAACAATCACAACAGTTTCCCCTAGCCCACCAATAATTTATCGGCCCTATACAGGCTCCAATCGCTCTACAACACAGATAGCAAGCATAATATCATGGTAATGATGCCTGAGACTCACGGGCACCCCCGAATAACCCACAATCTATGGTCCAGAGTCAAACAAGGCCAAACAAGACCTTAAGGGTGATAATACCAACTACGGAGAATACTACACACAACGGAGAAAAGAAACGAGGACGAATCATGGAAAAGCGGTCAGGGTCTGTGGTACCAACCTAATAATCCAACCCAAGGATGCCAGCTAGTAAAATTTTATCTGATATATGCTAAGTCTAGGGAGTTTAGATCGTAACCTACCTCTCGTCCGATGACAAGCTGCTGGGACAACGAAATCCAAGCCCAAATCACTCCGAGAGATCCCGAACAATGATCAAACTATCAAAAACATGAATAAAACATCAGAACTAGTTTAATGATAGCCATAATGCTACAATTATAGCTGGGTCAAAATTTGGGTCATCGACGAACCCATGGTCCCCGCAACCCAAAGCTGGAAATGAAGAAGCGCATGACGATCACCATACTCTAAGGCGTGCATGCTTAGATTTTTGAGAGAATTTAGCCAAGAAATTGGCCCAAACCAGCCAGCCAACTAAGAGGAACAATGAAGAACCAAAAGAGAGAATTTGACGGATTTAAGCCAGTAAAACTTACCAATTATGATGGAGGGAAGATCACAAGCAAGAATTATGTACCTCGACACTAAGAATTGATCAGAAACCAAGTTTAGGCGAGTTTGGAGCTGTGAACATTGGAGAAAAGGGATTTTGAATGAAAGAGACAAAGTTGGGAAGCTTATATACTGCCCAAGGTTCCTTCATCACGATTGCGAAGGGACCCCTCGCGGTCATGAGGACCATGCTAACTAGACCATCGAGATCGCAAAGGCTAGCCACGCGGTCGCGAAGACAAAAGGGGAAGGCACTTCATCGTGGTCGCGTCAGGGGACGTCACAATCGTGAAGCACAATGAACCAGGAACTTCATCGTGGTCGCGAAAAGGAGTCTCACAATTGTGATTAAGGCCTGAGGCCTACACCTGCAACAGCCAGAAATCTGCAACTTTCCAAAACTCAACGGGACATTTTGGGCTCAATCGGAAACCGACATTCAAAAACCAATAATGCAAGCAGAGTGGAAATGATGTTTCAGACTCAACGGAATGGATGAAACTTCTATACAAGGTCGTTTCGGAGAAATGTTTACCCAAGTCAACAGTAACAAATAAGAAACCAAAGGCCGAAATAAGCCCGACTCACCCAGGACCCGAACCAACCACTTTCCTAACCCAAACTCATCATTCTGGAGCTGATGGAATCGTCGGATTTATAATCCAACACTCCGATCATCGAAAGCCACCCAAAGGTACAGTTTCAACTCCAAATGGCCTGAAAACAGAGAAAACAACACAAAACCCACACCGAAAGTTCTCAGGCCTCAACTAAAGGTCCAACTAGACAAAATTCAACCTTCTGGAGCTACCGAAACTGTCAGAATTAAATTCTGAACATGTTAGCTTAGAATATGACTAAAGTCAATGATATTCTAAGTTAAACCTCTAAAACAAGAAAATGGCCAAAACAACCAAATGAACGACCAGGGCACCGAACTACTAATCCCAGCAAGCCATAATGACTTGGGGCCGCTACAGGTAAGATCTAACAGTACAATGAATGCATAAATGTAAAGATGACCGAAAGGTCATCACAACATCCACTACTAAAAAGACATTCGTCCTCGAAAGTCAAGAAGATGGGAGTACCTGAAGGCTCGAACAACTACGGATACTGAGCCCGCAACTCACTCTTGGTCTCCCAAGTAGCCTCCTTGACCGTAAGATGCCTCCACTAAACTTTCACAATTAGAATCTCCCTAGATCTCAATCTCCTAATATCTCTTGCTAGAATAGCTATCGGCTCCTCAAAAAATGATAAACTCTCATCTAACTGAACCGAATCCCAATGCAACACATGAGACTCATCTGGCATATACCGGTGCAACATTAAGACATGAAAATCTGCGTGAACAGCTAAAAATGTCAGAGGCAAAGCTAACATGTAGGCAGCGCTACCAACCCTCTGTAGAATCTCAAACGGCCCAATAAACTTGGGGCTAAGCTTGCCCCGCCGACCAAATCTCATCACTCCTTTCATGGGCGATTCCCAAAGGAAAACCAAGTCACCAACACTGAACTCCAAGGCACGATGTTTATGATCAGCGTAGCTCTTCTGCCTACTCTAGGATGCTCTAAGTCTATCCTTAATCAAACAAACTCATTCCAAGGAATGTCTAAACAAATCTGTACTCTGCGATCTGGACTCCAAACAATAAAACCAACTAATTGGCGATCTGCAACACCTACCATACAAGGCCTTGAAAGGTGCTATGACGATGCTTGAATGAAAAGTATTATCATAAGCAAACTTGGCCAAAGGCATAAACTGATTCCATGAACCTCCAAAGTCAAGAATGCAGGCCCGAAGCATGTCCTCAAGGACCTAAATAGTCCTTTCGGACTGTCCATCTGTCTGAGGGTGGAAAGCAGTACTAAGTTGAACCTCTATACCCAAATCTCGTTGAATAGCCCTCCAAAACTGAGATGTGAACTGAGTGTCGCGGTCTAAAATGATAGAAAATAGGACCCCATGCAACAAAATAATCTCATGAAGGTAGATTTGGGCTAACCTCTCTGCACCATAGGAAGTCTGAACTGGAAAGAAGTGGGCTGACTTAGTCAGCCGATCCACAATGTTCCAAATAGAATCAAGCCTACGATAAGTACGAGGCAAACCAACAATGAAGTCCATAGTAATACCTTTCCACTTCCACTCAAGAATGAGGAGTCAGTGCATCAAGCCACCCGGTCTCATATGCTCGAATATCACCTGCTGATAGTTCAAGCACCGTGTTACAAACTCTGCTATGTCCCGCTTCATACCACACCACCAGTAAAATTGCCTCAAATCTCTATACATCTTCGCCGCACTAGGATGAATGGAGTATCTAGAACTATGTGCCTCAGGGAGTATCAACTGAATCAAATTCTCAACCCTCAGAACACAAAGTTTACCATCAAACCTCAGAGTACCATGAGAACCCAAAGTAGCCCGGATGGCCTCACCCCAAACTACCTGATCACAAAGGTCACACAGACTCTGATCCTCAAACTATCGGCTCTAAATCTGATCAACTAGAGTAGAACGGACCTCAACACTGGAAAGAACTTTGCTAGGATACGACAAGTCAATCCTAACCAATCGGTTAGCCAAGGACTAGATGTCGAAGGCCAATGGTCACTCTGAAACTGAAAGTGAAGCTAGGCTGCCCATACTCACCGCCTTCTGACTCAAGGCATCTGCTACCGCGTTTGCCTTACCCATATTGTATAGAATAGTGAAATTGTAGTCCTTCAGTAGCTCAATCCATCTCCTCTGCCTAGAGTTCATCTCTCGTTGACTCGTAATATACTGAAGACTACGGTGATCGGTGAATATCTCACAGTGAACTCCATATAAGTAGTGTCCCCCGATCTTGAACGCGAAGACTACCACTGCCAACTCTATGTCATGAATGGGGTAGTTGCGATCGTGAACCTTCAGCTATATCGATGCATATGCTATCACTCAACCATGCTGCCTTAACACACAACCAAGACCGACCCCTGAAGCATCACAATACATGGAGAAACTCTGACCCTTAATTGGCAAAGTCAAAACTGTCGCTGAAGTTAATAAGGCTTTAAGGCTCTGAAAGATATCCTCGCACTGATCAGACCACTGGAATGGGATATCTTTCCTAGTCAGCATAGTCAAGGATGCTACTATGGAAGAAAATCCCTGCACAAACCTCCTGTAGTACCCGGCTAAACCAACATTTACGAACCTCGATAGGAGTAGTGGGTCTAGGCCAATCATGAACCACATAAATCTTACCCAGATAAACCCTAATCCCATCCTTAGGCACCACGTGTCCTAGGAATGCAACTGACTCAAGCCAAAACTCACACTTTGAGAACTTGGCATAAAGCTGATGATATCTCAAAGTCTGTAGTATAGTCCTCAGGTGCTGCTCATGCTCGTCCCTACTCCTCGAGTATATCAAAATGTCATCAATGAAGACTATCACGAACATATCCAAGTACGGGCTAAGCATCCTATGCATCAAATCCATAAAGGATGTTGGGGCATTAGTCAACCCAAAAGATATCACCAGGAACTCATAATGGACATAACGTGTCCTGAATGCTGTCTTACAGATGTCCTTTGGCCTAATCCTCAACTGATGGTAGCCGAACCTCAAATCAATGAAAACATGGCTGAACCCTCGAGTTGATTAAACAAGTCATCAATCCTCGGCATCGGATACCTATTCTTCACTATCACCTTATTCAACTGCCGATAGTCAATGCACATCCGCATCGACCCATTCTTCTTTTTCACGAAGAGAACAGGAGCACCCTAAGGAGACACACTCGGTCTAATAAACCCCTTAGCAAACAAATCATGAAGCTACTTCTTAAGCTCTCTCAACTCAGCAAGAGCCATACGGTAGGGAGGAATAGAAATGGGTCTGGTGCCTGGCTGTAACTCAATGGCAAAATCAACATCTCTCTCAGGTGGAAGGCCTGGCAGGTCGGTAGGAAATACATTTAGGAAGTCTTTAACCACAGGAACAAACTCAGGAGACATAGGGTCAGCACTAGCATCTCGGACATATGCTAGATAAGCTAAACACCCAAGGGAAATCAACATCCTAGCTCGAAGACAAGAGATGATCCCAGACGGTGCACGGCTAACAGAACCCTACCACACAACTAGGGATACACCAGACACGTTTATGGTAACGATCTTGGCATAACAATCAAAACCACATGATAAGGGGATAACCAGTCCATGCCCAGTCTCATATCAAAATCTAACATATCAAGGATCATCAAATCACCCCAAGTCTCCAAATCACTAATAGATATCTCACAGGATCTCACAATCTGATCCACTACTAAAGATCTCCTACTGGGGTCAAAACAGAAATATGCACAGATAACGGCTCACTAGCCAATCCCAAACAAGGCAGAAAGTAGGCAGATATATATGAACAAGTGGATCTAGGATCAAATAAAGTCATAGCAAACTGATGGCATATAGAAATCATACCTGTAATCACGGCATCCGAGGTCTCTGCCTCCGATCTCCCAGTGACCACATAGAACTGACGATGACCTCCACTTGTCCGACTGCTATCTCTACCACCTACTCTGCCATGTAGAGCAACACCTCTACCCTAACCACCACCTCCTCGAGCCGATGGCTGAACTGAGCAAATAGGTTGAGTTGGCAGAGTGGCTGGCTGAATTGTACCCCGCTGGGGGCAATATCTAGCAAAATGGTCACTAACTCCGCACTTATAATAGGTGGTACCCCGCTTGGGGCAATCTCTAGCAAAATGACCATTGACTCCACACTCATAGCATGGCCCTGATAGCCCACCGTATTGATACGAACCTGTTGAACCTGTGTGGACACCTCGGCCTGATGCCTCAAAAGTAGTACCTCTCGCAGACTGACCACTGTGACCACGCTGACCCTTCTCAAACTGAGAACTAGAAGCCTGAAGTGATGCCTGAACCGGTCGACTAGTCTGACCCTGATGCTGCTATGGCTGATAACCCCGGCCCCATTGGCCTGAACCTCTATCACGATGTCTAGAACTACTATAGCCACCCTGATGTTGAGGCCTCTTATCTATGGACCCAGTGTCATGATGACATGAATGCTCTATAGTACGGGCATAGTCCACGATAGTAGCAACCAATATCTCTGTAGGCTCTCTAAACTCTCTCTGTAGCCCGCAAACAAACCTACCGACCCTATCAGCCTCAGTAGGCATAATCATGGCCCCAAATGGAGCAAGCTGATGGAAACAAGTCTCATACTCTAAAACAGTCATAGAATCCTGAACAAGTCTAGTGAACTCCTCCCTCCGATGCTCCCTGTCGCTCTGTGGCAAGAACTTGGCCATAAAAGCCTCATAAAACTCGGACCAAGTCAACTGAGGTGATGTATAAGGTATGCAAGCAACCTGAACCCTCCATCATAACTTAGCTGGACCCTCCAGCTGATATGTAGTATATCCAACTCCGTGACTCTCTAGAAATCCCAGATGGTGTAACATCTCCTCATAGGTAGTAATGAAGTCATGTGGGTCCTGACCTGGCGTACCAGCAAATCTTGGTGGTGGCAATCTCAAGAACCTATCCAACGCCTTCTGCTCCTCATCTGTCATAGCTGGGCAAGGAGAAAGAGGTTGTGCAATATAAGGGACCAGAATAACCTTGGCACGGGGAGCCGCAGTGGCAGGCTGCGCTCCTGAACTCTGAACACCCAGGGCTGCCCCCTGAGTGGAAGTAGGTGCTACCTCAGAAGGTCTATCCCTAATCATACCTAGAAGCTGAATGAGTAAACCCTAATATCTAAAGACTGAGTTAGGACTGAAGCTGGCACAGAAACTGGCGCTAGAACTGGCACCAGAGCTGGTTGTACCTGGGAAAGTCCCTGGGTTCACGTGCTACTGCTCAGGAACAAACTCAGGCTCATAGTCATACTCGGGCTTTACCTCAACTCTAGCAACTCTAGCAGGTTCCACTGATCTGGGGCATCCACAACCCCTACCTCTACCCTTGAGACCACCCCGACCCCTAGATGGAGTCAGAGGTGCAGGGGAAGGAGGCTCTCCTCTGCCAAAAGTTGAAGATCTCGTACGAACTATCTGTGGAAGAGTGAACTAGAATAAGTGAGATTTCCAGAAACTTTCAAGGATACTACGCATGAGATAGAAATAAGAAAAGTCTAATTTTTCCTAAGATGTCACTATAGCCTCCCAAAAATTGAGTACGAACGTCTCCACCCCAATCCGCAGGACTCTACTAGATATTGGCTCCTATACCGATGACACTGGTGAACCTAGAGCTCTGATACCAAGCTGTCACAACCAAATTTCTCGGTCATGATGGAACCTACAAACCCAAGTAGGCGAACCAATCCCCGTAGCCCAGAATGGTCAGTAATGGGCTACTATCTAAAAATCTAAACAGAAAAACAGTTTAATAAGCGGAGGCAAGGGAACAAGATAAGGAAAATAGATAACAAGAATAATATATACAATGCGAAAGCTAAACCAAACCCAAAACCTGGTATCATAGTGTATAGGAGCCGGATCTACATAAGAAGTACAAGGGTACAAAATAACCTAAACATCATGTCTATGAACTACGAGAGTACAATATGTACAAATGACAAACTAAAGTCATGCTCTGATCGCCAAAAGCTCACCCTTAGTCCGGGACAGTCCAAAAGCTCCAAGTATGAGTCTCCCATGAGCTAGCAGTGATATCTCACACTAGGATCTGCACCAGAAGATGTAGAGTGTAGTATGAGCACCAAATGCGAAGCATAAGGTACCTAGTAGGTATGGGCTGACTAGGCATATATAAGATAAAAGTGTAGTAATAGACACAATAGAAGCAAGTAGTCATGGAAATCAATGAAAAAGTATACTGGAACTAGCCAAGAGGGAAGACAACAGAAATAGCATGTAAGGCTAGAAAGTAGACAACAGGCACAGGTGAAAGTAAGAAATGACGCACGTGGGATCCTTGCAATAATAGTATATAGATAATAAGTTTAATAAGTGGATGGTATACCGGTAACCTCGAGTATAAGGAATGGGAGAGAAGAGAAAAGATAGACATGCCCGGAAAACAGGAATCAATAACCAAACTAATCATATCAATCTCAAAACCAGAACTAACAACGTTGCAGTATAAATTCTCAAAATCATAACCATGACAGGGGATAGTATCATGATAGAATAACAAGAGTCTACCTACAGTCCCTCAGCCACCCTTACAATCGAGCAACGTGAACAAGTGAAAACAAAACCCTCCAATATCCCATACTACTAGAGCGTACAATCCACAAACAACAAACAAGGGTGGTACCTCATACAGATTAATGATATGATGCCATGCTAAGTCAAAAGTGATAGTAGTACCATATGTTACCCGCTCCCGGTGACCTATAAGGCCCAGAAGACAGGATCCATTGAAGGTCACACTTGTATACCCCTGCTACATCGTATACCCCCACCCCCAGCACCCGCAGCTCGCAGCCTCTGGTCCAGAATGGCAAGGTCCATGGAGGCCCCCAACAAATATACTAGATGCCCTGCAATCTCAAAACAATCCCCAAGTAAGGTTGCCTAGAGGGTATCCAGGTCTAAAACAGTAAGTCCAATAGTTCTAGTATGCGGCCCCGCCTAGTCTAGCATCACCTCCGAAGCTGTAGTGAAATAAGTCTAGCGCTCGACCCTGTCGAGTCTAGTATAAGTGGAGCTAGTGATAAAATATCCTTTAAAACTCCCTTATCCCAAGAAGACCCATTAAAATGTTACGAAACCCTTGTTAGATTATTTTTACTGAAAATGGGCCCCACGGGCTATGCAATGTTTAGAAAATCAGTCCCAGTAGGCCCGAAGCCAAAACCATGGCAAAAATCAAGAAGAAATCCCCTCTATCTATATGCATGGTGAATGGAATACACAATCACAATAGTTCCCCCTGGCCCGAAAATAACCTATCAGCCCTCACAGGCTCCAATCGCTCTACAACACAAATAGTCAGCATAGTATCATGATAATGATTCCTGGGACTCATGGGCACCCCCGAATAACTCACCGTCTATGGTCCAGAGTCAAACAAGGCCACAGAGGACCGTAAGGGTTATAATACCAACTACGGAAAATACTACACAACAGAGGAAAAAAATGAGGCTGAATCATGGAAAAGCGATCAGGGTCTGTGGTACCAACCTTATAACCCAACCCAAGGATGCTAGCTAGTATAATTTTATTTAATATATGCTAAGTCTAGGGAGTTTAGACCGTAATTAACTTGCCGTCCGATGACAAGCTGCTGGGGCAACAAAATCCAACCCTGAATCACTCCGAGAGATCCCAAATGATTATTAAACTATCAAAAAAATGAATAAAACATTAGAACGAGTTTAATGATACCCAAAATGCTACAATTGTAGCCGTGTCAAAATTCAGGTCACCGGAGGGTCTGTGGGCCCTGCAACCTAAAGCTTGAAATGAAGAAGTGCACGACGATCACCATACTCCAAGAAGTGCATGCTCAGATTTTTGAGAGAATTTAGCCAAGAAATTGGCCCAAATCAGCCAGCCAACTAAGAGGAAGAATGAAGAACCAAAAGAGAGAATTTGACAGATTTAAGTCGGTAAAACTTACCAATTATGATGGAGGGATGATCATAAGTAAGAATTATGTACCCCGACAACAAAAAATGATCTGAAACCAAGTATAAGCGAGTTTAGATCTGTTAATAATGGAGAAAAGGGATTTTGAATAAAAGACACGAATTGGGGAAGCTTATATACTGCCTAGGGGTCCTTCATCGCAATCGCGAAGGGACCTCTCACGGTCACAAGGACCATGCTGGCTAGACCATCGCGATCACGAAGGCTAGCCACACGATCGCGAAGAACAAAGAGGAAGGGAGTTCATCATGGTCACGATAGGGGACGTTACGATCGCGAAGCACTAAGAAGTATTTATCTTAGGAGAAAATGAAAAAAATAATTGTCTTAGGAGAAAATAAAAAATAATTATCTCACACTAAGAAGTATTTATTCTAGGAGAAAATGAAAAAAATAATTGTCTTATACTAGAAAGTGTTTAATCTAGGTGAAAATAAAAAAGATAATTGTCTCATACTAGAAAATATTTATTCTAGGAGAAAAGGAAAAATAATTATCTCAGACTAGAAAATATTTATCCTAGGAAAAAATAAATAAATGTCTCATACTAGAAAATGTTAATAATAGAAGAAAATAAAAAATAACTGTTATAGACTAAAAAGTGTTTATCCTTGGAGAAATTAAAAAGTAATTATCTTAGAAGAGAAAGTGTTTATCCTAGGATAAAAGAAAATGAATGTCTTTCTTTTGATTGTAAAGTGACTTTTGGACAAGTTAAGAAAGAAAGGACTGCATGAATGCTCAAAGATAACGTTAAAGTAATCAGATTGAGATTTACAAATTATGGAATCGACTCCTTTTTTTGCATAAAAATAAAAACATTTTTTAGTCCTAGTCTCTTTAAGATTGGAGAATTTTGATTTTTCTTTGTTGGACAGAATCCCAAAGTATGGCTACCTACATATCTTGTCAAAGCAAGAATCAGGTCAAACGTAGTTTAGGAAAATATTTTTTTTGCTTTATTATAAAGGATGTCTTTTATAAAGAGCACCAGAGGATTAAGAGAAAGAAATCAATTTTTTGGTTAAGCATGTCTTGACTACAGTTTGTAGCAACAATTAGAATTATACATGACAATCACCACCAATTACTTAAAAAAAAATTGGGATCAACTTAGCAGTAGTTTTTATAGTTTCAAATGGTAACCACAAGTATATTTAAGTATTGACAAGATCTGTTTGTCTTGCTCAAATCAAAGATTTTGATTCTATCTTATCCCCATGTTTCAAGTGTTCTTATGATAAATAAAGTCATAATTCACACATGATAGAATAGTTGATATCTCAGGACGTTCCAAACATCACTCACACTCATAAAGATTTTTAATGCGTGCAACTAAGATACCATATATGGTTGTCCCTTATATAAGTATCCACTAATGTGAGAATACTTATAAGGGGATCATGTAGGGGATCATTGGCTTGTGTAGACTTAGGGATGGGAAGGATTCATTTAGGATAGAGTGACTATTACTTATTCAAGTATTGCACTTTTGCACTCAATATTTTGTATTTTCTCATTTGATCTTCATTTGTTTTGATTCTTTTTTTTTACTTTTCTTTGACTTTTTTTTTTGGTTTCCTCCTTTTGGAGTTTTTTTTTACTTTTTCTTTTTCCTTGATATTTTTTCTTGAACCTTCAGATTTTTACGCATTTATTTTATCACCCAACTTAGATCTTAGTCAATGCCCTCAGAGAGGTGAGGGCCAAAAGAGAGATACTGTATTTATGCACTAAAAATATATACGATAAGATTCCATTATCCAATAAAAGGTTTTAGTCTCTAAAGGGGAATTCTAGGGATTAGATGTTATTTGGTAGGCTTCAAACGCACAATCGGGTCAAAAAAAGCCGATAATCCTTTCCCAAGATAAGCGTTGCTTAAAAATTTTCCTGAACAAATATTTAGAACAAGTTCAAGATCAACAAAGCAATGTCATTAAATTTAATATCTAAAGCTCACCACACATTACACATTAAATAATGAGGTCAAATTTATTTAACCCTGACTTTTAAGTGAGAAAAATTCTTAAGTGTCGCTTAAGTACAATCAAGAGGTACCAAATGAATCTCTTGTTCAAAATAAAGTTGGTCCTCTTAATCATGCCAACCAATTTAACTTTAACACTTGTTCTTTTTTCATGCACACTCCTAAGTATCTTGGTACCAATCAAGCTAAAACACTTTTTTTTATTCTTTGACTGGATCAATCTCAAAAGGAGGATTTCATACCTATCTTGTTGACACAAGAATCAGGTTAGACGTAATTTAGGTGAACTCACAACAAAATTTGACCTTTTTTAAAAAATAAAATTGAATAAGGAATAAAAAAATCCTTTTTTATTTTTTATTTTTAAAAAGGATTGATTTGGAGATTTCAATAAGGATTAGAAAAAATTTCTTTATTTAATTTTTTTAATAAGGATCACTGAATAAGGGATGCCTACATATCTTATAAAGTTGAAATACAGGTGTGCGTAGTTCGTACAAATTAGAGAGCTAAGAAATATTTGAATGATTAGGACTTAACTTGAAAAATGCAACTATTTTTTTAGAACGATGCTATAAAAGAAACGTCTTTTGTGTTTTCAGTGTGACAAACTATACAAAAGAAACTAAAATGAAACTCTTTTTGATTTTAGGTTAAGAAATGTAATTTTTTTTTTGTAATTTTAAATCTAAACAAATGTTTAAGAACTTTTAAAGAAATGCATAAAAACTTCTAAGACTAAAAAAACATTTTGTGTTTTCGTCCTCACTATTTTTTTTGTTGTAAAAAAAACAAAATAATTTTTTTCTCTCATTTTGTAATGACCCTTCAAGTTATTTTTGCGTTTATACCTTCTTTGTACTACTAAAGCTTTTCTGTAGTGGCCCAAAGTCATTTACGACTTGCTGGGACCGGTGGTTCAATGCCCTGGTCATTTTGGTTGTTTGCCTATTTTCGAGCCTTAACTTAGAATATCGTTGACTTTAGTCAACATTCTTGGTAACCATGCTCGGAATCGAATTCTGACAGTTTCGTTAACTTCAGAGCATAGATTTTGATCTGGGTAGACCCTGGGTCGGGTTCTGGGAGCTTTTGGTTTAGTTTTGTCTGGGTTTTTATGTTTTTGCCAAGTTGAACTTGAAAGTTTAACTTTGGTCAACATTCAGAGAAGACGGCCTCAGATGGAAATTCCATCCATACTATTAGCTCTGGAATATTGACTTTGGGCTAGAAGAACCTTTGGTTTGGGTCCCGGGGCTTTCGAACTTGTTTTGGAGTATTGAGTTCTTAGTTAGTTTTGGGCATGGGGCCCACTTTTCATTAAAACAATCTCCGTTAGTAAATTCATTGATTCCATCGAGTCCAGAATGTCATTTTCACTCAAATAGCTCTATTGGTTTGTGTGTATCGGGTTCTGATTATGCCCGGAATGCCCCGTAGAAGTTTCAAAAATTGCAGATTTTTCTGTTGAAGGCCAACTTTAATTAACTGTTGGCAGCTTTATTTTCAGCTTTTGCTGTCATCTTCCCAACTCGTTTTCTCCACCATTGTTATACCAAATTCTTTTAAATATTCACATGCTCTTACCCATAACATGGAGGAATAATTGTTGTTGATCCGGGTGTGTTTCTTGGCCTCGTGAATAGGTAAAATCCCTTGTTAACTTCCGTTAATTTTCACAAATTTCATTCTTTAAATTCTTGTTTTTCACGATTTTCAGTATATTTCTTTCACTTCTTTCAACTCCAACTTCATTTTTCTCAACTCTAATTACTCATAAACAGTGTGGGCTCGTGAGAATTCTCCAAATTATCATTATCTCACTCCTTTATCGTTGGTAAGCCTCTTCTTCTTCAAGCCTTGTTCTTTTCTTCAAGATCAAAAACCTCCATGGTTAAGGCTCTGACAAGCTTGATTTTTCTTGTATTAAAGTTGCATTGGAGAGCTTAATTATTCATGGTAATTATAGTTCCAGTCCATGGTCAATTCCTGCTCCCAAATTGGTACATTTCCGCTCTTGAAAATTACAATTCTCCACTTTTGTTCTCATGAATTAGTAGCACTTTGGGGCTGTTTTGAGCCCCGAAACGAACTTCACTTGCGCAAAAATTTTGTGCATGGGTTCCTAAATTCACTGCAGATATAATTGTGAATTATATTTTCTGTTTCACTGCACAGTCCCCGTGGGTCATTTTTCAACTCTATTTTAACCCGATTTTCTGTATAGCAATATGGGTGTCGTTCTTCTCGTCTTGACACCTAGATTATGTTTTTGATAGTGTGGCAGCTTTTCGAGGCTATTTGGAAGGGGAAAGCACACGAGTGATGGTTCGTATTTGCAGTTCATTCCGGAGGTAGGTTATGGTTTAAACTCCTTAGACTTCGCATATATAGAAAAAATTGTACTAATGGGCATCCTTCGGTTGGGTTTACTAGTTGGTACCACAGACCTTGACCGTTTTATTCATGTTCCATTCTTTTTCTTCCTCCGATGGTTGTAGTATTTGCTATAGATAATATTAACCCTTGTGGTCCTGTGTGGCCTTGTTTGACTCTGAAACATAGATGGTGGGTTATATGGAAATGTCTGTAAGTCCCGGGCATCGTTATTATTATTTTTGAGCTGGCTATCTATGTTGTAGAATGATTGGAGCCTGTGAAGGGCTGATAGGTGGATTGTGGGTCGGGGGCCACTATTGTGATTGTGTATACTATTTATCATGCATATAGAGGGAATTTCTTCATGATTTTACTATGGTTTTGGCTTCAGCCTACTATTGCTGAATTTCTAAACCTTGTATGGCCCGTAGGGTCTATTTTTGGTAAAAATGATTGAAAGAGGGTTTGGTACAGTCTTAATAGATCTTCTTGGGGTAAGGGTGAATTAAAGGATGTTTTATCACTATTTACACTTATAATAGACTCGGTGGGATCGAGCACTAGACTTGTTTTACTACAACTTCCGGGGTGATGCTAGACTCAATGGGGTCGTGCGCTAGGAATATCTGACATACTAATTTAGACCTGGATACTCTTCGGGTTCTTTGCTTGGGGATTTTTGAGATTGTGGGGCATCTAGTATATTGGTCAGGGGCCTCCGTGGACCTTGCCATTCTGTACCAGGGGCTACGTGCTACGAGTACCAGAGGGGGGGGGTTATACAGCATATGAGAGGTATACAGGTGTGATCTTCCACAGATCCTATCTTTTGGGCCTTATAGGACGCCGGAAGCGGGTAACATACAGTACTACTATCACTTTTGGCTTAGCATGGCACATTATATCATTTATTTGTGTGAGGTACCACCCTTGTTTGCTATTTGTTGATTGTACACTGGTAGTATGGGATGCCGGTGGGTTTTTCTTTACTTGTTTTTGTTCTTTAGGTGTATGGGCGCCCGTGGGACTGTAGGTAGAGTTATTGCTACTATTTCTCTCTATTGGTTCCTGTTGAGGTTGTTATGACTTTGGATATTGTTAAGGTTAAACTTGGGCTTCTAATTGTTGAATTATTGACCTGAGATTGCATGCTTAGTTAGGTTATTATTCCTTTTATTTGAGCATGTTTACTATTTTCTTCCTCTTCTTCTCTATTCGTTGAGGTTACCGGTATACCGCCTACTTTCTAAACTCTTCTTTGTGTACTTGTTGTTGCGAGGATCTTGAGTACATGTTTCTTTCTTTCTCCTGTGATGTGTATTCTTTTAGCTAGCCATACGTATTGTTCTTGCTTGTATTCCTTCTGCGCTAGCTTCTGTGTAGTTCTTCGTTGCCTTTTATGACTAGTTGTTTTCTATTCTGCTTATTATTGTTCTTTTATCTTATATTTTCCCACTCTGCCTATGATACCTACTGGGTACCTTTTGCTTCACATTTGGTGCTCATACTACATTTTGCATCTTCTAGTGCAGATCCTAGTGTGGGCCATCACCGTTAGATTGTTAGAGTCTCGTGCGAGGAGCTATTTTTGAGATATTTCAGAGTGAGGGTGAGCTCATGGCGACCGGAGCTTAGCTTTTAGTTATCCTTTATATCATGTACTCTATTACTACTCGGAGACATCTTTATATTGTTTTGGATCCTTTGTATGCCTTATATGTAGTTCTGGCTCTATAATATGATACCAGGTTTTGGGGTTTTGGTTTAGCTTTCGCATATGTATATATATTCCTGTATCTACTTTCTTTAGCTTATTTCCCTTGCTTCCACTTATATATCATTCCTCCGCTAAAGTGTTAGATGGTAGCCCATTACTAATTGATTTGGGCTACAGGGATTGGTTCACTACTGAGGGATTGTTGGTGCCTGATGATAAGTCGATAATCTACCTACTTATTGAGCCTATATCCATGAATTATTGCTATTTTTTGAATCGATTTAGAGGTTCTTATGACCTTTATTGATGTCTATGCAGGTACTTTTGATAGAAGATGAAGAACAAGGATATGGACCCAAAAAGAGCCAAAAAGAAGCTAAGTGTGAAGAGTTGAGAAAAGCTGGAGAATCTGCTATGGGATGTGGTGGTTGTGCAACACGCACAAGCTGAGGTGCGATTCGCACCTTCTTCGCACGAGGCTACAAAAGTTGCTGAAGATTCTGCTAAGGAGTGTGGTCGCTGTGCGACGCGCACAACCCGTGGTGTGAAATGCACCATCTTCGCACAAAGCTCACTTATGCTGCTGAAGTCACTGGACGATCTGAAGTAAATATGCGATGCGCACAATGCGATGTGCAAACTGCACGTCACATCGCACATTTCTTGGAGGGCAAATTTGTCCTAATTTTATGTGATGACTTGGGAACATATAAAAGGCCATTTTAGGCTCATTTTGTACAGACAATACTTCAGACCTGAGTTTTAGAGAGTGTTTTTGCTTTGTAAAGAATTTTCCACCTCCATTGAGAAGAGGGTTTCAATCCAAATCTCTTGGTTAAAAATTTGTGTGCCTAATTTGATTCTAGAACTTGAGATTAAGCTACAATGGATGGGAATTTGAATTACCCAGATGGTATCTCTTCTTCTCTTACTATGAGTGGCTAGATTCTCTTGTCTAGGGTTGTATAGATTATGGGGGCTTAGCTAATGGGTGTGGCTGTTGTTAATTCACCTTTATAATTGCTTATTTGGCATGGGTCTAGTAAATACGCCAAGTTTTAATCCTAAAATTGGTGGTTGCAAACATTAATTTACATTACTTAGCTATGTGATTTCTTAGAAGAGAATTTCATAGTTGTAGATGTGAAATTGCTAGTGGGTACTTTGGAATCCATCTAGATTGGAGTCTAGGAATATCTCTAATCATAGTAATCTCCCATTTAAGGGTTCGAGCTAGGAATAGGAAGACCTCTCAAAGCTAATGTTGGTTGATTGTTTACTACACCGATGATGTTCTAACCAAAATCATCGGAAATATGGATGTTGATTAGAAGATAGCACTCCACACCTATGACCAATGCTATTCATGTCAATAAGTAAAAGTATAGGTGAATTAATGATTACCCCATCCTATAGTGAATGCCCCATCGGATATGCATCCCTAGTCTTCAAAATCACTTGGTACACCCATCTTTAGTCTTATTGCTTTTTGTTGAATTGTGTTAGTAGTGACATCTTTCCCAATTCCCCCCATCTTTTTACTTGTTTTTGTTTAAACAATTACTCTTGCCTTGCAATCAACTCATACAATCTTTAGTTGGCTAAGTCAAGTCCCTTGAGTATGACCCCGACATCCGTTGGGTTTATAAATTTTGTTTTGCTGCACGATCGTCGTGGCCTCCTAATTGGAGAGAATGATTTGAGCATTCATAAAAAATGGCGCCGTTGCCAGGGACTTGAGTGTTAACTAATTTTTTATTGTTGTTTTGAAGTCAAATTGAGAGTATTTGTTTTCTTTTTGTTTTGTTTGTTGTTTGTGGTGGACTTGTAGGCACACATCATTCGAACATAAAGGATGGTACTTCTCACTCCTCCTAGTCGCTCTTGACCTTGATACTTTGCTAAGACCTTAAGTTGGATTTTTGGGGTCCGAGGGAGCAATGGGTGCTACCTCTGCTAAAGAGATGGAGGATTGGTTAAAAGATAAAGTTCGAAGAGCTAGAGAGTTATCAATCACTTCCACTCTCCTTGAATTCATGGTAAAGAGTGTCTCTAATGAGCGGCTAGAAACAATTATCACCATTAGTGCCATTGGGGGTATGAGGATTGTAGAAGATGGTGTGAGTTCGAATGAAGGTAGTGATGAAGTATCCACTGCTGACCACAAGGTGGGTTTCCATGATAGCCCTCACATTGTGGACAGGTGTGATCATGGGAATCAAGGTCAGAATGAACCACATAAAGACTCTAGAATGGAGAGTATGCTTCTACAAGTGCTATAAAAAGTAGGGGCAACCTACAGATTCATCGAGGAGTTGAGCCACAATCTTGGAAGTCTTTCCCAATCCGTTCAATCGCATTCCGTGGCCATTGAATGTCTTGAAGAGAGAATGTATTGGCTCAATTACCAACTCAAATCTAGGAAATCCGAGGATGAAGAGAGGAGTAGTGGTGCTAAGAGCTCTCTAGACCAAGAGGATGATGAAATGCCAATGATAAGCAATCCTCAAAAATAGCAAATTTGAGGATATAGTGTACCCAAGGTTGTTCAACGTGAGAGAAAGGAGGCTAAATCTCTAAAACCATTCCCTACTTGTTCTCCTCCATTCCTTCAATGACTTTTGCAAGAAAAAATGGATGAGAGTCTGAATGATTTCGAGTCTTCATGGAAAAGAATCACCATAAATACGCTGGCGAGTTCCACTTCTAAAAAATGCCCGAATATGCCACATCCGTGAAAGAGTTATGCAGTACTTACAATTTAGAAGAGGTGGGGATAATTTGGCTATCTCCATTTAGTAGTGAGATTCTTGCGGGAAATTTCTCCAATGAAATGGTGATGCCAGGTGTGCACATGGTTTGCGATTCGAAGGGAGTCCACAAGTCCGCTAGACTAGTGTGTGATAAAAACTCAAGCGTCAACTTGATGTCATTAGCCACTTTCAAATGCATGGAATTGGGGCATCCCACTAGCACATGTTTGGAGTTTGGCATGGCAGACCGATCAATGAGGCATCCAGTTGGGATCAATTATGATATTTTGAACAAAGTGGGGCGATTGGTGTATTCGAGGACTTCGTGGTACTCATATTTAAGGGGATCTTTGAGATACCCATCATCTTGGGGCATCCTATCTTAAAAATGGGGCACACCTTGAGTAAAATGAACTCGGGGGAATTAAAGTATGCATTGAATGATGAGGAAGCCACTTTCGACGTAAGTAGATCTATGAGGCAACCAAGTGACCTTCAAGCGGCTTTCATAATTAAAACAATCATTTAAAGTGTCGATTTGTACAAGGAAGAGGGATTTTTTGATGAAGTATTAGAAGCCGTACTATTGAATCATGATGGTGAGGGTACATAGGAATTTGACGAAGTTTATTGTGCAATGGTGGGCATGGGATCCTACTCTCACCCTCTAAAAAAGCTCGATCTCGACCTCAAGAACAGGGAAACTCCACCATATAAACCCTCCATCATTGAACCTCCTAACTTGGAGCTCAAACCTTTGCCTCCCATTTGAAGTATGCATACTTGGGTGCCAACGAGACCCTGCCGATCATTATTTCCAACAAGCTAAGCGAAAGTGAATGCTTTGCTTAATGTATTGAAGAAGAATATCGCCGCTATAGGATGGACCATTGCGGATATCAAAGGTATACCTTCGGAAATATGCACCCATAAAATAAACCTCCAAGAGGAAAGTATCCCTTCCATTGAGCACCAACGAAGATTTAAGCCACCTATGCAAGAGGTTGTGAAGAAAGAAATCATAAAGTGGTTGGATGCAGGGGTAGTCTTTACCATATTATATAGCACGTGGGTTAGCCATGTGCAATGTGTTCCAAAAAAGGGCGGAATTATAGTGGTGCCAAATGAGAAAGATGAGATGATTGCCCTCAGACCTGTAACCGATTGGAGAGTGTGCATGGACTATATAAAGTTGAATTCTTGGACGGAAAAAGACCACTTCCCTCTCCCTTTCATGGATCAAATGTTAGATCGGTTGGCGGGCCGTGGATTCTATTCATTTTTAGATGGCTATTTCGGGTACAACCAAATTTCAATTTCCCTAGAGGACCAGGAAAAGACCACTTTCACATGCCTGTATGGCACTTTTTGCATTAAAAAGAATGACTTTTTGATTTTGCAATGCTCCGGCCACTTTCCAAAGGTGTATGATGTCGATATTCTCGGATATAGTTCGGAGGATACAATGGAGATCTTCATGGATGGCTTTTCAGTGGTGGGGGATGAGTTTAATGATTGTCTGGAGCACCTAGAGGAGGTCCTTAAAAGGTGTGAGGAAATGAATTTGGTGTTAAATTGGGAAAAGTGTCACTTCATGGTAAAAGAAGGGATAGTTTTGGGGCACAAGATCTCTGAAAAAGGGCTTGAGGTTGATCAAGCAAAGATTGAGTTTATCTCAAAGCTACCTCCTCCAAAAACTGTGAAAGGCATCCAGAGTTTTCTCAGGCACGCTGGATTCTATCGGTGATTCATCAAGGAATTCACAAAGATGGCTGACCTTCTGTGTAAGCTTTTAGAAAATGAGGCAAAATTTGACTTTGATGATAAATGCATGACGGCTTTCCTCACGTTGAAAGAGAAGCCCACCTCCACCCCGGTTATCATTGCCCTGGATTAGTCAAAGCCCTTTGAGCTCATGTGTGATGTTAGTGGCGTAGCTCTAGGGACAGTGCTTGGTCAGAAAAAAGAGAAGCTTTTTCATCCGATCTATTATGATAGTAAAACTTTAAACACAACACAAACAAATTATACGGTTACGAAACAGGAATTGTTGGCTGTGGTGTTTGCTTTTGAGAAATTTTGGGGCATATATCTTGGGCACTAACGTGGTGGTACACACTGATCACGCTGCTATAAGGTACTTGATGACTAAAAAGGATGCCAAACCAAGATTAATCCAGTGGGTGTTACTTGTTCAAGAGTTTGATTTTAAAGTGAAGGATCAAATAGGGTGTGAGAATCAGGTGGCTGACCACCTATCCCATTTGGAGGAAGAAGGAAGGCCGGTGGGAGAGCTTGAAATTAATGACTCATTCCCGGATGAGCAAATTTTGGCTACATCTCATGACTTGACACCTTGGTTTGCTGATTTCGCCAATTACTTGGCAAGTGATCTACTTCCAGAGGGATTGAAATCTAATCAAAAAATGAAATTCCTACACGATGTTTGAAAATATTATTAGGATGAGCCCTACTTGTTCTGAATTTGTGCCGATGGGATGACAAGGAGGTGTGTTCTAGAAATTGAAATGTTACACATTCTTAGAGCATGCCATTCGTCCACTGTTGGAGGACACCATGGGGGTATGCGTACGGCCTCTAAAGTATTGCAAAATGGGTTTTATCGGCCCACGATGTTCCAAGATGCTCATGATTTGTTAATGAAGTGTGACAAGTGTCAACGCGGAGGAGGCATATCTCGGTAACACGAGCTTCCACTAACACCCATCCTGGAGGTAGAATTGTTTGATGTATACGGTATCAATTTCATGGGACCTTTCACCAGCTCACATGGGAACACCTATATTCTAGTGGCTGTTGACTACGTGTCCAAGTGGGTCAAAGTGGTGGCTTTACCAAATAATGAGGGGAGAAGTGTGACTACTTTCCTCAAGAAGCACATCTTTGCAAGGTTTGGCACACCTCGTGCCAATATTAGCGATGACGGATCGCACTTTTGCAACAAGTTGTTCAGCGCACTACTTGAAAATATGGTGTCAAACACAAAGTGGCCACTCCTTACCATCTACAAATGAGCGAGCAAGTTGAGGTGTCCAACCGGGAGATTAAGTCCATCTTCTCAAAGTCAGTAAATGTTCACCAAACGGATTGGTCACGCAAGTTGGATGATTAACTATGGGCATATAGGATAGCTTATAAAACCCTGATTAGAATGTCCCCTATCAACTAGTTTTTGGTAAAGCTTGTCATCTCCCAGTCGAATTAGAACACAAAGCTATATGGGCCTTGAAGAAGCTAAACCTAGAATGGCGAAGAGCTGCTCGTACTAGAATAGAAGACATAAATGAAATGGATGAGTTTCGGATGTGGGCGTATGAAAGTGCCTCTATCTACAAAGCTCGGATGAAGCACTACCATGATTAACAAATCCTAAGGTGAGAGTTTCGCTCGGGAGATTAGGTACTATTGTTCAACTTGAGGTTTTTCCTCTTTCTGGGAAAACTAAGGTCCAAATGGTCAGGTCCTTTCAAAGTGCTTTAAGTCTTCCCAAATGGAGTTATAAAATTGGAAAATGAGGATGGCTTGGGTTTCAAGGTCAATGGGCAGCGAGTGAAAAAGTATTTGGGCATTCCAGGTGAAGTTGCATGTGTCGAGGACATTTTCTTAGACGAACCTTGACTGGAAGATACCATCATCGAGCCGTGACGTTAAACCAAGCACTTCTTGGGAGGCAACCCAAGCTCTTTTTTTCTTCTGTATTTTTTTATCTCTTACTTTCTGGTTTTATTTTGTTTGTTGTCTTTGTTAGTCTTGTAGTTGGGATTGAAGCTATAAGATGGGGAGAAATGGTCAGATCATGCGAGGCTCTATGCAATCACACCTCAACAAGTGTGCATCGCACATCACATTGCATGTGCTTAACAGAATAGCTGGCAAATCAGGCAGTATCCTGTATGATTGGTGTGTGATCGCAATAGCAGTTGTGCATGTCGCACACTCATTTTGCAACTCATCCCAGAAAACTGACAATTTCCACCAGAAATATCTGCCATCATGCGCTTACAGTGCAAACCGCACGATCCTGAGTGCATTTCGTACATCAGTCGCACCAGCAACAAGCAAAATGAGGATCGAACTTGACCATCTTAATTGTGCGATTGGCGTGTGGCTGCATCACTCATAGTGCATTTCGTACCTCAGTTCAGGGAGTCTACTATCTATTATCGCCTATATTATTAGGGACAATGTTTGATTTTGGTTGGGGGTGCTTGCATCGCCTTTATAATAGTAGTGTAGAAAGAAACTCTAAGGGTTTTCTCAATACTATGGTTCTTTCCCAAAGAGAAAAAGTTTTGATTATTTTCTTTTTCTTTTCTTTTGTTTTTGTGTGTTGAACCGGGTTGGTTTTTCCCAATGATAGATTGAGAGGCAACTTTCTTAAGGGAAAATATCAAGTTTTAGTGTAGAATTGAGTCTGTAAGTGCTTGTCATGAAATGGGCCCACTGAAAAATTTTCCATGGAAATTTATTTTTTGAAAATGAAAGGAAGAAGATAAATGATTTTTTGTGGAAAAGCATTTTCTTGTCATGACTTGCACACTCTCGCTTTGGCTTGATTGACTCACAAATGAGTGTGTAATGAACTCAGAATAGCTTGTCAAAAGTCATTTGCCCCAATTGATTGTGGGACTAATGAATGAAGTCTTGTGGCATGATTCCTTGTGTGGTGAGGCTGTACTTTGATTCTTGTGCATAAGTGGTGTCTAGAACTTGCCCCGAATGTGATTCAAGGCAAAATTCTAGGTGTAATCGAGCTTGGAAGATGACCTTAGGCCCATTTTGATAAGCCACTTCACCCAAATGACTTCCCAATGACATCAAATCCTAGTGAACCCCTTTGAGATTGTGACTATTCTTTGGCACCTTGTCAACACCTTGACCTTTTTGGAACCTTTATTTTGGCACCCATCTTCCCTAATAGCTTGAAAATGAAAAGTAGGCTAAAAGCCTAAGTTTGGGGGGGAGAACAAAAGAAAACATAGGCAAATGCCTAAGTTTGGGGGTGCATATGATTAAATATGGAGAAGAAAGGAAGTGAACTTCAAGTGCAAGGTAGAACCTTAACTTCAAATTGAAAATTGCTCCAAAATATCTATACAATGAGAAAATTGAAAAGCAAAAGTTGGTGCTACCAAGTGAAGGTGATATAAGGTTTGAATGATCATGGGTTAAAAAGGAGAAATCTTGGGTTGTGCAAGGGAGGAAAAAGGTGAAGTTGAAATGGAAAAATATGATCGGTGTTCGAAATGAGAACAAAGAGCATTAGGGAGGTGTAGTCACTTGAACCAAATGATATCCTCACCTTAGCCCTATCCAACATCGTAACCCGCAAGTACTTGGTGATTCCGAGCTTGGCTACCCTACATTAGTGGCGATCTACATGAAGAGTAAGCCTATAGTTCGATGTGTATGCACTTGAACTTCCTTCAAAGAGTGAGAGTCTTCTCGGTTCTCTTATTATCCCGTGTTTCGAGAATTGAATGACTGTGAGTGGGATTCTCTCTTGTAATGAGTGGCATCATGCACTCGAATTGAAGCATAGTGTCTCAATTTCAATTGAGGGGAATGAATGAGACAAGTTGTGTGGAAAATCTTGAGGCAAACCTTGTCGGTCTATGCCAATGACTTGAGAAGATTAAACGTCTTGTTTTGAATTACAAATTCCCTTGATTTTCAATGAAAAATGATGTCCTTTTGAAATGACAAATTGCCTTGAGTTGTGGGGGTCCAACTTGAGATGAGCATAGTAGTTGAGTCCTTTGTTTGAGTCTTTTGTTTCTTTCTTAAGTTTGCAGTGTAGAGTAGTATTTTGTTCCTTGATTGAGCCTTAGCCTAATTCATTCCTTGCCTTGTGAGTATCTTGATTGAGGACAAGCAATAGTTCAAGTTTGGGGATTTGATAAGTCAGTAATCTACCTACTTATTGAGCCTATATCCATGAATTATTGCTATGTTTTGAATTGATTTAGAGGTTCTTATGACCTTTATTGATGTCAATGCAGGTACTTTTCATAGAAGATGAAGAACAAGGATATGGACCCAAAAAGAGCCAAAAAGAAGCTAAGTGTGAAGAGTTTAGAAAAGCTGGAGAATCTGCTATAGGATGCGGTGGCTGTGCGACATGCACAAGCTAAGGTGCGGTTCGCACCGTCTCCGCATGAGGCTACAAAAGTTGCTGAAGATTCTACTAAGGAGTGCGGTTGTTGTGCGATGCACACAACCCGTTGTGCGAAATGCACCATCTTCGAACAAAGCTCACTTATGCTACTGATGTCACTGGATGATATGAAGTAAGTGTGCGACGCGCACAATGCAACGTGTGAACCGCACATCTCGTCGCACATTGCCTGGAGAGCAAATTTGTCCTAATTTTATGTGACAACTTGGGATCATATAAAAGGCCTATTTAGGCTCATTTTGTACAGGCAATACTTCAGACCTAAGTTTTAGAAAGAGTTTTTGCTTTGTAAATAATTTTCCACCTCTATTGAGAAGAGAGTTTCAATCTAAATCTCTTGGTTAACAATTTTTGTGCCTAATTTGATTCTAAAACTTGAGATTCAGCTACAATGGATGGGAATTTGAATTATCCAAATGGTATCTCTTTTTCTCCTACTATGAGTGGCTAAATTCTCTTGTCTAGGGGTGTATTCTGATGGATGCCTAGCTAATGGGTGTGGGTGTTGTTAACTCACCTTTATAATTGCTTATTTGACATGGGTCTAGTAATTTCACCAAGTTTTAATCCTAAAATTTGTTATTGCAAGCATTAATTTACATTACTTAGCTATGTGATTGCTCGGGAGAGAATTTTATAGTTGTGGATGTGAAATTGGTAGTGGGTACTTGGGAATACATATAGATTGGAGGCTAGGAATAGCTCTAATCGTAGGAATTTCCCATTTAAGGGTCCGAGCTAGGAATAGAATGACCTCCCCAAGCTAATGTTGGTTGATTGTTTAATACACCGATGATGTTCTAGCCGAAATCATCGGAAAAGTGGATGTTGATCAGAAAATAGCTTTCCACACCTATGACCAACACTTTTCATGTCAATAGGTGAAATTATAGGTGAATTAATGATTACTCCATCCTATAGTGAATGCCCCATCGGATATGCATCCCTAGTCTTCTAAATCACTTGGTACACCCATCTTTAGTTTTATTGCTTTTTGTTGAATTCTATTAGTAGTGACAACTTTCCCAATTCTCCCCATATTTTTACTTGTTTTTATTTAAAATTACTCTCACCTTGAAATAAACTCATACAATCTCTAGTTGGCTAAGTCAAGTCCCTTGGGTACCACCCCGACATTCGTTGGGTTTGTAAATTTGGTTTTGCTACACGATCGTCGTGGCCTCCTAATTGGCGAGCATGATTTGAGTGTTCATCAGTGCCATCATGACCTAGAAATCAGGTTGTGATAGCTTGGTATCACAGCTTAGGTTCACCAGTATTAATGGTATAGGAGTCAATGTCTAGTAGAGTCCTGTGGATCAGGGCGGAGATGTCCATACTCAATCTTTTGGAGGCTATAGTCACATCTGAGGAAATATGACTCTCTTATTTGCTTTTGTATCATGCGTAATCCTTGGGATTCTTGAAATCTCACTTGTTCTCGTTCATTCTTCCGTAGATGGCTCTGACGAGATTGTCGGCATCGGGCCTCCGACACCAGCTAAGGGCCGGGGAGGTCGTAGAGGTAGGGGTCAAGGACGTCCGTGAGCAGCAGCAGCTGCTAGAGTTAAAATAGGGCCTGAGCATGATCATGATCCAGAGTTTGCTCCCGAGCAGCATGTGGACCAGGGGGTAGCCTAGGTACCACCAGGTCCAATGCCAGATTCAGCCCCAGCTCAGTCTTCAGATATTTTGGTCTCACTGTTACACTTGTTGGGTATGATTGGAGAGTGACATTCTGAGGTAGCACAAATATCCGCTCAGGGGGAAGCCGTGGGTGAACCGAGTTCAGACGTGCAGCCTATTACAACCTCTTACTCCTCGCTCAGCTATGACAAAGATGAAGTAGAAGGAGTTGGGTAGATTCTTGAGATTGGCACCTCCGAGGTTTGCTAGTACTTCTAAGCAGGACCCCCATGACTTTATTACTACTTGTGAGAAGATGCTGCACCATCTGGGGTTATTGCAGACTCACGGGGTTGGCTATACTACATATCAGCTAGAGGGCCTAACAAAGTTATGGCGGAGGTCCCAGGTTGCTTGCAGACCATCATCGTTACCTCCTTTGACTTGGTCTTAGTTTTATGAGGCCATTATGGTCTAGTTCTTACCTCAGAGTGATAGAGAGAAGTGGAGAGAGGAGTTCACCAGGCTTACTCAGGATACCATGACCATCTCAGAGTATGAGACCCATTTTTATCAGCTTTCTCCATTTGGGGTCATGATTATGCCTACTATGTCTGACAGAGTCCGTATATTTATTTGGGGTATACAAAGAGAGTTTAGAGAGCCTACAAAGATATTGGTTGCTAGTGATCTGTCATTCTAGGATATTGCAGACTATGCCCGTACTATAGAGGATTCGTGTTGTCATGACACTGAGGCAAGAGATAAGAGGCCTCGATATCAGAGTAGCTATAATGGTTCTCATTATGGTTATAGGGGTTCAGGATAATGGGGCTGAGGTCATAAGCTGCAGAGGCACCAGGGTCAGTCTAATCGACCGATTTAAGATTCACTTCAGCCTTGTGGTTCTCAGTTTGAGCAGGTTTAGATTAGTCAGAGTGGTCACAGTTGTCAGTTTTAAAGAGGTACTACTTCTGGGGCACCAGGTCGAGGTGTCCACATAGGTTCAGTGGGTTTGTCTCGGCAGGGTAGGCTATCAGGGCCTTACTATGAGTATAGAGTTAGCAGTCAATTTCCCAGAGATTGCCCCAGCAGGGTACAACCTACTATGAGTGTGGAGTTAGTGGTTATTTTGCTAGAGATTGCCCCCAGCGGGGTACAGTTCAGCCAACCACTTTGCCAACTCAGCCTATTTGCTTTTTTTAGCCATCGGCTCGAGGAGGTGATAGTCAGGGTAGAGGCGGTGGCCCACAAGGCATGAGAGGTGTTAGGGATGGCGGTCGGTCAGGTAGTGGTTGCTGTCAATTCTATTTGGTCCCTGGGAGACAGGAGGCAAAGGCCTCGGATGCTGTGATCACATATATGATTTTTGTATTCCATCGACCAGCTTATGCTTTATTTGATCCTAGATCTACATGTTCATACGTATCTGCCTACTTTGTGCTATGTTTGGGGTTGGCTAGTGAGCCGTTATCTGTTCCTATTACTGTTTTGACCCCAGTAGAGGATTCTTTAGTAGTGGATCAGATTGTGCAATCTTGCATGATATCTATTGGTGATTTGGAGACTTGGGGTGATTTGATGATACTTGATATGTTAGATTTTGATGTGATACTGGGCATGGACTGGTTATCCCCTCACCATGTAGTTTTGGATTGTTATGCTAAGGCTGTTACCATCACTGTGCCTGGTGTATCCCCGGTTGTGTGGCAGGGTTATGTTAGCCGCGTGTTGTCTAGGATTATCTTTTCTCTTCGAGCTAGGAATCTGATTTTGTGAGGTTGTTTGGCTTACATAGCATATGTCCGAGATGCTAGTGCCGACCCTTCTTCCCCTGAGTCTGTTCCTGTGGTTAGATACTTCTAAGATGTGTTCCCTACCGACCTTCCATGCCTTCCACCTGAGAGAGATATTGATTTCTCTGTTGAGTTAGAGACGGGCACTAGGCCTATTTATATTTCTCCCTACCGTATGGCTCTTGCTGAGTTGAGAGAGCTTAAGGAGAAGCTCCGAGATTTGTTAGCTAAGATGTTCATTAGACCGAGTGTGTCACCTTGGGGTGCTCCTATTCTATTTATTAAGAAGAAGGATGGGTCGATGTGGATGTGTATTGATTATCGGCAGCTGGATAGAGTTACGTAAGGAATGGGTATCCGATGTCGCATATTGATGATTTGTTTGATCAGCTCCAGGGTTCAGCCTTGTTTTCGAATATAGATTAGAGGTCAGGCTACCATCAATTAAGGATTAGGGTAGAGGACATCCCTAAGACAGCATTCAGGACACGTTACAACCATTATGAGTTCCTGGTGATGTCTTTTGGGTTGACTAATGCCCCCACAGCTTTCATGGATCCGATGCACAGGGTGCTTAGCCTGTAGTTGGACTCCTTTGTGATAGTATTCATAGATTACATTCTGATATACTCGCGGAGTAGAGATGAGCATGAGCAACACTTGAGGATTATACTCCAGACTTTGAGAGATCATCAACTTTATGCCAAGTTCTCAAAGTGCGAGTTTTGGCTTGAGTCAATTGCATTCCTAGGACACGTGGTGTCTAAGGATGGCATTAGAGTAGATCTGAGTAAGATTTCAGCAGTTCGTGATTAGCCTAGACCTACTACTCCTACTGAGGTTCGCAGCTTTATTGGGTTAGCCGGGTACTATAGACGGTTCATAGAGTTTTTTTTTTCATAGCCGTACCATTGACTAGGCTGACTAGGAAGGATGTTCCTTTTTAGTGGTCGGATTAGTGCAAGGATAGCTTACAGAGGCTTAAGTCCTTGTTAACTTCAGCTCCTGTATTGACTTTTCTAATTGAGGGTCAGAGTTTATCTGCGTATTGTGATGCTTCTAGGGTTGGTCTTTATTGTGTGCTGATGCAACAAGGTCATGTGATTGCATATGCATCAAGGCAGCTGAAGGTTCATGAGAGCAACTACCCCACCCATGATTTGGAGTTGGCGGCGGTAGTTTTTGCGCTCAAGATTTTGAGGCACTACTTATATGGAGTTCATTATGAGATATTGACCGATCAATGTAGTCTTCAGTACATTATGAGTTAGCAAGATCTTAACTCGAGGTAGAGGAGATAGATTGAGTTGTTGAAGGACTATAATTTCACTATGTTGTACCATCTGGGAAAGGCAAATATGGTAGTGAATGCATTGAGTCGGAAGGCGGTGAGTATAGGTAGCCTAGCTTCACTTTCAGTTTCTGAGCACCGTTGGTCTTGGACATCCAATCCTTGGCTAACTGCTTAGTTAGGCTTGATTTGTCAAATTCTTGCTTTTGTTGAGGTTTGGTCTACTCTTGTTGATCAGATACAGAGCCATCAGTTTGAGGATCAGTGGTTGTGTGACCTTCAAGACCAGGTTGTTCAGGGTTAGGCCAACCAGGCTACTCTAGATTCAGTTGGGGTTTTGAGGTTTGGTGGTCAACTTTATGTTCCGAGGGTTGGTGATTTGATTCATTTGATAGTCTGTGAGGCACATTGTTCTAGATACTCCACTCATCCTGGTGTGGCAAAGATGTATAGAGACTTGAGACAGCTTTACTGGTGGAGTGGTATGAAGTGAGATGTAGTAGAGTTTGTGTCTTGGTGCTTGAACTGTCATCAGGTGAAGTTTGAGCACATGATACCTGGTGGGTTGATGCAGCGAGTTCCCATTTCTGGATTTCGTGGTTGGTTTTCCTCGTACCTCAAGGAGTTTTGATTCTATTTAGGTGGTTATGGATTAGCTGGCTAAGTTATCCATTTCTCGCCGGTTCAGACTTCTTATAGTGCCAAGAGGTTAGCTCAGATCAATAATTGTGAGGTTGTTCGGTTGCATGAGGTCCCAGCTTCTATCATTTTAGACCGCAACACTCAGTTCATATCTCAGATTTGGAGAGCTATTCAACAATATTTGGGTACAGAGGTTCAGCTTAGTACTGCTTTCCACCCTTAGACAGATGGCCAGTCCGAGAGGACTATCCAGGTCCTGGAGGACATGCTTCGAGCCTGTGTTCTTGATTTTGGAGGTTCTTGGGATCAGTTTGTTCCTTTGGCCGAGTTTACGTATAGTAATAACTTCTATACTAGCATTTGCATGGCACCCTTCAAGGCATTTTATGGTAGATATTGCAGATCACCGGTTGGTTGGTTTGATGGATTGGAGTCCAGGCCACAGACTTTAGACAGAGTTAGGGTGATTCAGGATAGACTTCGAGCTGCTCAGAGTAGGTAGAAGAGCTACGCGAATCGTAGACTTTGTGCCTTGGAGTTAATGTTGGTTATTTGGTATTCCTCTGTGTGTAACCCATAAAGGTCGTGATGAAATTTGGTCGGCAGGGAAAGCTTAACCCCAGGTATACTGGGCTAGTTGAGATCATCCAGAGAGTTGGTAGTGTTACCGATCAGTTAGCGTTGCCTCCGATGTTTTTAGCTATGCGTCCGGTGTTTCATGTTTCGATGTTGATATAGTATGTTCCAGATGAGTCTCATGTATTGCATTGGGAGTCGATTCAGTTGGATGAGAGCTTGTCCTTTGTCGAGGAGCCAGTTGCTATATTGGCCAGAGATGTGAGGAGGTTGAGGTCTAGGGAGATTCCTGTTGTAAAAATTTAGTGGAGGCATCATCCAGTCAAGGAGGCTACTTGGGAGACCGAGAGAGATATGCCAGCCCAGTATCTGTAGCTATTTGAGCCTTCAGGTACCTCTTTCTTCTTGATTTTCAAGGACGAAAGTCCTTTTTAGTAGAGGATGATGTAATGACCCTTCCGTTTATTTTCATGTTTACGCCTTCTTTATACTGCTAGAGCTTTGATATAGAGGCCCCAAGTAATTTATGACTTGCTGGGACCAGTGGTTCAGTGCCCTGGTCATTCGTTTGGTCATTTTGGCCATTTGCCTGCTTTAGAGCCTTAACTTAGAATATCAATGACTTTAGTCAGTATTCTTGGTAAACATGCTCAAAATTGAATTTTGACAGTTCTGTTAGCTCCAAAGCGTGGATATTATTCTAGATGGGCACTGGGTCGGGTTCTGGGAGCTTTCAGTTTAGTTTTGTCTGGGTTTTTATGTTTTAGCCAAGTTGAACTTTAAAGATTAACTTTGGTCAATATTCAAAAATAAGGCCTCGGATGGAAATTTCTTCAATGCTATTAGCTCTGAAATATCGACTTTGGGCTAGGGAAAACTTTGGTTCGGGTCCTCGGGGCTTCCAGACTTGTTTTGGGGTATTGAATTTTGAGTTAGTTTTGATCATGGAGCTCACTTATCCTTAAAACAATCACCGTCGGTAAATTTGTTGATTCGATTGAGTCTAGAATGTCATTTCCACTAAAATAGATCTATTGGTTTGTGAGTATAGAGTTCCGATTGTTCCCGGAATGCCCTGTAGAGGTTTAGAAAATTGCAGATTTTTCTGTTGCGGGCTAGCTTTAAATAGCTGTTGGCAGCTTTATTTTTAGTTTTTGTTCTCATCTTCGCAACTCGTTTTCTCCACCATTTTTACACCAAATTCCTTCAAATCTTCACCTGCTGTTACCTATAACTTGGAGGATTAAATGTTGCTGATCCGGGTGTGTTTCTTGGCCTCGTGAATAGGTAAAATCTCTTGTTAACTTCCGTTAATTTCGACAAATTTCATTCTTTCAATTCTTGTTTTTCACGATTTACATCTTATTTCTTTCACATCTTTCAACTCCAACTTCATTTTTCTCAACTCTAATTACTCAAGAACAGTATGGGCTTGTGAGAATTCTCCAAATTATCATTAATCTCGCTCCTTTATCGTTGGAAGCCTCTTCTTCTTCAAGCCTTGTTCTTCTCTTCAAGCTCAAAAACCTCCATGGTTGAGGCTCTTACAAGCTTGATTTTTCTTGGGTTAAAGCTATGTTGGAGAGCTTGATTGTTCGTGGTAGTTGTAGTTCCGGTCCGTGGTCGATTCCTTCTTCCAAATTGGTACGTTTCCACCCTAGAAAATCGCGATTGTCCACTTTTGTTGGCATGAATTAGTAGTACTTCGAGGCTGTTTCGAGCCCCCAAATAAACTCCGTTTGCACTCAAATTTTGAGCATAGGTTTCTAAATTCACCGCAAACATAATTTTGAATTTTATTTTTTGTTTTGCTGCGTGGGCCCTGAGGGTCATTTTTTGACCTGATTTTTTACCTGATTTTCCCTATAGCAATATGGGTGTTCTTCTTCTCGTCTTGACACCTAGATTGTGTTCTTGATAGCGTAGCAACTTTTTGAGGTTGTTTGGAAGGGGAAGGCACACGAGTGACGGTTCGTGTTTGTAGTTCAGCCCCGAGGTAGGTTATGGTTTAAACTCCTTAGACTTCACATATATAGAATAAAATTTTACTAATGGGCATCCTTGGGTTGGGTTTACTAGTTGGTACCACATACCTTGACCGCTTTATTCATGTCACATTCCTTTTCTTCCTCCGATGGTTGTAGTATTTGCTATAGATGAAATTAACGCCTTTGTGGTCCTGTGTGGCCTTATTTGACTCTCAAACATAGATGGTGGGTTATATGGGAATGTCTGTGAGTCCCAAAAATTGTTATTATTATTGTAGAGCTGGCTATCTATGTAGTAGAATGATTGAATCCTGTGCAGGGCCGATAGGTTGATTGTGGGTTGGGGGCCACTGTTGTGATTGTGTATACCATTCATCATGCATATAAAGGGAATTTCTTCATAATTTTACTATGGTTTTGGCTTTGTTCCTACTATTGCTGAATATCTAACCTTTGCATGGCCCATGGGGTCCATTTTCAGTAAGGGGGAATTTCTAAACTTTGGATGGCCCATGGGGCCCGTCATAATGGATCTTCTTGGGGTAAGGGGGAATTAAATGAAGTCTTATCACTATTTCCACTTATAATAGACTTGGTGGGGTCGAGCGCTAGACTTGTTTTACTATATCTTTTGGGGTAATGCTAGACTCGGTGGGGCCGTGCGCTAGGACTATTTGACTTACTGATTTAGACCTGGATACTCTTCGGGCAGCTTTACTTAGGGATTTTCGAGATTGTGAGGCATGTAGTATGTTGGTTGGGGGCCTCCATGGACCTTGCCTTTCTGGACCAGGGGCTACATGCTACGAGTGCCGGAGGGAGGAGGGGTATACGACATAGGAGAGGTATACAAGTGTGACCTTCCATGGATCCTGTCTTCTGGGACTTATAGGACGTCGGAAGTGGGTAACATACGGTACCACTATCACTCTTGGCTTAGCATGGCATGTCATATCATTCATTTGTGTGAGGTACCACCCTTGTTTGCTATTTGTTGATTGTATGCTCTGGTAGTATGGTATGCCGGAGGGTTTGTCTTCACTTGTTTATGCTCCTTGGGTGTATGGGCAACCATGGGACTGTAGGTAGACTTATTGATACTATTTTGCTCTATTGGTTCCTGTTGTGGTTCTTATGACTTTGGATATTGTTAAGGTTAAACTTGGGCTTCCAATTGTTGAGTTCTTAACTTGAGTTTGCATGCTTAGTTGGGTTATCGTTCCTTGTATTCGTTCATGTTTACTATTTTCTTCCTCTCCTTCTCTATTCGTTGAGGTTACCGGTATACCGCTAATTTTCTAAACTCTTTTTTGTATACTTGTTGTTGCGAGGATCCTGGGTATGTGTTTCTTTCTTTCGCCTATGATTTGTATTCTATTAGCTAGCCATATGTATTGTTCGTGCTTGTAATCCTTCTATGCTAGCGTCCGTGTACTTCTTCATTCCCTTCTGTGACTAGTTGTTTTCTATTCTGCTTATTATTGCTCTTTTATCTTATATGTTCCCAGTCAACCTATGATACATACTGGGTAACTTTTGCTTCACATTTGGTGCTCATACTACACTCTGCATCTTCTGGTGTAGATCCTAGTGTGCTCCATCGCCATTAGCTCGTTAGAGGCTCATGCAAGGAGCTGTTTTTGAGATATTTCAGACTGAGGGTGAGCTCTTGGTGACCGAAGCTTAGCTTTTAGGTATCTTTTATATCATGTACTCTATTAATACTCGGAGACATCTGTATATATTGTTTTTGATCCTTTGTACTCCTTATATGTAGTTCTGGCCCTATACTATGATACCAGGTTTTGGGGTTTTGGTTTAGCTTCCGCAGATGTATATAAATTCATGTATCTACTTTCTCCACCTTATTTCCCTTGCTTCTGCTTATTTATATCATTCCTCCGCTAGAGTGTTAGATGGTAGCCCATTACTAACCATTTTGGGCTATAGAGATTGGTTCGCCTACTGGGGGATTATAGGTAACATCATGACCAAGAAATTGGGTCATGACACATTTTATTGATCACTTCAAAACCGCTCAACATACAAAGTCCTTTCAGATAAATGCATTTTCATATTGAAAATAAAGTAAACTAGGTAGTCAAATAGAAGATAAATACATGTCCTGGAAGGACCCGATCCTTGTGCCGAGCTACACTAATGTAATCAACCTCATGGTATTTTTTTATTAATTTTCTCTATTTTTACCATTCTTGTAGCTTCTACAGTGCTTATGTAGCTTGCTGGGATGGGTGACATGCTTCCCAAGGTGTTCGATTGGGGTTTAGAAGAGTTTCCCTACTTTAGAACTCTTAAAGTTGAAATATTTGACTTTGGTCAACATTCTGAGTAAACATGCTCGGATTAGAATTTCATTAGCTTCAGAACATGGATTTTGGGCTAGTGGAATCTTTGGTTCGGGTCTCAAAGCTTTTAGACTTATTTTGGGTTTTTTGGTGGCTTTAATGGAAAATCAGAAAAGTGTTGACTTCGGTTAATATTTTATCATGACGACCTCTGTTGGACATTTTGATGGTTTTGTTGAGTCCTGAATACCATGTTAAGTTGGGTAGCATTTTTTTTGTGTTCTCGAGATTTTGAATGAATCTTGAGGGTCTGTTCAAAGTCATTTTAGACTTGGGAATATTGCTGGTTTTTGGCTGCTAGTGAAGCTCTATGCCCTTTATTGCATTCACAATTAGGCCTTCGCGTTCATGAAGGTCTGTAATCTTGACCATCATATTCATGAGGTACCCTCTACATTTGCAGTGAAGAACCCACTAGAACCCGATTTGGGTCCTTCTTCATATTGTGAGGAGACCATCGTGATCATGATACATCTGCTGAGTGTGGTGCCGTAATTTTCACCATATAAATCCTCTACTTTATTATTTTCACCATTTTGACTCGAAGTTTGATCTCTTGGAGCTTGAAGTGCAATTTTGGGTAGATTCTTCACCTTCGTTGTTTCCGGGAAAGTTACTAGCATATCCCTCCTTTTTTCCCAATATATTTATGTGTATATCCTTCTCTATTTCTGTCAACTTTGTACCTTAATTTCATAAAACTCCATTGACCAAAGTGAGCTTTTGAGGCATTTTGAGACCCAAATCATTTCACGACATGTATGCATTCATACATACACATGGATGGTAGTACGATCTGGAGTAGATATATGGAATATTTGTTTAAAAGAGAGGATTGTACCTTACTCACTACTTATTTTCAGCTTTAAAGAGAAAATGGCACCATTTTACTATGAAATTTAGATTTCTGGAGGATTTATATCATTTTACTACTAATTTCTAAACCAGGGAAGAATTGTTTGAATTGTCTGTTTTTTAAAGAGAAACATACCATCTTCATACTTGGTCTGAGGGGCATTCCTGTATCCTTTCTTAGTTTACTTTTTTCTATATTTTTGATGATCCTATGTTGGCCATCAGAAAACTTTGAGTTTTACTTTTTTGCTTAAGTTGATGAGTCTACCAGCGGCCTATAAGATGACTCAGGGTTATACTTTTCTGTATGACAATATACTGCATTGCATCATCCATACTGGACTGCATCTCTCTATTTTTCTTAAACTGCATATATTATTAGTGCTATTTTCTCTTTATCCTCAATGTGATTAGATTTCTAGGTTACTAGCAGTTTTAGAGATTTTAGGATAGCTTTTGATGTGTTAATACTTATCATGTTTATTATATTTTATGTGTTGTTCTTCTGAGCTTAGTCGACCTATAATGCCACTGAGTACCCCATATTTTGGTACTCATACTACACTTCTGCATCTTTTCTGATGCAGTGCCTAGTACGAGTCCTCTTTGTTGTTATCCCTGCTCGTTCTTTGACTTTTACCAATCGAATTATAATGAGATCTTGGAGTCCAAATTTTTTTTACTTTCCTTCTTGGACTTACTATATTTATTTTATATTTTAATAGACAATTGTATCTTTCTATAGCCGTATTTCCCATACTTTCATGGCTTTTGTATCGATGACACCAGGTTCAGGTTAGTTCCTTATGTATTTATTGTCTTTCTTTGTTTCCTTATGGCTCATATTGTATATTATGTACTGTTATGTAGATATCTATACTTGTGGCCCATTCTTCTAATTATTTTGCTTCCGCATTATTTATTTTAGGCTTTACTTTTAGTTTTGTACTTGGGTTTTGGCTTGCCTACTGAGGGGTTATAGTAGGCACCATCATGACTCAATTTCCAGTCATGAAAGTATGGTATAAGAGCTTTAGGGTCACTAGTCTTACAAGTAAAAGATCAAGTGTTGAGTAAAGTCTCACGAATTGGTATGATGATGTACATATCCTATTTGTTGGTGGCTATTGGGCATTCTCATGAAAATTCCATCCTTTTTATTCCTTATCGTACGTTCTTTACTCTATCAACTTCTACACTTTATTTGTTTTATTCCTTATCACATGGTTAAGACAAGTACGACAAGAAGTGAGGATGAGGCTCCTGTGCATGTTTCTAAAAGACTTTTACCAGTGCCAGAGATAGAGATTGAGGGTATACTGCTTTATCTAGAGGGTCTTAGGCCAGCCCAGGCTATAATGGGATTTGTGGCTACATCAGTTCTTTAGGGAACCATTGTTAGGAATTTGAGCCTTCTTGAGGGTGTGTCACATGCAGGGGCAGTTCCTTGTACTTTGAGTGGTTCTCTGGTCAGGTATGAGTTTGCAAGTCTTTAGCAAGGTTCTATGTCTGTTTTAGAGTTGTCACGCCCTGAGGCTAACCCCCTAGATTCAACACGATACTTAGAGCCCCAAGTGACCCCAAACTAATCCATGGTCTATAGGCATAAGCTAAATGTGTTGCTTAGAACAACATCTATGTGAAAGCTAAACTAGTTTAGTAACATAAGTTAGAAATGTAAACCAATAATCTTTGAATATATATGTAAAAGTTTGAAATGATAACTAACTGGAAATGCTGAAAACTAACTCTATGTCTAAAAGTCTCTACTGAGATGAGTTGCTAGGACAAACCCCTAGCTAACTCTAAAAGTTTGAAAACTGAAATAAAGATTGAAATAAATGAATAACCACATGTCCTCGAAGTATGAGGACTCAGAAACTCTGTTGCTGAGAATACTGGAAAATCGAACTAAGCGTGATATGGATGTTGAGCGCCTGAACCTATATCATAATAGGATGTAGCACAAAAGTATGCCTTATAGAATGGCTCCAGCTGAGCTTAAGGAATTAAAGGAATAGATAAAAGACCTTCTAGATAAGGTCTTTATAAGACTCAACATCTCTCTATTGGGTGCTCCACTTCTTTTTGTGCGTAAGAAATACGGTTCTCTTAGGATACGTATTGACTACCGATAGTTGAACAAGGTCACAATCAAGATTTAGTATCCCATCCCCATGATTGATGACTTGTTCAAACAACTTGAGGGTGCCAGTTATTTCTCTAAGATAGACCTCAGATCCAACTATCATCAACTCAGAGTCAAAGATTGTGACATTCTTAAAATAGCCTGCAAAACTCGGTATGGTCACTACGAATTTGTAGTTATGTCTTTTGGACTAACAAATGCCCCTGCAGTTTTTATGGATTTAATGAACAGGGTTTTCAAGAAGTAGTTGGACATGTTCGTTATCGTCTTCATTAATGATATACTTGTATATTCTCAAAGCAAGGAAGAACATGTGAACTATTTGAGGGTTGTTCTACAACTCTTAAGGATCGGCAATTATTCGCTAAGTTAATTAAGTGTAAATTCTGGTTGAGGTCAGTTTCTTTCCTAGGACATGTGGTGTCTAGTGAAGGCATCCGAGTTAATTCACAGAAAATAGAGGCAGTAAAGAACTGGCCCAAACCCACCTCTCCGACAGACATCAAAAGCTTCTTGGGATTGGTTGGTTACAATAGGAGGTTTTTTGAAGGATTTTCATCCATAGCTTCCCCATTAACCTGATTGACTCAGAAGGAGGTTTAGTTCTAATGGTCAGATGAATATGAGAAAAACTTCCTAGAGTTGAAGACTATGCTGACTACAACTCCCATTTTGACTCTTCTAGAGGGTTTAGATGGTTTTTTGTTATTTTATGATGCATCCAGAGTCGGCTTGGGTTGTGTTTTGATGCAACATGGCAAGTTTTCTTATGCCTCTAGATAACTTAAGATTCATGAGAAGAACTACCCGACTCATGACCTTGAGCTTGCAGCAGTTGTTTTTACCCTAATGATTTGGAGACACTACTTGTATGGTGTCCATATGGATGTGTTCACAGATCATAAGAGCCTCCAGTATGTGTTCACCCAGAAGGAGTTGAATCTTCATCAGAGGAGGTGGCTTGAGTTCCTCAAAGACTATGATATGAATATGCTCTACCATCCGGGTAAGGCCAATATAGTGTCTAATGCACTCAACAGACCTTCTATGGATAGTGTGTCTCATGTTTAGGAAGGGAAGAAAAAATTAGCCAAGGATGTTCATAGGATCGCTTGCTTGGGAGTTTGCCTTACAAACATGGCAAACAGTAGTGTGATATTCTAGAATAGGTCAGAATCTTCGTTAGTAGTTGAGGTGAAAGAGAAACAAGACAGTGACCAATATTACTTTAGTTAAAAGGTACAGTTCATCAGCAGAGGGTAGAGGTTTTCTCCCAAGAAGGAGATGGTGTGCTTCGCTACCAGGGTCATTTATCTGTGCCTAATATGGATGAGTTAAAGTAGTAGGTCCTGACAAAATACCATAGTTCCAGATATTCTATTCATCCCAGTGCCACTAAGATGTACTGTGATCTATGAGAAGTCTATTGGTGGAACGGCATGAAGAAGGACATTGCAGATTTTGTGGCTAAGCGTCCCAACTATCAGTAGGTGAAAGTAGAACATCACAGACTAGGGGTTGTGACTCAGGATATTAGAATTCATACTTAGAAGTGGTAAGTGATCAATATGAATTTCATTACAGGTTTTCCTTGCACTCACCACCAGCATGACTCCATTTGGGTGATTGTGGACAGAGTGACTAAATCATCCCACTTTTTAGTAGTTAAGACTAAAGATTCAGCAGAGGATTATGCCTAACTCTATACTCGTGAGATAGTTAGGTTGCATGGGGTTCCTTTTTCTATCATCTCATATAGGGGTACTCAATTTACATCTCATTTTTGGAAGTTATTTCAAAAAGGTCTTGGTTCTCAGGTAAACCTCAGTACAACATTTCATCTACAGATAAACAATCAGGTAGAGCGTACTATTTAGACCATAAAGGACATGTTGAGAGCTTGTGTGATTGATTTCAAAGGTAGTTGGGATGATCACTTACCTCTCATAGAGTTTGCAGACAATAACAACTTCCATTCAAACATTCAGATGGCCCTATTTGAGGCAATTTATGGGAGTAGGTGCAGATCACTGGTTGGTTGGTTTGAAGTAGGTGAAGCAGCCTTTATTAGGCCAAATTTGGTTCATGAATCTATGGAGAAAGTTCAGCTTACTAGGGAAAGGTTGAGGATTTCTCAGAGTCGTCAAAAGTCCTATGCAGATATGAGAATGAGGGACTTAGTGTTCAAGATCGATGATTGGGTCTTCCTGAAGGTGTCACCCATGAAGGGTGTGATGCAATTTGGAAAGAAAGGGAAGCTTAGTCCCAGATATGTAGGTCCTTACAAAATCTTGAAAAGGGTTGGTAATGTGGCCTAGTAGTTAGAGTTGCCAGCTGAACTAGCAGCGGTTCATCCAGTCTTCCATGTTTCCTTGCTTAAAAAGTGTGTTGGTGATCCGACAACGATTGTGCCATTAGAGAGTGTGGCTGTAAAGGATAGCCTCACTTATGAGGAGGTTCCAGTTGAGATTCTTGACCGTCAAGTTCGTAGGTTGAGAAATAAGGAGGTTGCTTCAGTGAAAGTACTTTGGAGGAATCAGTCAATTGAGGGAGCTACTTGGGAAGCAGAAGCTACCATGATGGCCAAGAACCCTCACCTTTTTTCCTTCCGATTCAACTTCAACTTGAAGTAATATATCCTTGCTTGTCTTTCAGCTTACTCATATTTATTTTAGTCTCAGTATCATGGTCCATAAATTTTTTATGCAATTCAACAAACTTTTATGCCCTCAAAACTCAATTCAGTTAGATACCAGCTTTTAGAACTCAGTTGGTAGGGATTGCAGCTCTTTCTCTCCAAACTCAGCTTGTTTAGTCTTCATTCGTGGATGAATGATCCCAATCGGGAGATATTGTAACACACCAGAACTTCTAAGCCTAGAACCATTTCAGAAAAACTAGAACATTAAAATTTCCAAGTCCCAATTATATCCACGAGCCATATCCACGAGCCGTGGAATAGTCCACGAGTTGTGGACTGGACTCATGGAACTTAAATCAGAGGCCATCCTTTTTGAGGTCAAGTCCACGAGGTGAAACCACAGACCGTGGAATAGTCCACGAGCCCTGGACTCCACTCGTGGAACTTAGACCTGAGGCCCAACTGTCCTTATGAAACTATGACCTATTTCTACGAACCGTGGAATGATCCATGAGTCATTGAATGGTCTCGTGAATCTCAGACCCGAGGGTTATCAATTCCTCAGGAATCACGGACAGGTTTCATGAATCGTGGATTATTCCATGAGTCATTAACCCTGTCCATAAATCTCTGACCCACAGCTTGATAAAAAAGATCGGGGACCATGACAGAGTTCTAAGAGTTGTGGAAGCATCCATGGACCGTAAAACCTGTCTATGGAACCCGAGTCATGATTTTTCCAGTAGATTTCTTTTATTTTCCCAAGGGTATTTTAGACTTTTCCTATCTCTTTTAAGGCCTAAGCTATGTCATTTTGCATACTCTAAACCTAATTAATAAGTCAAAAACTACCTAAATCTCCCATTCTCCTATAAGTCATCCGACACATAGAAAAATAGAGAATAAAAGCGGTGGTTTCTCTCAAGAACAAACATGAGGTTTTCATAAAGTCAGCCCCAAAAACCCAATGATTTCACCATAGAACCATCTTCAAGGTATGTGGGATTTCATCAATGGGTCAGTTTCACCCATTGAGTCTCTAGATTCAGTCTAGTCCTTCAATTTTCAAATAGTTCTTCAGACCTAGGGTTCCTAAACCTTATGAAATCATTGCAAATTCAGATTTATATTGCTTGTATGAAAATCAATATATGTTTTCTAGGGAACCTAGGATAGCTATACATAGAGAATTCAGTAACCCTAGCATGTGTTAACTTTAGTACTCGTAATTTATACTTGCTAGTCAAATAATTCAGTCAGTCATGCTTCATGATTTGAATGCCTTTAGTTTTCAGTGTTATTGTGCATTCTCAGTTATATAGGTATTTGAGCTATCCACTATTTCAGTTTGCATTCATTTCTTATACATTCAGTTGGGAGAAGACATAGCACCGACTGAACGAAGGGATGAAGGCTCACCCATTAGTTTAGGCTGAGATCTTTAGTTGAAGTCCCCGAGTCCCAGAACTATGGCGCCACCATAAGTTCTAAAGGGTTCACCCGTTAGATTAGGCATGACATCCTTGTCCCTTGTGGACATCAGTTTAGTGGATCCATATCAAATTTGTTTGTAACCTTGGCAAGGTATGAACACCCTCTCAGCCAGGGTTATAGGTTGGCCCCGTAGTTAGCTCATCTTGGGGTATGTCGGTTAACAATAGCTCCCACAGTTTAGATTTAGTACTTGCATTTATCTTGTATTGAGTCTTCTAATTATTTAGTTTAGCATATTACATTTTATGATTTAATGGTTGGTCATTTCATTCAGTTTACCTCCTAGTTCATGTTTCAGTCTATTTATCATGTTCAGCATATCATTTACCTCTCCAGTATTGGTACATTCAGCTTTGCATATATCCTGCCTGCTTAGTACATTCATAGTACTTACGCATACTTTTGTGCTACATCTTATAATGATGTAGGTTCAGGCACCCAATATCCAGACCGCGTTTAGTGCAACTTTCCAGTACTTACTCAACAACTCAGTGGTGAGTCCTCATAGTTCGAGGATAATAGTTATGCTTAGTCATTTCAGTCTTATATTTTAGTTTTCAGATTTTTAGAGTTAGCTGGGGGTTTGTCCCAACAACTTGGTTCAGTTAGAGGTATTTAGACATAGAACTAGAATCAACTTTTGGGTTGTCACTTTTACTTTCAGTCTTACTACAGTCTTAGATATTCATATATTCAGATATGCTTGGATTATATTTCCAGCCTACTTATTTAAACCAATTTAGCTTCTGCATAGATTGTACTTGATTTAAAAATGCCTAGATATGCAAGACCATAAGTTAGCTTGGGGTCACTTGTGACACTAAGCACGTGTTGTATCTAGGGGGTAGGCTCGTAGCATGACAGGAGCATACTTTGATAGTTGAGTAATCTTGAGAGAATACTCCTTCACACTCATGTCACCCTGAATCAAATTGATGAACTCCTGAACATTGGCTTCCCTTAGTTCAAATAGGAAAAACCTATACAAAAAAGTAGTCATAAATTGATCCCAATCCACTAGGCCTGCGTCATCACCCCTAGCTTCTTTCCACTGCTTGTACTAGACGTGAGAAAATTCCTTCAACTAATATGTAGCCAAGTTTGCACTTTCGACTGGAGTGACACCCATAATCTTTGTAACCTTTTGCAAGTCATCGAGGAACTTCTACAGAACTTTCTCAGCCTTACAACTATTGAACTAGGGAGGATTCATCTCAGTGAAGTCCCAGACTCTAGCTACTATTGTGTTATTTTGTGGGTTGACTAGTGCAACAGCCTGCTAGTTAACTTGAGTAGTCATGGCCTAAGCTACCACTTGAAAAGCAACCCTGAATTTGGCGTGAGTTACTTGCTCATACAAAGGGTCTATAGGGGCTGGTGGTTCTTGCTTGTTTCCATTTTTGTTTCCGTTCCTCCTTCCATATACTCTTCTAGTAGGCATTTTTTGTAATGCCTAGAGCATGAGTTAGAAGGAATTAAATAGAGTTCCACTTTATTGCATGATATGTAATAGAAAGAAGGGAAGTTTTCCTAAAAACATCTCATAGCCTATCTCTAATTAGTGTGGCGCGCTTCACACCCATAAAAAAGACTCTACTTGACGTGACTTTATGACACCCTAGGACATATGAACTTTAGACTATGATACCAAGATTTTCATACCTCGAGGCTACCCCCTAGATGTAATATAGTGCTTATAGCCACAAGTGACCCCAAACTAACCCATGGTCTGGCAAAAGCTAAATATTTTGCTTAGAACAACATCTATGGAGAAGCTAAACTGGTTTAGTAACATAAATTAGAAATGTAAACCAATAATCTCTGAATATATATGTAAAAGTATGAAATGATAACTAATTGTATAAGCTAAAAACTGAATCTATGTTTGAAAGCCTCTACAAAGATGTGCTAGTGGGATAAACCCCCAGCTAACTCTAAAAGTCTGAAAACTGAAATAAATGGATAACATCCTGTCCTGAAAGTATGAGGATTCACTAAATCTGCTGCTGAGAATATTGGAAAATCAATCTAAGCACTATCTGGATGCTGAGGGCCTTAACCTATATCATAATAGGATATAGCACAAAAGTATGCGTCAGTAATTTCAATGTATTGAGCATGCGGGACATGTACTAATGTATTTATACTGAGTATGATGAGATAAATTGATTATAAAGGATAAGCTGAGCATAAAACTGAGAGATATAAGTTGATGTAATGACCAAGTGGATAAGCCTACAACTGTATAATACAGAACTGAATAACTGGCTACAAGGTTATGTACTAATTGGTAGCTACTATTAACCAACATATCCAAAGCTGAGCTAACTTTCGGGCCAATTTATAACCCTGGCTGGGAGGGTGTTCATACCTTGCCAAGGGTACAAACACTTACTGGGGTGGATCTAGTAATCTAATGTCCAAAAGGACTAAGGTATCAAGCATGATTTGATGGGTTACCCTTTAGAACCTATGGTGATACCATAGTTCTGAGACTTAGGGACTTCTACTAAAGGTATTAGCCTAAACTGATGGGTGAGCCTTCATCCCCTCGTCCGCTGGATGCTAAGTACTACTCCCGACTTAATTAAATAACTAAACTGATATACTAGATAGTTCAAAATAATAACTTTCTGAGAATGCAAGATAATGCTGAGACTGAAAGCATTCTAATCACGTAAGTCCTGAATGGTTGAATATTTGACTAGAATTTATAAAGTCTTAAACTGATCGGGTGTTCATAACCCACCATCCTAATGAATTGAACTACTCCTAACCATGCTAGATTCTGAATAGAGGATGCAGTTCATAATCATAGTTCATGTTATGAATTTAACAACATGCTGAGGGTTTAAGAATTCTGAGTATATAATACTACTAGACTTCAAGCAAACAGGTAATAAGATTCATACATAACAATGAAAACTAAGTTACAACAAGTTCATGAAATTCAGGAACCCTAGGTCTTGATGATTAAATTGAAAACTGGAGAACAGAGTTAACTTAGGGACTCAATGGGTGAAAGGATACTCATTGATGATTTACCACATACCTGAGAGCAAAACCCTTGAACGAATCCTTGAGTTTTGAGCCTGAAATTGAAGAACCCTGGTTTCTACTTTGGAGAAGAAGTGTCAATTAAAATATGAGGGAATGAGGGATTTGGGGTAGTTTAGTATTAATAACTAGCCTTAGGATAGTTAAAAACAAACATAGCTTAGCCTTCAAAAAGAATAGAAAAGGTCTGAAATACCCTTGGGAATTAAAATAGAAAATTCTTAAAAAATCATAGGACATTGATCCATGGTTTGGTCGATAGACCATGATTTTGACCTACAGACCATCGACTGAGTTGTGGTTCTTGCCTTAGGGTTTTAGGGTTCTATGGTCTATTGATGCAGGGATGGCACGATGGTCCATTGATCAAAATAACAAACCATCATTTTAGCCATGGTTATTGAGCCCAAAACTGAGGGTCCTCTAAAGAGCTGGACCATGATTGATAGGGCGAACCATGTGTAACACCCTAGTACTTTCAATCCTAGACACAACTCAGAAAACTAGAAAAAAATAATTTTTCCAACTGTCAGCCAGAATCACGAGTTGGATCCAAGAACCGTGGAAGTTTCAACAAGTCATGGAGTGGACCCATGGAAGTTTCCATGAGTCGTGGACTAGACCCCTAGAATTCGATCAGAGACCTGAAGAATTCTCTAAGAACCACGATTGGATTCTACAGACTGTGGAAGGATCCACGAGTCATGAACATAAGTCATGGAACAAGGCCTGAGGCCAACCATTTCTCTGAGAACCACGATTGGGTTCTATGGACCGTGGAAGGATGCACGCGTTATTAACCCAAGTCGTGGAACAAATTCCTGTATCTCGGACCAAGTGCCCATGATCCACGAATGGGATCCATGACCTGTGGAAGTTTCCATGAGTCGCGGACCACTCTCATGGAACCCCTTTCCAGAAGCCTAGATTTCTAGACCTAGGAACCACAATAGGGTTCCACGAGCCATGAAAGTTTCCATGAGTTATGGTTCTGATCTGTGGAACCTGAGTCGCAAATTTTAGTGATTTTCTTTTAATTTTCCCAGGGGCATTCAGACTTTTCCTACCTCTTCTAAAGCCTAAGCTATGTCGTTTTGCTTAGTCTAAGCCTAATTAATTAGTAAAAAACTACCTAAATCACCTATTCTCCTAAAATCGTCAGACTTAGAAAGAAACAAGATAAAAGAGGCGATAGTTTTCTCTATAGAAAAGGCAGAAGGTTCTTCAAGCTCAGCCCCAAGAATCCAAAGGATTTCTCCATCAGTTCTCCACCAGGTATATGGGATTTTATCAATGGTTTCCTTTCACCCATTTAGTCCCTAGATTCAGCTTGTTCATTAGTTTCTCCTTGAACTATTCAGACCTAGGGTTCCTTACTCTTAGGGATTCATTGTAATTCATATGCTACTGCTTATACTAATTTATACTTTATGTTTCTTGGAGAATTAGCATAGTCATTTTTACATGACTCTGAAACCTTAGCTTGTCTTAATTTCAGTATTCATAAATTATCCTTACTAGGTAGATAATTCAGATAATTATGGTTCAGAATTAGAATGCCATCAGTTTCAGTATATATATGTGCATTCTCAGATAATTGTCAGTATTTGAGCTATCCAGTGATTAAGCTTGCATTTCATTGCTTATATTTCTGTTGGGAGTATACTAGTATCGAGCAGATGACTGGATGAAGGCTTAGCTATCAGATTAGGCTAAGACCTTTAGTAGCAGTCCCCCAATCCCAGAACTATAGTGCCACTATAGGTATAAAGAGAGGTCAGCTGACAGATTAGGTTGCACACCTCTGTTCCTTGTGGGAATCAGTGTAGTGGATCCACATCAGACTTGTTCGTACCCTTGGCAAGGTATGAACACCCTTCCACACAGGTTTACAGGTTGGCCCCACAGTTAGCTCAGCTTGGGGTATGTCGGTAATAGTATCTCCCTCAATCAGAGTTAGCATTGCATTGACTATGTATTCAGTTATTTCAGTTTAACTTAGCATGTTACGATATTCATGTCCAGTTACTTGGTTATTGCATTTCAGATACCTTCCAGCTCATGCTTCATGCTATGTACTTCCATGTCATTATTCATGTTTACAGCTTTGGTTATATATCCCGCATTCTCAGTACATTCAAAGTACTAACGCATATGTTTGTGCTACATTATTTTATGATGTAGGTTTAGGTGCTCAGCATCTAGACCATGCTTAGCTCATTTTCCAGTCTGTACCCAAGAACTTCATTAGTGAGTCCTTATAGTTTGAGTACGATAGTCATGCTTTCACTTTCAGTCTTAACTTTTAATTTTTCAGATTATTAGAGTGAGCTGGGGGCATGTCCCAGTAACTCTCTAGTTAGAGGCTTTCAGACATAGACTAGATTTAGCTATTGAGTTGTTAGTTTTGTTTTTTAGACTTTATTATACTCCTATATATATATTTCATATTCATACATGTTTTGGGTTCTTTCCCACTTCAGATATTAGATTGTTTTCAGTTTCCACACAGTGAATGCATTATTAGAAATTGTCTAGTTATGCTAGGCCATGGGTAAGCTTGGGTTCACTTGTGACACTAAGAACCATGTTATGTCTAGGGAGTAGCCTCGAGGCGTGACACCATGATTATAAACTACGGTCCGTGGATTCATTTGTGGTTCTGAGATGGAAAACTAGCACTTGTCTGATGGCCAATCCATGAGTGACAGGATGGGCCATGATGTTAAACCTAGCTCTATGAAGTCACCTATAGAATAAAGGGGGACCAAAATGGAGGCCAGACCACGGATTAGACTATGAATAGTGATCCTGAAATGACAACCCGTGATCCTGACCATGGTTTCTAGGGACTTGGAAATTTTCTACATTTTTTCCCACAAAGCCCTATATGGAAGCTGGTTCAGATCCTGATTTGTCACAAGAGTATGAGTCGAGGTTTCATGAGTTGACTAGGCTCACTGCTATGACTATGCTGACAGAGTATAAGAGGGTGAAAAGTTTTGTCAAAGGGTTCATTTCACCGCTTTATTTGGTGATAGAGCACTTAGTGACGGTTAAATCAACATTCCTTCAAGTGGTTGATCACGCATGGACTGTGGAGGGGTTATGTCATGAGATCTATGGAGGCAGAGATAAGAGGCATCATCATTAGGTCAATTTTAGTGTTTCTCAGTTTTGAGATAGGGCATTCTTTAGTAGATGTCATCATCATCACTATTAGGCTAGTAGGCCCATTTATGCAGTGCCATAGGGTTAAGATGGAAGTTAATTAGGTCATGTTGGTAAAGTAGCAACGGTTTAGGTTAGATTTTTCAAAGATCACATTCTGGGTATTAAGGATGTGGTAGCCAGTCTGGTTCAATGGGATCTTCTTATTAGCCACAGTCAGACAAAGAGTTTTACGTATGTAGTGGGTTGGGGCACTAATGAAAGCTCAAATCGTGCTCTCCAAGTAGGAGGCCACGACGAATGTGCAGCAAAACAAAATTTATAATTCCCAACGAGTTCAGTGTCATACCCAAGGGAACAATATAGTCACAATCGAGCTAATAAAGAATCCAAGCAACTTATTGAAGTTCAATTAACAAGAAGGGGAAAAGATATCTAAAAAGGGTGTTTTACGAACTACAACGAAAGATAAAAGAAGATCAAACAAAAGATAGATTGATCAGTGGCGTTCAACTTGATTTCACCAAGCAAGGGTAACAAGGGAGAATTGGGAATGAGAATTCAATTCACAAGATTGCACCCGATCAACACATGGGTAGTATTGGCTAAGGGTGCACTTAACTATCTCTCGACCAATTAAGCAACAATCCTCATGGGTTCTCTTGAATCACCACGAGTAAGCAATAACCAACAAATTACTTGGGTGAGTTGGGTTATCTCTAACCCCAACTCTTAGATGGGCGTTTCTGGCAACCAAACTATCTCTAGCCTTGATCTAGAGTGCAAACCCTAAAATCCCCACTATTGAATCTTACCGCATTTAGGGAAATCCTTTCTCAAGCAAAAACCCAAATTATAAAGCTAAGTCAATGTTTGCAACCATTGACTATAAATTCAATCAATGGAGGATTCAATAGACCGAAATAATCAAGCAAGAGCGAAATCTATATATGAATTTAATACCCAAATAAGTATTATCTCTTAATAAAAAACCCAAAATCTCAAGTAAACAATACACCAATAAAATAGTAATTAACAACAAGAGTTTGGAGAATGGAACTTAAGATTTAACAATACAAAGCATCCAAATCTTCACTCCTATGGTGTTGGTTGATGAACTTGCTCTCCAAGCTTGACAAAAGATGTGTGAAAAAACAAAGATCCAGCCAAAGATGTGTTCCCAATCGATTGAGGAATCTTTTGTATTAATTGAGGTTTCCACAAAGGTGAAATGTCATTTCTGCCCATTTTCACGTTCAGGTACAGTGAAGCGCCTTTACGCTAATGCGGTGCTATCACACTCAAGATACTCACACTGGTCAGCATCATCGTGCTATCTTGGCATGATTGCGTCCTTGTCTTTGACTAGAATTGACCACTTCTCTCAGTAGTTCTATCGTGCCATCCCAACGTGATCACGCACAAGACTGTCATCCGCCTTCAGCGCCTTTTCAGCGCGATTGCGCTGAGTTGCCCAGAATTCCAAAATTTTCTCCATCTTGACTTGTTTTCATCCGATTTTGCACCGATCACTTGTAAATCACATACACCTATATAATAGAGGCAAATCATGTCAAATGCACTATTCTCTCTCAATTAGGAAGCAAAAGTGTAAGCTTAAAGGTGAAATAAGTCGGTAAATTACCGACTTATCAAACCCCCAAACTTGAACTATTGCTTATCCTCAAGCAACTAAAAACTCTAGCACAAGAGGCACACAACACAAGTGCAATAACGTTCAATGTAAGTCAAGAAGAATCTATTTCAAGCACCAAGCATGACTTCATTTGGTTCTAATGATTAGTCAATCACATGAAAACTTAATCTAGGCATTCCTCTCTATTCAAGGCACAATTCAAGGATGCAATGGAACTTTTAAGAACAATCAAGCGACAACAACCAATCCTCAAGATGTGACTCAAACCACTAACTCAACAACACATGTTGCTGACATGAACGTTCTGCAATCATACTCTTCCTCCACAATTTCATCCACTTGGCTTCCCGAATTCGATGCACTAGTACTCATTTTTCAATTAAAAGTACCTACAAAAGTCATGCTTAAAAAGAAAACGTAGTTTCAACATGTAGCACAATGAAAAACAAGTGTTTTAAGAAAGAAAGGTGGGTCGAAAGGTGTCGAAGCAGCTCTGGAGAGAGCTACTATTTTGTGCCAGCTTCAGTTGCTCAGCGCTATTGCGCTACACTAGCGCGATTACATAAAAAAATCTTTTTTTTTCTTTTGATTCAGTGCTATCGCGTTACCATAGTGCGATCGTGCAGGTGACCTTTGCTAACAGGCAGTGCAATTGCGCTAGAACAGCGCGATGGTGCTGAGCGACTGGCAATCGTCTTCTTCGACCAAACAACCCTCCATTCTGACTTTTTACACCCAAATCTTGGATTTTATCCATTTTAGAGGGTATTTATCGACACCAAACACAACAACAACACCTTTCTATTTTAAATTTCATTAATCCCATTAACAAATTCAGTTTGGGTCTTTCAATTTCCATAACAATGGAGGAGTCTTGGGTACTCAAGATTTCCCCAAGTTTTGTCACTCAACTCCCATTCATCCATCCCACAGAATATAACAAAAAACATGAAATAGAGGAGGGAGCAGAGACATATCATGATAGTCGATTTCGGAGGCAAAGGAAGAGAGAAGATATCAACAACTTGTTCTTTGAAATTCCAACTCAACCCAGTCACTTTTGCTCGTCATTTAGGCTTATAGAATCACAGGGAAGTACTGGGGGAGAGGGAATAGAGTAATGGAGAATACCTGATGAACTTTTAGGAGATAAGGAGAACTGAAGAGTTCCCAATATTTTGAACCAGTGTTGCCAGATTTTCCTTCGGTGCGATCGCGTTGGAGTGGCGCGATCGCGCTATCTTGAGAAATTTTTCTCAGTGCCATTGGTGCAGCCTCAGCATGATTGTGCTGGACAATTTTCCAGGAAGATTTCAGAAGTTCACTATTTTGATGTGTGATGGCTGGTGCGACGGGCATTCTTCTAGGTGCGAAATGCACATGCTTCGCATGTTCCAGCCAGTTTTTAGCAGCTTACTGATTTGAGATGCGATTGCATGTATGACGAGCACATTTCGAGGTGTGAAATGCACCAATTTTGCACACTTTGACCTTCTTGGCAGCCTCATTGTCTTGGGGTGTGTTTGCATGTGCGATACGCACACTTAGATGTGCATCCGCACCCCATTTATCATATCATTTTGGCACCCTTTTTTGTCCTTGATTGGATTTTTGTGAGTCCTACACTTCTCAACATGCCCAAACAACACAAAAAGACTTGAAACTTATTGGATTAGTCAAAAATATACACTAAGCTACTCTAATAAAGAAATAAAAAATTTAAAACCTTCAAAATTTTGAAACGATGGGTTGCCTCCCATCAAGGGCACAATTTAATGTCACGGCGCGATGCAAGCTACCTCATTGTTTGGATCTCCACTTGGAAGATTTGAACCTTTGACCAAAACTTGAATCAAGTTTCCGCTGACAATTCTGGGGTGAAGGTTTGAACATGAGAAGGCCATTCTCTTGATTTCGCATTTCACAATTTTTGGCCTTCAAGTGAGGGAGGACACTTTGCCTTCTTTCCACGATAAACTAAAAACTAGTTAGACCTTTATCCACTCTCCTTCCAAGGTATTCCAAAATCTTGATTACTTTGACTCTCATCCATTTAATCAAACTTAAGGTCGAACAAAGGTTGAAGTGGGATTTGGGCGTCTCCACCTTCAAGAGCCTCATTCATAACATCCTCACTTAGAGATGCTATGACATCATGACCCACAAATGGGGTAGTTGGTTGCAACACCACCTTTAATTCATGATTCTCCCTTGTGTTTTCCTCTTCTTTAGCACTTTCATCCACAAAGCCTTGCTTTATGGATTGCACACTCTCTTCTTAGGTTTCTAGTGAGGCCAAGAGGGTTTGGAGCTTGACACATATGCCTTCTTTGCTTGCGATGTCATGGTCCCTATTAAGGTCACAATCACTACTAGCAACATTGTTAGCACAAGAAGGGGGAGGGGGATGATCAATATTTTTAACATTCATATAAGCCATGATGCCATCAACAAACTAAAATGAAACAAAGAAAAACAATTATTCACAAAATTGAACTAGAGTAAGTAAACTCAAATTCTAAACTAACTCAATACGCCAAATTGTTCCCTGGCAACAATGCAATTTTTTATGAACGCTCAAATCGTGCTCTCCAAGTAGGAGGCCACGACGATCGTACAACAAAAAAAATTATAATTCACAGTGAGTGTTGGGGTCATACCTAAGGGAACGATTTAGTCGCAATTGAGCTAATAAAGAATCGAAGCAACTTATTGAAGTTCAATTAACAAGAAGGGGAAAATATATCTAAAAAGGGGGGTTTTACGAACTACAACTAAAGATAAAAGAAGATCAAATAAAAGGTAGATTGATCAGTGGCGTTCAACTTGCTTTCACCAAGTAAGGGTAACAAGGGAGAATTGGGAATGGGAATTTAATTCACAAGACTTGCACCCAATCAACACATGGGTAGTCTTTGCTAAGGGTGCACTTAACTATCTCTCGACCAATTAAGCAACAATCCTCATGGGTTTTCTCAAATCACCATGAGTAAGCAATAACCAATAATTTACTTGGGTGAGTTGGGTTATCTCTAACCCTAACTCTTAGATAGGAATTTTCGGCAACCAAACTATCTCTAGCATTGGGCTACAGTGTAAACCCTCAAATCCCCACTATTGAATCTACCCAAATTTAGGGAAATCATTTCTCAAGCAAAAACCCAAATTAGAAAGCTAAGTCAATGTTTGCAACTATTGACTATAAATTCAATCGATAGAGGATTCAATAGACCCAAATAATCAAGCAAGAGCAAAATCTATATACAAATTTAATACCCAAACAAGTATTATTTCTTAATACAAAACCCAAAATCTCAAGTCAACAATACACCAATAAAATAGCAATTAAGAACAAGAGTTTGAAGAATGGAACTTAAGATTTTACAATACAAAGCATACAAATCTTCACTCTTATGGTGTTGGTTGATGAACTTGCTCTCCAAGCTTGCCAAAAGAGGTGTTCCCAATGGACTGAGAAGTCTTTTGTATCAATTAAGGTTTCCACAAAGGTGAAATTTCATTTCTGCCAATTTTCACATTCAGGTACAGTGAAGCGCCATCGCGCTAATGCGGCGCTATAGCACTCAAGGGACTCATACCTGTCAGCACCATCGCGCTATCTTGGCATGATCGCTCCCTTGTCTTTGACTCGTGGTGATCACTTCTCTTAGTAGCACTATTGCACCATCCCAGTACGATCCCGCACAAGCCTATCATCCGCCTTCAGCGCCATTGGCGACCTTTCAGTGCGATTGTGCTGAGTTGCCCAAAATTCCAAAATTTTCTTTATCTTGACTTGTTTTTATCCGATTTTGCATCGATCAATTCTAAATCACATAGACCTTTATAATATAAGCAAATCATGTCAAATGCACTATTTTATTTCAATTAGGATGCAAAAGTATAAGCTTAAAGGTTAAATAAGTCGGTAAAATACCAACTTATCAGGCCCTTTGCTAGGGATTGACCTAGGTCTGGATAGGTTAGGCAATAAAGTCGGCGAGCTTGATCCCTCAATACTATAGTGCCACAACCTATAGGGGATGCACAGGGTAGTAGAGGTAGTCCCCAAGTTGCTAGAGGTTCTTTTTAGTCAGGTAGGTTAGGTGGATGTGAAAGATGCAGTCACTCCGATTCTTTTTTGTGTAGGCTAGAGATTGAGGCTCCAGATACTCTTATCACATGTATGATCATTTTTATCATCGTATAACTTTTGTATTCCTTGATATAGGGTCTGCTTATTCTTATATATCTAATACATTTCTCCTTGTCTTGTTTTACTATATGAGTCTAGTTAGTACTTATGCATATAGCTACCCGTAGGATGTTCTTTTAGTAGAGGATCGAGTATATTAGTCATAGGAGGTGACTATCATGGGGTATGATATATGGGTTGACCTAGTTATCCTAATTTGTGGATTGCAATGTGGTTTTAGGCTTGGATTGGTTATCTCATTTTCTTGGGGTCTTAGGTTATTTTGCCAAGGCTGCTACATTGCATATGCCTTGAATCCCTATGTTTGGGTTGAAGAATACTGATAGCTATGTACCAGGAGAGTTATGTCATTTTTAGGACATGATTGTTGGTAGGGTAAGGGGTATTTTGATTATCTTGCTTATGTTTATGATTCTAGTTATGATGTTCCTTTACTTAATTTAGTTCTGGTGGTTAGCGAGCATTCAGTGTGTTTCCTACTAAGTTACCTGGTTTGCTACTAGACTGTGTACTTGAATTTCACATTGATGATTAAGCTGGACACTCAGCAATTTTCTATTCTTCCATATCGGATGGCACTAGCAGCTTTGAGAGGGATAAAGGAACACATTTAGGATCTTCTTAGTTAGCGGTTTATCAGGTCTAGTGTATCCTTGTGGGGTGGTTCTATTCTATTTGTGAAGAAGAGAGATGGCTCCTTACATATATGTACTGACTACTGGCAACTAATTAGGGTGACTGATACTAGCATGGATAGCATGGTTGACACGAGCATGGATGGCATAGATAACACATACGATGTTCATGCAAAGGGAAGCTTATGAGTCCGTGGGAGTGATGTGGATGAAGAAAAGAGGTCATTTGTGCAAGTGGCTAGGCTTTAAATTCAAGAATCCATAAAGAAGACAACCAAACAAGGCCCTTGCTTCATTAAGGGCAATATTGTAAAAAGCCAATGTCTTCTTATTTCCTTAGTATAAGTAGTAGCTTTTCTTTATTTTAAAGGGGAGTTTTTGATGAATATTGAATATTGAGCTTTGAAGCTTGTAGTTTCTAAGTATTTAGCTTTTAGTTTCTAGGTAAAGCCTAGCATTAGTTGGTAATTTTAGTAGTGTGGATCTTGGAATTGTTGGTGAACTTCTTGGTTTGGTTAATCGAAGGTTGCTCATTTGTGGTTTCTTGAGTTCTTTTGATTTTTCTCAAACTAGGGTTTGTGTTTGAATTATTGAATTCAATTGGGAGGTGAGGGTATCAAGTCCCTTGTTGCCCATAAATTCAAGAATTTGAATATTAACTCACATATCCTTCTTTTGTTTTCTTTCCTTCTTGTTCTTCCCTCTTTGTCCGTTATCATTTGGTATCAGAGCTTGGTTTAGGTTTGTTTCCACAAATCTAAGTCTTGGGAATTTGATATCTTCAAAATCCAAAAAAAAAAAAAAATCCGAAAATTTTCTTGTTTGATTTCTTGTTTTTGACACTAGATTCTTGTTCCCTAGTGTTTTTTGAGTCTAGATTTCAAATTTCATGCGATTTGGAGTTGTAGAAGTGAAGTTGCCATTAAAGGGTTTTGAGCTTTTGAAGCTTTACAAACTTTGAAAGTGGGTCTATTGATTGAGGAGGAATTGGAGTTTAAAAACCATTGGGGTTTGTTCCCTACGTTAAGGGGAAGCTAATCCTAAAATTTGAGCCAATTCCGAGCTCATTTGAAGGTGTTGGTGTTTAGTGTGTGTTCTTGGTGTTCTAGGTGTTTTTGATATTCATCAAGAACATCTTGAAGAAGAAGAAGCCAAAAGGTACATTTGATCCAATTTTTTTCAAGTCAAAGATGTTTGTTGGGTCCACAAGTGGAATTTTAAAAAAAAAAAAAAAAAAAAAAAAATAATAAAATTCCACGTGGACTGCCACATCAGCAGCGCGTGTTGCCCAATTTCAGAGAGCAAAAATCTGCAGGTTCTATACTTAGTTTTTTTTAGGGGTCTCAAATTTTGGAACCCCAAAATTTTTCTAAGTGTTAGAACTTTTAAGACCCCAATTTTTTTCTAAGTGTTGGAACTTCAAACTTCTTCTTCTACACTCATTTTTCTTTGATTTCTTAACTATTTAACATCTAATTAACATCTTTAATTACTTGTTAACTAGTTTTTAAACATCAAATCATCTCTTTGATTCTCCAAATTAAGCAACAACAAGTAGTTTCTCCTACTTTTGTTACTTAATTCTTGAGTTCGTTTTCTTTCGTGCTTTTTTTTCTTCAACTTTTCTCATCTTAATTCGTTGATAAATTTCTTGATTCAAGTCCTTTTACCTTCAATCGAGTCGTCCGTCTTTCAAGAGTCACAAAATCCACTCCACTACAAAGGATAGGTGATCTTGAATTGATCAAGCAAGGCTAGTTCACTACCAATTTTGAGACGACATTTTAGGAGGTGAGTTGAGAGTTTGCATACGAGTGATGTGAGGCTTTTTCTACTAATATTATTTGTTGAGTTTTGTAGGTACAAAAGGAGATATAAGGTAGCATGTCATCCATAGCTTCGGATACTTGTGATGATGACATGGAAAGCTCTATTTGTAGCGATGGAGGCTATGATTCTAATGTTGAGGCCTATGAAGGATATGATGGAGCCAATGAGGGATATGAAGGATCATGTGTTCATGAACATTATGATGGAGAGAACTACTACTCCGGAGATGAATATGTGATGAATGGAGCTTATAGCTCTTGTGATGATGTTGAAAGGGTAGAGGAACCTTGTGGAGAATATTATAGTGGAGAAGAAGGTTATGAAAGTTCTCATTTTCCACACCATGAGTA
>QJPP01003128.1:0-240272 GCA_003996215.1 Jaltomata sinuosa | reverse complement strand
TACTGGATCCCCTCTAGTCTCATCAGGTACTTGATGAACTGGGATCTCTGGTGTCAGTGATTCACTTTGAGCCTCAAATCTATCCAATCGAATAGGCGGGGAACGACTAGTACCTTCCCCCATATCCGTGCCAACCCGTCGGCTACTCATTTGTCTGGTCACAGGCATTTCTGTAAACAAGGAATAGAAAAACATGAATTAGACTTCAAACATCTTATGACCTCGCTCTATTGCACGATCTAGCAAATGAAAGAAGGATAACAATTCCTAAATATCCCGTAGCCTCATGATTATAGGTATGGTGCACAACACACCCATAAACAAGACTCTACTAGACATGGCTTGTAGACTCCCTGGGATTCGACGTGCTCTGATACCAAGTTTGTAACGCCCTAAACCATGGGAGGCATGACCGACACCCGGAGCCCCAAAAGGCCGAGGGTGTCAAAATAGAGTGTATCTCTATTGAACTTGCTGGGGGTCTGAGACCGACAAGGTCTCTAAGAATAGCAATTTGAAACACTAAAAGCTCAATAGTAGTTAAGAAACTCAAGGCCGACAAGGCTATTATCATAGTAGATAGTTAATAACAAGGCCGACAAGGCCATACCCAACACTGATATACATATACACGTCTACAAACCTCTAGGAGTAAGTAAAATATCTCATACCCAGGACAGGGCCCTGGACTACCCATAAGTTGTACATATACATAACCTGGCCAAAATATAAGCTAGACCTCTGACTCGTCAGCTCCAGGAAGAATGGAGCTTACCAAAATGGCTGAACTTTGCAACTCCTACTGAAGAGATCTGTCTGGATATCTGTCTGGACCTGCAGGCATGTATGCAGCGCCCCCAGGCAATGGGGACGTCAGTACGACCATAATGTACTGGCATGTAAGGTAGAAACATAAAAGCAAGTCGCAAGTAGTAAATCCGAACAAGATATAATATGAAACTTGTAAACTGTAATTGGTAAGACTCGTTAAGCTCTTTCTCTTTTATTCTTTTTAGAACACAACACATGCATTAACTCACGCTGAAACTCACTCTTTATAACCCACACTGAACCACAATAGCGCCTCGGCGCACCCTATATTTAATAGCCTCAATATGGCAGTAGCGCCTCGGCGCACACTATGTATATAATGGCCTCAATATGGCAGTAGCACCTCGGTGCACACTATTTGTATAATGGCCTCAATATGGCAGTAGCACCTCGGTGCACACTATGTATATAATAGCCTCAATATGGCAGTAGCACCTCAGTGCACACTAACACGCAAACCATGCATAATAAGTGTATTACTAGATTGACCTTCCAAGCTATTCTTGTTATTTATGAAGGTTCATTTAGATAACTTCTTTAGCCTTGGCTTACTAGGTGTTGGACTCAACATACCAAACACATATAAATGGGTATTTGACTTTCTAACTTTCCTTGTATACTTTCTAAAGCTTGATTAGAGATCACAATACAAAGAAGAAACTTGACAAAAGGATAACTTACATTTCGTGCAAAAAGAATCAGATTTTTATAAGAAGGCGACTTGAATCTCCATAATGTATAAATTAGTTCCTTAAGACTTGTTGAGTTACCAAATCAGCTCTCTTACAACAAAATACTCAAATTCCTTCTTTCGGAGATTTAGAGTTCTATTTCTAGATTCATGCCGATAAGGAATAAAGAAGCCTTACCATACCTCGTTCCTTCCGAAGATTGCACTTACCACAACTTGGACTTTCCCTTATTAAGTTAATCTACAACACAAGGGTATAATGAAGCTAATATTAGCTCTTAAACCTGCTGCAACATTCCCAAAACAGTAGCTAAACATTTTCCGGGCAGATTTACGTATTTTGCATTAATTAAAGGTGTATCGTCACACCTTTCTCCCCTTATCCAATACACATCACACACACACCAACCTACTGCCTCCAATAATAAAAAACACATCAAACATCCCCTACACAACTCACCATGCCGAAATACAATAGCAACACATTGAACCCACGGCTTCCGATCGCCGTCCCGTGAGTTCTTAACAACAATTCAACAACAATTGTCCATCAGAACTTCAATCCAAAAATATTATTATGGGCAGAGTACTTACCACACTTGAAGATGTGTTTTTATCCTCTTTTTATTGATGCTTTAAAAGCTTAAGTACCCCCTTAAGCTTGAATTAATCTTGGTCTTCTTAGAACCCTAAAGGGAGAGAAGGGCTGCCAAAAGGAAATGAGATAAGAGAGAATTTTCCAGCTTTTTGTGATCAACATTGATCAGCAAATGGCCTGTATAAAGGGACCTTTTTGGCCGACTTTTTTTGAGTATATTTGGGCCAAAATGGGTCAAGAATCTTGGGCCAAAATTACCCTTTGCTTGGGCCTCAAAAGGGTTAAGTTTTGGGGCTGATTTTGGGCTTCTCTTGGGTCAAAATGTGGTCAATATTGGTGGCTCCCTTTTGTAGTTGTTTGGGCCAGATTTGGTTGTGCTTTGATGGGCCAACTTTAAGCTTCATTTGGCTACCATTAGGTCTAATAATCCATGGTGTTGCTGCCCGTAATCGGCCCTCGGAACTTAGTTCGTTAGCGTAGGTAGGTGATGCACCTACTTGTCACCTAAGAGCTTAGATAAGTCGAGCAAGTACCTCACTTGTTTTATCTCATTTTCAAAACCCTCCTCCTTATAACTTAACTTAACACTTATATACATTTGACCATTTCAAATTCTAGGCCAAAGTACCCCTTCACAATCTCGAGCTCAAATACCTTCGTCGATATTTACTTAGTCACATAGGTTTTGAAAGGTACGGGGTGTTATAGGTACGAAGCTAGAACCCCAACCTGCTTCACCAACAAAGACCTAGCCTCCATGAAAGCAAAAACCACTCGATATAAAAATAATAAGCCAGACCAACCTGTTAACTAAGGAGTGGATGCTTGAAGCGATGGTCACCACTTAGCTACTACAAATTCCATAACCTCTATACTCACTACCTTTTGGATCAAAGCATTCATCCTGTTGCATCGACATATAATCCACCTACTCTAGAAGTATCTCAATATATGATACACCCCTAGCACTCAACTGGAAGAGTCTGAATTATTGTTGAAACCCACAAGGCTTGAGCTTTTAGAAAACTCGCCCCACACTATCAAACCACTAAAAAGAAATATTCTTACGAATCAATCTAGTCAAAGGCATCGCAACCAAAGAAAACCTTTCACTAACCATCTGTAGTACTTTGCTAACCCACATGGTGTGAAAGTCAGCGCTAAATTTTGCTCATGATCCTCCTATTCCTCAAGTAGACTCAAATGTTTTCATGTACACTATAGAAACTGAAACCAAATAGGCTCTAAACACATGACTCATCAAATCTACAACACTGCTGGTAGTCAACACACCTACACAAGGAACCATTTTCCTTCTTTAGAAATCCAAACTGAGACACTCGAAAGAGATATACTAGAGAAAATCCTAAAGTCATTCCTTTAACCCCTACACTCTACTAGTGTCATCGTCATGAAGGAAAAGGAATGGGCCGAGTTCCTAACTCAACATCAATGTTGAAGTCTAAACATACTGATACAATATTGCTCAGAGACGTTTATGCTAGACCTATACTTCAAGGTCTAGATAAGAGAATCCAAGCCACACTCACCCTTAGAGCATAAAAGGAAGATTAGATGAGCTTCATTACACTCCAAGTGAAGTAATTCCACATTTGGATGATCACATAGAGCAAAGAAGAGGCTGCTAGTGAAACTGCCTGGTGGTGCAAACCATGTGCAATACGCACATTAGCTAGTGTAAAATGCACATCAACTTCGCACCTCAAGGTGCAACCAACACAATGGCTGGTGTGTTCAGCACTTCAAATGCACCTCCAGCCACACCAGACCCATCATGGGCCCATTTTGAAGTCTTTCAAGGTCATTTTTGGGCCTTGATGTAATAACTATAAATAGGGGTTCTCTTCCCTTTAGCTCCTATGTTGTTGAATAATTTAGATATACTCTTTGACAACTCAAATTGTAGTTGGTAGCTTTTAGTGTAGCTAAAACCTATTGGGTGGATTCCTAGTAGTACTATTGGGTGGATTCCTAATAGTTTAGGAGAGTGATTAAGGGTGGATTCCCTTGGTTGCTTGATAACTTGTTTTGCTCAAATTTTACATGATAATACTCATTTGTGGATTCATTTAGAGTACTTCTGCCTTGTTTATTCAAGTTGGATTATCATTTGGTTATTTTAATCAATTGGAAGGTGAAGGTATAAAGTCCCTTATTGCCCATAATTGTAATTTCTTAGTGTTAATTTGCATATCTTTTGTTTATTTCAATTCCGTGTTGGATTTTGATTAGTCACCTAAATTTAGATCTTATCATTTAGTATCAGAGCTTAGGCTAAAGGATTATTTCAATAATTTTTAATCCTTGGTTCATAAATCTAAAAATTTCAAAACAAATTGAGGAAAAATGTTTTTGGAAAAATCTGCAAAAAGATATTTTGATTTTATGTTTTATTTGAGTTTCTAATACTAGAACTGTGTTCTCTAGTATTGATTAAGTCTAGATCTGAAATATGAGTTTGTTTGGAGAAGATTTTAAGTTTTCACCATTGCTGAGTGACGAAAAGCTTAAAGGTCCAACAAGTAGGTTTAAGATCTGGGTTAAATTAGAGGCTCAAAAGTATTGGGGTTTGTTCTCCCTATCATAAGGAGTTCAAATCTCAAATTTGGTGAGAATTAGAGTTGAAATCCATTGGGTTAAAAATTTGAATGTTCTTCATGTTCGTGGTATTGTTTATACCTTGAAGAAGGAGGATAACATATTGGGCTTTGTTCTCCTAGCCAAGGGGAGTTCAAATATCAAATTTGAAGAAAATATGAGTTCAAAATCTTAAGGTTCATATTTTGGGTTGTTCTTCATGTTCTTGGTGTTCATGATGTATTGAAGAAGAAGAAGAAGTGGAAAAAGGTGTGTTTGATCCAAAGAAGAAAGAAAGAAAAGGAAAGAGTACTTGTGTTAGTACAAAAGGAATTTACCAAAAAGGGCAAGTACTAGGAGAAAAAGTATAAGAAAAATTAGAAAAAGTGCAAAAATCAGAAGCTTCAGGTGTTCTGTCTCGGGGCTGGTGCGAAGCACGTGCGAGGGGCACAATGCTTGGTGCGAAATGCACCTCACCTTCGCCCCAGGGAAGATGAGTTTCTGGTTTTATTTGCGAAATGGTGTGCGAGGAGCACAATGGCAAGTGAGAAACGCACCTCACCTAGCGCATGCTGAAAATTGCAAATTCAATTTTCTCCAATAAGTCTCAGGTTCTATCTTCTTAGTTTATTTTCTTTGTTCTTCTTATCAAATAGAAATATTAAAGATAATTATCAACAAGTAATTGATCTAATTAGTTGTGATTAGTTCTTGAGTCAGTTTTCATTTTGTGCTTCTTCTTTCAAAGCTTTTATCATTTACAAACTCGTTGTATAACTTCTTGGCTCCGTCCTTATTTTTGCTTTGAGTTGTCCTTCTTTGATTAAACAAGAATCTATTCTTCCACAAAGAATTAGTAATCCTTATGAAGTGAAGGCAAAACAAGTTTGATACGAACTTCGAGAAGAAGTCATAAAAGGTAAGGTAAGCATCTACATACGAGAGGCGTGAGGAAATTTACTACTAACGTTGTTTGTTCATTTTGCAGGCACAAATATTTAAGGCTATTGAACATGCACTAAAAAGGGAAGGTTCAATGAATCATGTGGAGTCCTATGTCGAATTGGCAAGGCAATTGGAAAATATGAATGGGAGGATGGATGTTTATGATAATAGGATGGGTTATGGCAAGGTTGGAATCCCGGAAGGTGCACCTCATACCACCTATGGATCGGGAGCAAATAGGTATATGAATTCCTTAATGACGATCACTCAGGGGGAAGCACATGAGTCATGCTACCCCCAAGACACTCAAAAATCACACTTCACATATCAAACATCCCCATTTCCAAATGTCTAACTTCTCGAGTAATGTTAGATAAACCCCTTCTTACCCAAATTGCCAACTCAAAGCCGAACTCCACTATGAAATACATCACATGCTTCCTTGCATATACCATATTATCCAAACCAAGAGCTTTACCAAGATAACTAATACCAAAATCCTCTCTACAAAGAGATAGATAATGAGACACATGCTAATAGGTATTTGGATGGACCTCAATATGTTGGTCAACATGGTTATGGTGCACCAAGAAGAAGAGTGCAACCCTAAGGCTATGGTTGAAACCAAGGTGAAGAATGACAAGGGTATGGAGCTCGAGTTGATCATTATGATAATCGATATGGTGATAGATATGGTGATCAACATGATGATCGATATAGAGATCGATATAGTAATAGATATGATGATCGTTATGAAGATCATAAGGACCAAGATAGAGGGTTGAATACCATCCAAGTGAGTCTTCCAAATTCCAAAGATAGTAGTCAAGCTATCCAAGCTAATTACAACGCAAGATGGAGAGACCAAGCTAAAGGAGGTATTTGTGTTAATCCTAACTTCCCTCATCCTTCTACCATTCAATGTTCTAAATGTCAAGGTAGATGACATATTGCAAGTGAATGTCCTCATTGGAGGCCAATTGTATCCATTTGTGATGAATCTTATATTTGTAATGTGATAGAGTATGAACTGAAGGGTGATGATAATGAGCCTAAGATTAGGCATGTGGAAGAAATTCCAAAAGGGGATGATGAGCAATTGGAGGAGGACTTGAACTTCTCTTGTGCCTTAAGACAAATCATAGAGGATCTTTTGAAAGAGGAACTTGAACCAAAGTGTGAACCTATTTCATACTAGGTGTAAGATCTTGGAGAAGGTATGTCCGTTGGTTATTGATAGTAGGAGTGGAGCTAATTATGTAAGTAATGGGACGGTTGTACGAATAAAACTCCCTACACAAAGACACCCCAATCCATATAAACTTCAATGGCTCAAAGAGAGTGGTAAAATGGAGGTAACTGAGCAAGTATCCATAAAGTTTAGCATTGGCAATTACCAAGATAAAATCCTATGTGATGCCATGCCTATGCCCATACTAACATGTCATGTAGTGCTTGGAAAACTGTTGTAAGTTGTTTAGGATGTCCAACACCATAAAGGGTCTAACAAATTATCATTTATATTTTGATATGATCACGGTTAGCTTGGAGCACATTACGAGGGGCTTCCACATATGTATGATAGCTTGGAGCTCAGAGTAATCCATAGAGCAACAAATACACAAGACTATGAGCGATCAATATGCCATTTGGGCAATTAAGAAGGGCCCTTGAGGGTTATTTCCAAAATAGTCACTTTTGGGCTATTTTTGTAATAGGCTATTTGTGTAAAGGCAATAACTATAAATAGTTGCCTTAGTTATTTTAATACTTAGATTTTGGTTGATTGAATTGCTTGGAATAGACTTGATATTTTAGGTTAGGGTATTGATTGAGTTCAATTCCAATTATTAGTTTAGAATGAGTGATTAGGGTGGATTCCTGAATGGTTTGTGTTATCTTCTTTGCTTAATTGATCATCGAGTTATCATCTTGTGGATTCAATTTGGTTTCTCATGCATTTGATTGAGTTCTCTTCTCCCTTGGTTGATTGTGGATTCAATTAGCCCTTCTTTCTTCTATCCTCATCTCAATTTCTTTTATTCTCATCTTTTTTTCTAATCTATCCCTCTATCTTTAATTTGTGTTATTTGTTTTTATGTATTCGATATTGATTTTGATCATTTTTTATTGAGATCGTTATCATATTGGTATTAGAGCTTAGGTTTTAAGAGTTTTTCTATCAATTCTTAGGTCTTAGGTTCATAAATTTGAAAAACTTCGTTAGAAAAAAACAAAAATCAGTCCAAAAAAATCTAAAAATTCATTTTGATTCATGTTTTGTTTGAGTTTCCAATACTAGATTCGTGTTTCTCTAGTGTTTAGGGGTCTAGATATGAAATTTGGATTGATTCGGAGGAGTTTCAAAATTTCACCATTATTGAGCTTGGAAAAGCTTGAAGAAGGTGAAGTGGATTTGTTGTTTGAGGCTAAATTGGAGCTTGAAAAGTATTGGGGTTTATTCTCTATAACAAGGAGAGCTTAAATCTCGAATTTCGTAGAATTTGGAGCTAAAACAAAGAAGTTATGAAGATTTGAAATTCACTTATTCATGGTGTTCTTCATAGCTTGAAGATGAAAAAAATGGGTTTATTTGCAGCTTGGAATTGAGCGCTAAAAATTATTAGGGTTTGTTCGTGGTATTGAAAGGAGCTCGTGTATATATTTAGTAAAGTTCAGAGTTAAATTGAGTGAGTTATTAATTTTTAAAGTTCATCAATGTTCATAGTGTTCTTTATGAAATTCATATGTTGCTAAGGAAGAATCTTCAAAAGGTGGTGTTTAATCCAAAAAAGAAAAGAAAGAGAAAGTGTAAGGGTGTTTGTGAGGCCAAAAGAGTACAAAAAAATCTGAGAAGAAAAAAAAGGAAGAATCAACAATTTCATGGACCAAACAGCAGTAGCCAGCTGTCCAGGCCCCACATCCAGCCTCACCACGTCAGCTCTAGCCATCTGGCCATATGGCGTCCGTGTGCGAGCCCACGAGAATACGGCTTCCGCGTCACCCATCTGTCTTCCGTATCAGCCTCCAGCTCCACAAACTCCAACTGCAGCTTCCACCCTGGAGCCACAACTCCCATATCCTAGTTGGTTCTAGCGCCCAGAAAAATGGCTTCCCCCCTCTCCAGTCAGCTCCAGTGTCCCTCCATCGGCTCAGCATCGGCTCTGGACGGTTTTCAAGTAATTTTCAAGTGTTTTTCAAGTTTTTCTCCATGGATTTCAACCAAATTTCTTCCCAAATGATTTTCTTAGTCTAAATCTTGGTAAAATAGTTTCTTTTTCATTAAATCTACCTTTTTTTAGGTCCATAACTTGATTTTAATTAGTAGATTACCCTGCTAAATATTATCAAGTTCTTTGAGTCCATTTTTTTTCTTGTGCGTTTCTTTGTGTGCTTTTCTTGTTTTATTTCATAGTTAATTTCTTGATTGAAGTCCTTTTAGTTTTATTTGAATCGTCCTTCTTTCAAGAGTCACAAGGATCCATTCCTCCACAAAGATTAATAACCTTGAATTGATTGAATGAAACTAGTAACACTATCAATTTGGGAAAGACATAGAAGGTGAGTTGAGAGTTCACATAAAGAGTGGCGTGAGGATTTTATTACTAACTTGTTTGCTAGTTTTGTAGGTACAAAAGGAGCATAAGGAAGTATGTCATCTATAGCTTTGGATCCTTATGATGATGAAATGAGAGACTATGCTTGTAGCAATGGAGGCTATGAGTATGACGATGATAGGGATTGTGGAGGCTATGATAATAGCCATGATCTTGAGCCATATAGTGATGAGAACTACTACTTCGGAGATGGATGGGAAATGAATGGGGCTTATAGCTCTTATGATGAACATGAAGGAGTAGAAGTATCTTATGATGAGTTCGATAGTGAATAAGGGTATGAGGGTTCTCATATTACACACCATGGTGATGAAGACAATATGAGGTATGATTCTTTCTCCCATATGTCTTATGAATCCTTTGAGAAAGATTGTGATAGAACGGGATGTTGTAAAGATGAATTAGCTTTCTTGTCTTGTGCTACTTCCTATCCTAGTCGAGAGGGTATAGATGTGTGGGTGGAACCAATTTGAACACGTCGTGTGGACCATAGGAAAAGAACATTCTATACTTTATTGAATGCAAGAACTTATACTTCTTATTCTCATTCTAATGTGACTTGTTCCCCATATGGTAATGATGTTGGAGGTAGAATTGAAGGATCAATAGGCCATGAAAGTAGAGTGAATCCAATGTTTCAAGATAGGCGAGACCTAGAGAGGCATAGTTTTGAAACAAAAATGAATATTTATTTTGCATCTATACAAAGTGAATTTTACAAGATTGGCCGATGGATCACCAACCTTAAGCTTGAGGAGTTACAAAAGATGATGAAGAAAATGACTCCTCATGAATATGAACCAAAGATGTTCCATTGGAAGAAAAGCAAGCTACTCCTTGTGAGGATGGCATTAAGGGGTTAATCATGAAAGTGAAGGCATCCACTCCTTGTGCACCAAAGTGGAAGGTTAAAGTGAAGGGATCATCTAACCCTTCACAAGGGATACTTGGCACTTGTCCAAACTCCAATAAAATTGAGAGAGAAAAGATTGAGAGGAGTAAGGGTGTGATAAGTGACAACTCTAGAGTGGAAAAATGAGAGGTTGTGTGGAGTGATGTGAGATGGTTGTCACAATCTTATCCTAACTCGTGTAACTTTTCTTGTTTTTCTAGTTGTCTTGATACTTGTGCAGGTGTTCTTGGAAGCAAGCCTAGCAAAGTACATCAAAATATGGAGAATCAAGAGGTGTTAAAAAACTTTCCAAAGGAGCATTTATGATCCAATGTTGGAAACCAAGGTGAAGACAATCATTCATATGAGCTACAAAGTAACAAAGATAAACCTTACACTTTATTGAAAGTAAAAGATCATTGTGTGGCTAGTAGCTAATTGAGTGTAAGTGATAGCTTGTATATGTGTTAGCTTAAAGAGCCTTTATCTTGTGATAATCTTGATGATGCCTTGTTGCATGATGATGATGCCATTGTTGTGAGTGCCTAAACACTAGTTGATCCTATAGATGACTTGATTGATGCTTCTATAAGATCGATTTGAGTCCATCTAGTATTAGCACTTGTGACTTGAGTGAAAATGTACTGTCATGTAATAGGGTAGTCAAATTCTAGTTGGCAATAATGATGGTAATCATGTGTTTGATTCTTTTGAGCTTGATATGCTACCAACTAGTGTTCATTGTGGTGTTGACCAACTTGTTTGTAATGATGACCTACTAATTGAGGAGTTGTGTGATGTGATAAATGAACCTCAATTTAATAATGGTAATGATATAGTTGGTCATGTAGTTAGTAATATAAGATCTTTACTTAGAGGTGATGATTCTTTAGGTGTTGATTCCATTTCTTATTCTTGTCATGAGGATCTTGAGATAGAGTATGAACTTAGGGATAATCTCTTATTCAATGATGGCATGACTAATGTGAATGATGAAGATAGTGGTGTGTCTTATAATGTTGAAAGTGTAGCCACCCTTGAAGGCTACCAATTGTTTGAAAATTCACTATGGTATGATGACACACTTTCAAAAGTCAAAACTCTCTTCTTGAAAGATGATAGTACGTTTATTGGAAGGGTTAGTGGTCAAAAGGAAAGGATGTATGTTCTCCAATGACCCCATCATTCTTGTGTGACCCCATTCTTGATCAAGGCCATAATTCTTGTGGATCAAAGGGTGATTCTATATGTACGCACACCTTGGATGAAGTTCATTTAAGTAACACCTTTCTCTACTACCTTTTTGCATATGATGATGTGCATGTTTGTATGAAATTTGTTTTATATAGAGGTAGGGGTTTCTTGGGTTGGTCCATTTATTTTTGTGACCAAACTATGTGGGTCTGCCATATCTTTGACCCCCGTAAACCCTCATGGGTGTTTGAACCCTCTTTGTTCCATGATATTTTTCATAGTCAGATCCTTTGTATATTGCACAATGCATGGCTCTTATTGAACACAAAGGATTCTTTGTTGTATTTCAAATTTTTTCCTCCTTGCCATGATGATATTAGTGCTAACTCTTGTGCTAACCCCCATACTATGAGGATGTCTTGGTTGCTTGTACTTCTTATGTATTTGCAAGGTTTGGATTCGAGGATGAATCTTTTTGAAGAAGGGAAGGATGATACAATCACGATTAGCTTGGAGCACATTAGGAGGGGCTTCCACATATGGATGATAACTTGGAGCTTAAAGGAATCCATAGAGCACAAATACATAAGACCATGAGTGATCAAGATGCTATTTGGGCAATCAAGAAAGGCCCTTGTGGGTTATTTCCAAAATAGTCACTTTTAGGCTATTTTGTAATAGGCTATTTGTGTAAAGGAAATAACTATAAATAGTTGCCTTAGCTATTTTCATACTTAGATTTTGGATGATTGAATTATCTTGAATAGACTAGATATTTTAGGTTAGGGTATTGATTGGGTTCAATTCCAATTGTTAGTTTAGAATGAGTGATTAGGGTAAATTCCTGAATTGCTTGTGTTATCTTCTTTGCTTAATTGATCATCGAGTTATCATCTTGTGGATTCAATTTAGTTTCTCATGCATTTTATTGAGTTCTCTTCTCCCTTGGTTGATTGTGGATTCAATTAGCCTTTCTTTCTTCTATCTTCATCTCAATTTCTTCTATTCTCATCTTTTTTTCTAATCTATCCCTCTATCTTCAATTTGTGTTGTTTGTTTTTATGTTTTCGATATCGATTTTGATCATTTTCGATTGAGATTGTTATCATATTTGGAGGAAGAAAGCATAGTCTTGGACCTTTGATACCCCATCAAGTGAGTGAGGACTATAAAATCATGAGAGAACTTTTGGAAGTAATCCAAAAGGAAGAAATTAAGAAGAATGAAAAAGAATTGTTGCTTGCGCATAAGGAAAAGGGCTTGGCTAATGAGAGAGATGACTTATTTGTGAATGTGGAGCTAAGTGAATGTTTGAAAGGCGTGGATGAGGAACACTTCTTAGTGGGACTTATCAACATGAATCTTGCATTGCATAATAACCAAAGTACTAGCATTTTGCCTAGTACCAACTCTTCTCTTTTGCAGGTTCATGAAGGAATACTTTCCGATGAGGTTCTTAATGGATCACCTGACCAACAAGGAATTGAAGGCTTAATGGGATCTGACTCTATGGATTCCAACTTAAGAAAGAAAAGGAAGGGCCAATCCTATTGGTCCAAGATGATGCTTGAAATAGGAACACCTTACGAGCCATGGTTGGGGCACAAGCATGCCAAGTTGACACCTCAACCCCAAGGTATGTATCCATTCCATCTTATTCTAAGTGACTCTTGGATTCATGATTACATTTTCCCTAAGGTGGGATAATCGTTGAAATTGTGTGACTTTATATCCTACCTTGAGAGTGTTGATGTGTCTTAAACCTCGTCATGGTTTGTTGATGCTAAGGATACCCTCCCTTTGAAGAGTTGTTTGAAAATAAAAGATGAAACTTGTGTGATGAACCACAAGTTGTTGTCATGTGTCCAAACATGTGAGAATATGCTTGATAGGATCTTTGTACCTAATTATGAACTTGCATATGAGGACACTATGATTGACACTAGTGATCTTGTTACCTTTTTGTACTATCTTTTTGCATATGATGATATTCATGAGTGTGGTGAGTATACATCTTATGTGAACTTGAATCATATGAAAAGAGAAGGCGAAGTATGCCCAAATATTATCACTTCATTCTTAGGTGTTCCACCTTGTTGTGAATTGCTTGATACATTTCTTGAACTTAATGGTATTCTTGCATGTGGAAAAACCTTAGATGAGACTAGAATGCTAAATACCTTTCTCTATTACCTCTTTGCATTCGATGATGTGATGTTAGTCTTGAAAGTACATGTGAGAGGGGTAGGCTTATTATGGGGTCACACCATTGTTTGTGTGACAAAGATGAGTGGGTCTCATATCCATTTGACCAGAGACCCTTCATGGGTATGAGAGTTTCAATGGTACCACCCTTTGGATGGTCCTATCCTTGTGTTGAGTGGAATAACCAATTCCTTTGTACTCTATATGTGGACTTCATTGCCATTACAATGGGGAATTCTTGGTTGTTCCTTGAGAATGTGTCACTTTGGCATACTACTTCTTGTGCTAACCCATGTGCTAACCCTCATACCATGAGGAATTTGTGGTTATTTGTCCTTCCTATGTTTTTGCAAGGTTTGGATTCGAGGATGAATCCTTTTCAAGAAGGGGAGGATGATACGATATTGCCTAGAAAGGTTCATGCTAGACCTATAATTCAAGGTCTATACAAGAGGATCCAATCCACACTCACCCTTGAATCACAAAAAAGAGCTTGAAAGAGCCTCATTACACTCCAAGTGAAGCAATTCCATAATTGGATGATTGCGTGGAGCAAAAAATAGGCTACTAGTGAAACTGCCCAGTGGTGTGACCCAAGTGCGACACACACATTATCTAGTGCAAAACGCACATAGACTTTGCACCTCAAGGTGCAACCAACACAATGGATGGTTCGTTTATCACTTCAAATGCACCTCCAGCCGCACCAGGCCCGTCATGGGCCCATTTTTAAGTCTTCCAAGGTCACTTTTGGGCCTTGATGTAATAACTATAAATAGGGGTTCCCTTCCCTTTAGCTCCTAAGTTATTAAATGATTGATATATGCTCTTTGACAACTCATATTGTAGTTGGTAGATTTTAGTGTAGCTAAAACCTATTGGGTGGATTCCTAATAGTATTATTGGGTAGATTCCTAAAAGTTTAGGTGAGTGATTAAGGGTGGATTCCCTTGGTTGCTTGATAACTTCTTTTGCTTGAATTTTACATGATAATACTAATTTAAGGATTCATTTAGAGTATGTTTGCCTTGTTGATTCAAGTTGAATTATCATTTGGTTATTGTAATAAATTGGGAGGTGAAGGTATAAAGTCCTTTGTTGCCCATAATTGTAATTTCTTAGTATTAATTCACATATATTTTATTTATTTCAATTCCCCATATGAATTTGATTAGTCTACCTAATTGATATCTTATCACATACTCAAGCTAATGACTAGGTAAACTAGCAGGAAAACACACTAAATACTCACTAACCGCAGAAACTGACCCAAGTAAAGAATGTAGACACTAGAACCACGATCATGAGCAAGATAATCTACACATCCCATAACTTACTAACCATCGAACTCTCAGAAATGATATAACTACCCTTGGCACATAGCTCGCAGCACTGCTCTATACAGACTAAGAGATTCTAGGCATAAGCAAGATAATGGTCTTAATAATACAATCACAAAATTCTAGAAAATGAGATAACCAAACAAAGCCTAGAACTATGGCAAAACCCACTAATTTGGATAACAAGGTCTGCTCATGCGTCATACCCTAAGATAGTTACCTCCCAAGGCTGATACACTCGATCAACTACTAAATATTTTTCATATGGGGTAGCTATATGCATAATCACTAATAAGACCCACATAGTAACCCCGACAAGAAGAAAAGTAAATAAATATATAAGGATATGCACACCCCAATAAATTAATACAAAAGTTGATTGACGATAATAGAGATCGTACCTGTAATGATGGCATCTGAGTAATTGCATCTGCCATGATTGCATGATCGACCTACTTGAGAACCACCTTTGCTAACCTGTACACCGCTGGTGGCGCTGGAGCTCGGAGAGGGTGAAACTCCTTAAACTAGGAACAAGTCCTAGCAAAGTGCCCCCACTCACAACACACATAGCAACCCTTATGAGATATGCTCTATTGTGACAACCTAACTGAACCAGATTGGACACTATTTCTTAAATACCCTGATTGTAAACCCTATAAAATCTGAATTGACCTTTAGCTATCCTAACCACCATAACCTGAATAACCATTATCTCCAATCTATAGCACCGTCTGATCTGGGTGGCTCGACAGAAAATGTTGAAATTTGCTCCTACTAGAGAAAGCTCTACCTTAGAATTGAGAACTTTTGAAACCGTGATAACGGCGGGGTCTCTTTTTGCTTCCTCCATAGGCCTCATGACATATACCCTTAATAGTCAAGGCATGATCCGCAACTGCAAGAAACATAGCTTCTGATGTGACTTGCTTCTCTATAGCCAACTGAAGTGGTAGATTCAAACCTTTGACAAACTAGCAAACCTGCTCGTGCTTTGTAAGAATAATCATGACTACATGTCTAGGAAACTCGTGGAAACATGCCTCATACTCAGAAACAGTCATAGAGCCCTGCTGTAACCAGGTGAACACATCTCTCAAGCTATGAGGTACATACTTCTCCAAGAAAACCTCAAAGAACTGAGCCTAAGTCATAAAAGGTGACCCCACTAGTCTGTAAGAAGTATTAGATCTCTACCCTAGCTTCATTAAACCATCCATCTAAAATGCAGTGGAATATATCCTATGTGACAAGTAAATTGAGGTTATGCAATCTCTCCTGGCAAATAATCAAGAAATCATGAGCATCCTTTCCCAGAGCATGAGAAAACCTTAGAGGACTCAACATGATGAACCTACCAAGTATCTTTCCTCCTCAGAAAACATAATAGATCTAGTTGCAATAGGCTGAGAAACCAATGAAATAGGAAACATCTCTAATCAGGGAGCCATAGGGCAAATTGCGCTCCTAATCCTTGACCACCATGTGCCGCTGCCTGGGCTAAAGTCTATGCCTTATCTAATACGATATTGCCCGGTATAACCCCTACAAGACCATTCACTCAAAGTCAAGCTAAAGAACTCTAAGACCTACAAGCTCTATTTATGAAGAAAGAGGCTTTGGAGACTATTGAAGAGCATCAATCAAGGATCTACAACTTGTAGGTGATCGTGTGGGATGAAGAAGAAGCTGTCAACAAAACTGCCTCAAGGTGCAACCCAGGGTGCATTGGGAACTTCCCCTGGTGTGACTCTCACCTTCAAATGCACCCCAAGGTGCGACCAACATAACACTTGGTGCATTTGGCACCTTTAAATGCACTCCAGTCACACAAGACCCATCATGGGCTGATTTTATAGTCTTCCAAGGTTACTTTTGGGCCTTTAATTGTATAAGAAAAACACTATAAATACATGCCTTAGTCATTTACATTCCTTAGATTTTTATGATATTATGAATTGCTTTGAAAGCTTCTAGTTGCTAATTCGAGCTTGTAGTCATTGGGTGAATTTCCCAATTAGTTAATCTAGTGTAGAAATTTATTGGGTGGATTTCTAATAGTCTATTAGGTGGATTCCAAATAGGTAGTTGAGTGATTAAGGGTGGATTCCTTTGAATGCTTGATTAATCATATAGAGTCATCCATTTGTGGATTTATTTGGTTTCTCTTTTGTTTGATTGAGTTGGATTATTGTGAGTTAATTAGGTTTAATTGGGAGGTGAAGGTATAAAGTCCTTTGTTGCCCATAAACTTGATTAATTAGCTTTAATTAACATATATTTTATTTATGTTAATTCCGCATTTAGATTTTGATTAGTCTCCCTAATCGAGATCTTATAATTTGATATCAGAGCTTAGGCTAAAGAATTATTCTCATAATTCTTAATCTTAGGTTTATAAATCTTAAAATTTCAAAAAAAAATAGGTGAAAAACATTTTTTGAAAAATTTTCACAAAAAATTGTTTGATCTTATGTTTGTTTGAAATTCTGATACTAGAATCATGTTCTCTAGTATCAATTGAGTCTAGATCTGAGATTTGAGCTTGTTTAGAGTTGAATTGAAGAATTCATCATTATTGGGTGAAGAAGCTTGAAGAACAAGCTCAAGGGTTTCATAGATCTGGATTGATTTGAGACTTTAAACATATTGGGCTTTGATCTCTTATTCACAAGAAGCTTGAATCTCAAATTTGGAAGGATTTGGTTGAGGTTTGAAGAATCAACCATTTTTGAAGTTTGAAGAACTTGAAGAACACAAAATGGGTCTCTTCAATTTTGATTGAATTGATTGTAATTTATACTGGACTTTGTTCTCTATATTGAGGAGAAGCTACATTTCAAATTTGGAGTCAATCCGAGTTAAATTGAGAGAGTTGGAAATTTGAAATTCATAAGTTGTTCTTGGTGTTCTTCAAGGTATTGTTGAAGAAGAAGGTGAATTAAAGGTGTTTGATACAGAGAAGAATCAAAAGGAAAGGGTACTTGTGTTAGTACACAAAGAAATTTACCAAAAAGGGCAAATACTAGGAGGAAAAAGCACAAAAATCAGAAAAACGAGAAACAATTTGGAAGCTTCAGTTGTTCTTCCTAGGGCAGGTGTGTTGGGCACTCTACCTTGTGTGTTTCCCACCAGTACTTTGCCCCAGGGAAGTTGACATTCTGTTTTTGGTGTGCGAAGTAAGGTGCGAAGGGCACTTTGTCCTATGCGAAATGCATCAGCCTTGGCACCCACGGAAAGTTGCAAATCTGATTTTCTCTAACAAATCTCAGGTTATATCTTCTTTATTTCATTTCTTGGATTCTCCTATCATATATATTTCCTAAGACTAATTAATTATAAGTATTTGATCTACTTAGTTGTGATTAGATCTCTTGTGTCCATTTTTATTTCGTACCAATTTCTTGTGAGCTTTTATCGTTTAAGCACTCGTTGGAAACGTTCTTAGTTCTGTACGCTTGATTTTGAGTCATATTTCTTTCAAGTATCAAGAATCCATTCCTTTACAAAGGATAGGTGACCTTGTGACTTGGTTGATCAAAGGGCACTATCAATCTTGGGAAGACGCATAGAAAATAAGTTGAGCATTCACATACGATAGGTGTGAGGAACTTTACTTCTAATCTTGTTTGTTGAATTTTGCAGGTACAATGTCTAAGTCACTTGATTTTGTGCATAAAGGAGAGGGTTCCTTTAATGTTGAGGCAGCCTTTGCCTCAATCACAAGGCAATTGGCGGATATAAATGGAAAGATAGTAGATTTGAATAGGAGGATAGATCATATGGAGGATAGGATGGTGATTGTTAAGAGTCCTAATCGGGAGGACTCACCTCATACTACTCATGGGTTAGGAGGAAATAGGAATTCCAATTCCTTAATGATGATTACCCCAGGGTAAGCACGTGAATTATGCAACCCCCGAGCCATTCTAAACCTCACCCCATAAAACCAACAACCACTTTTCCAAATGTCTAACTCTCCGAACAATGTTAGACAAAACCCCACTCATCCAAATTATCCCTTACAAGAGGAATGTCCTTTTGTAGCAAACCAAACCGAACTCTACTTTGAAATGCATCACATGATAACTTGCATGTACCATATAACTAAAACCAAGAGCCTTACCAAGATAACCACCATAACCCACTCTACGAAGAGTATGAGGATGCATTTGCTAATAAACACTATGATGGTCCTAAACATGGTGGAAGATAAGGTTACCGTGCACCAAGAGATCAAGTGAAATCGTAGGTAATTGATATGATATCGCTCAGTGATATTCATCCTAGACCTATACTTCAAGGTTTAGACAAGAGGACCCGAGCTACACCCACCCTTGGAGCATAAAAGGGAGCTTTGAAGAGCCTCATTACACTCTAATTAAAGCAAGCCAAAGATCTCCAAGACTTAAAAGCTATATTCATGAAGAAAGAGGCGTTGGATACCATTAAAGAACGTAGATCAAGGATCTATGACTTATGGATGATTGCAATGAGCAAATACGAGGTTGACAGAGTTTTTACCTTAAGGTGCGACGTGACAGGCACAACCACTGGTGCATTTCGCACAAGCATTTTGCACAAGGTGTGCATTCAGCATAATGCCTTGTGCATTTGGCATCAGCCTCTGCACCAGACCCGTCATGGGCTCAGTTTAGGGTCTTCTTAGGTCACTTTTGGGCCTTTTATTTTACAAGGAAAACACTATAAATACATGGTCATTTACATTCCTTAGAGATTAATGAATATTGAATGTTGCTTTGAAAGCTTGAAGTTGCTAATTTAGATTGTAATATTGGGTGGATTCCCAATTGGTTACTCTAGTTGTAGAAATTTATTGGGTAGATTCCTAATAGTCTATTAGGTAGATTCCTAATAGGTAGTTGAGTGATTAAGGGTGGATTCCTTTGATTTCTTGTTAACTTCTTTGCTATATTAATCATAGAGTCATCCATTTGTGAATTCATTTGTTTCTCTCTTTGTTTGGTTGAGGAATTATTATTTTTAATTAGGTTCAATTGGGAGGAGAGGGTATAAAGTCCCTTGTTGCTCATAAACTTGGTTAATTAGCTCTAATTCACATATCATTTATTTATTTAATTTCCATATTTGTATTTTGATTAGTCTCCCTAATCGAGATTTTATCATTTGGTATCAGAGCTTAGGCTAAAGAGTTATTCCCACAATTCTTAATCCTAGGTTCATAAATCTGAAAATTTCAAAAAAAATGAAGGAAAAACGTTTTGGAATTTTTTTGCCAAAAAATAGTTTGATCTAGAGTTTTGTTTGAAAATTTGATACTAGAATAGTGTTCTCTAGTATCAATTGAGTCTAGATCTGAGATTTGATCTTGTTTGGAGTTGAATTGAAGAATTCACCATTGTTGTGTGAAGAAGCTTGAAGAACAAGTTTAAGATCTGGGTTGATTTGATACTTCAAACCTATTGGGCTTTGATCTTCTATTCATAGGGAGCTTGAATCTCAAGTTTGAAGAAATTTGGTTAAGGTTTGAAGGTTTCACCATTCTTGATGTTTGAAGAACACAAAATGTGTCTCTTTAATTTGGAGTGATTTGATTTTAATTGGTATCGGGCTTTGTTCTCTATATCGAGAGGAGGCTATGTTTAAAATTTGGAGTCATTCCGAGTTGAATTGAGAGAGTTGAAAAATTGAAATTCATAGGTGTTCTTGGTGTTTTTCAAGGTGTTCATTGAAGAAGAATGTGAATTAAAGGTATTTGATCCAAAGAAGAAGTAAAGGAAAAGAGTTCTTGTGTTGGTACAAAAGGGAATTTACCAAAAGGAGCAAGTACTAAGAAGGAAAAGTACCAAAAATTTGGAAAAGAGTACAAATCGGATGCTACAGGTGTTCTGCCTGAGGGCTGTGCAAAGTGAGGTGCGACCCACACTTTGCTTGGTGTGTTTCGCACCAGCACTCCGCACCAAGGAGAGTTGTTTTCTAGTTGGTTTTCTGAATTGAGGTGCATTGGGAACTTCACCTTGTGCATTTTGCACACACCTCCGCACCAACGGGCAATTGCAAATCTGTTTTCTATCTTCTTTGTTTTCTTTCTTTGATTCTCTTATCATATAGAAATCTTAAGACTAATTAACAACAAGTACTTGTTCTGATTAGTTGTGATTAGATCTGTTGCATCCGTTTTATTTCATACCAATTACTTGTGAAGCTTTTATAATTTGATCATTCGTTGGAAACCTTCTTGGCTCCGTCCGTTTCATTTTAAGTCATCCTACTTTCGGGTAACAAGAACCCATTCCTCCACAAAGGATAGGTGACTTGTGACTTGGTTGAGCAAAGATAGTTCACTATCAATCCTTGGAAGACGCTTAGGAGGTAAGTTGAGCGTTCACATATGAGAGGGTGAGGAACTTTACTACTAACCTTATGTGTTGAGTTTTGCAGGTATAATGTCAAGGTCACTTGATTGTGCTTATGAAGGAGAGAGCTTATTTAGTATTGAGGCGGCCTTTGCCTCAATCAAAAATCAAATAGTGGATATAAATAGGAGTTTAGCATATTTAAATGGGAGCATAGCAAATGTGAATAGAAGGATGAATCGTATGGAAGATAGGATGGAGAATTTTGAGAGTCCTAATCGAGTGGACTTACCTCATACCACTCATGGGTCGGGAGCAAATAGGAACACAAGTTCCTCAATGACTATTACCCCGGGGTATGCATGTGAGTTATGCAAACCCCAAAATAATGCAAGCCCCACCCCACAAATCCAACAACCCTCCTACCCAATGTCTAACTTTCTGAACAATGTTAGACAAAGCTCCATTCATCCAAATTACACACTCTAAGAGGAACGTCCTTTTGTAGCAAACCAAAATTGAACTCCACTTCAAAATGTATCACATGCTAACTTGCATGTACCACATAACCAAAACCAAGAGCCTTACCATGATAACAACCACAACTCACTCTATGAAGAGTTTGAGAAGAAAATGTTATTAGGAGCTATGATGGACCTCAATATGGTGGACGACAAGGTTATGGTGCACCTAGAAATAAAGTGCAACCCAGAGGTTATGGTCAGAATCAAGGTGCAAGATGACAACATAATGGAGATCTAGATGAATGGTTTGATGATTGCCATGGTAATCCTTATGGTAATCGAGGTGAAAGATATGGTGGTCACTATGATGATAGACACAATTATTGTCAAGGAGATCGTGGTGACCATGATAGAGGATTGCACACTATCAAGGTTACTCTTCCAACTTTCAAAGGTAGTAATGATCCAAAAGAATTCCTTGAGTAGAGGTTACAAAGTGAAAGGATCTTTCTCACCAATAACATTTTGGATGCCTTGAAAGCTAAGTATGCCATTACTCAATTCGAGGGGTATGCATCCACATGGTGGGAGTCCAAAGTGAGAGAATGAGCTCGAGATCTCGTTTATGATTTGCCTACATGTAAAGAGTTGTTAGCTTTAATGGAAGTGAGGTATGTTATGCCTACTTATCATCAAGAAGTTATCAAGAAGGTGTACATGTTTTGATAAGACGCCAAAAGTATTGAAGAATAGTATGATGAGTTCGAGAGCTTAAGAATGAGGTCCAAAGTTGATGAGCCTATACTAAACACGGTGATCTGGTTTGTTACCAACTTGAGACAAGACATCTCAAAACCCATGAGACTTCAACACTATGCAAGTTTAGAGGAGGCTTTTCATGATGCCTCTACAATTTAAAAGTACTTGAAGGAAGAGAAAGCATACAAGTCCAAGTTTACCTCATCTTCATCATGGAGAAAGAATAAAGACAAGTGGAAGTCATCATCTCCCCAAGAGCACTCCAAAGGTAGTGGTCAAGCTACTCAAGCTAAAGCCGACTACAAGGTGAAAAGGGACGACAAAGATAAAGGAGGTAATCTTATTAAACCTAACATTCCTCGTCCTTCTACTATTCATTCTTTAGATGTCAAGGTATAGGCACATTGCAAGCAAATGTTCTAATAGAAGATCCATTGTGGCCTTGTTTGATGGATATTGTACGGATAATGATGAGGAGTGTAAGGATTAAGACATCTTCGGTCAATGCCTATTCATGGGATTTGATTTTGCTATATCTTAGGTAGACAAGAGTGAATTTATCTTGAAGATTCCAGGAACCTGGGTGGACAATCGCGGACTAAAATAACAAGTGATTGTTGACCAATCATGAATCAACTACTCACTTGTCTATTTTTAAAATGTATTTTTTACTGAAAAAAATTTGTGAATACTCATATAACCGCTTTTTTTCCTAATACATTCTAATGTTTTACAAGGAAGGTAGAAAAATGCCATGAAATGCAAAAGTAATATTTTGCAAAAATTTAAACACATAAATAAATATAAGGTAAATTAATTACAAACTCGTATAGCTAGTCAAATAAGAGTTAGTCAAAAATCACTTTGGTTAGAAGCTAGGTGAATTTCCCAGAGGAGTCGCCATTTTTGGATGAAAAAATGGTTTTGACTTAAATTCAATACAAAAACTTCAGAAAAATTCTCAAATTCAATTAAAATTAACAGAGTTGTCACTTAATTAATTAATAAAAATTAAGAATACCTTTTTGAAAAATTATTAAGTTCTTTAAACAAATAAAGACTTTAAAATTTAGAAATTATGGGTAAGAGGTTCATATTAATTTCTTGAGAAGGGTTTTATGGCACTTGAAATATCCGCTAACTTGCGGTTATTCATTGATTTTCTAGACTCTTATTTGACTAACTTTAAAGAGAAAAGGGGTTTATTAGGAAAATCACTTCGCAATTTATGAAGTCTTTAAAACATTTGGAATGAAAATATTAACAGTGGTAACAAAAACATGTTTGAGAATGGTAGTTATTTGGATAAAGATTTTAAAGAAAACTTAAAACGGAAAACCAATGGATAATAAAGTGTTTAACAGACAAGGAGACTTCCTTTAGGGATTCTACTAAATTAATGAAAAGACTTATATATTAGAATGATAGCAAGCAAATAAATAAGAGCAATAAATAAAACAGATTTGGGTTCTGTGCAAATCTCCACAAAACAGGCCAATGAGCCCATTATTAAATCCCTGCCTAAGCCTACCAATTCGCTGCTACTTAAAATAGTGAGTCAAAATCCTTTTTTAGCCATTTAGGCTGCTGTTGTGGTACTAACTAGGTTTGTCTCCCAATTCTTCTGATTTAGCTGCATTCTTGGACTCTTGAGTTTAAAATGTATATTTGCTTCCTTTTTCTAGCTTTGAGGATTGAGGCCGACTAGAATGGGAAGTTGGGCTTATTGGCCCATCAGAATGCAAAGAGGGAGTCCAAAAGTTCTCGGATGGGGGGATTTCATGCACAAAAATAAAGGAAAAGAATAGTATATTTCCACAATAAGGAATGATATATCATGCTTTAATCTATACAGAGAAATCAACCGGTCATAAAAAATATAGCACAGAGATTCATAAAAGCATATAACTTGTTTGTGCCACCACATGTTTTGGCAAGAATCAGACCACTACCTGAAGGTTTATTTAATATCTTTTCCAAATTTAAACACGTGTATAAAAGAATTTTGAGACTATAGGCAAGAAGGAGGTATCACTACATATGCAAAGTTGCTTATTTGTAAGAGTTTACCTCAAGACTATTTAAGAATGAAGTTATAGACCCCATGAAAAATGAACCCAAATCAAACTTTTAAGCTACAAATGCAGATTAACAATATCTAGTATAGATGCTACATGTCAACTTTTCTTCACTCCAAACAGATTAATCACACATAAGTTCTAAAATTTGGCTAACAATTTTGAATTCTCAACTATACTATTTCATTCTCATAATCAAATGTAAGATGAAAGGATAATACTTTTACAAATCATTTTACCTCCCTAATCTAGACCAATGAATAAGTAAACTTATATGAAACAAGCTTATTTCCCCTTATCAACATTACATGAGAAATAAAATAATTTAAGGATGAGTGACAACGTCCAAAATCACTCTCCAATGAAGTCGGTGGAAATGGTTGTATGCAAAAAAAGTATTCAACAAGAGTCGGGGTCGATTTTCCACAGAGATTGAATGTTAGATTCATCAAGTTTTATAAATCAAATCACATATGCAAGTGTATTGCATAAACAAGAAGTAAAATTGGAGAATTATTTTAAACAAGTGATCAAACAATTTTGCAAGAACAACGATATAACACGATTATTGGTATCAAGATTAAAGGATTTAGGGGTGTGCATTTGATGGGGAGTATCCTTGATAGGTATTAACCAGATGCCTTAGAACAAATTATAACATGGATAGCATTGGTTTTAGTTACACCTAAAGTTTCTTAACCTAAGAGTGTGTCTATTTTGGATTATCTCGAACCCCAAAACCATAATCAATAATCAACCAAACAATTTCTTGAGTATGATTAGACTATCTCTAGCTCTAGCCTTTAGATATGGTTTAGCCCCAAATCTCCACTATAAAATCATTACCCAATTTCACTTTCCTCTATGAAGTAAAAGTGAAATTAGAGGACTCAATTAATATTTGCAACCATTAATTATTAGATTAAAACTGAAAGAATTCAATAAATCCATTCTTTATAATCAACTCTAAGAACAAATAATCAATATCCAATCGATACTAAACACACATCATTTATATACACTCTTAGAAGAAAAATTAGCTACTCATACTCAAGGAAAGAGAAACTATACCATAAAGGAGTTCCTCAATTCCATTCATCACGAGAAATTAATATCAATTCCAATCTTTTTAACCTTCAACAATGGTGTTTTTAAAATTCTAGAAGAAAAAAATACCAAGAGTTGTACTTCTTCAAGTGTAATCTCTACAATATACAAATTGGGAAAAAACTAGGCATAATATTCCTTGCACAGATCCCTAAATCTTATTGGAAGCTTTCCAAATATACAAATGCATTCTGGATAATTTTACCCCTCGAGTGACTTGCGTATTACATGCATTGGCACTTGCGGCCGCATGTGAGTACTTGCGGCCGCATGTGAGTACTTGCGGCACACAGGTCCCCATAATCCCTGGCCACTGTGCAAATTTCTTCCTGCGCATTCGCAGGTGAGGACTTGTTGCATGCATGTCTGGTGCATGTTCTCGTCAGAATGCTTCTCTTCTATTCTTCCCTCAACTTGGCTTTCTTCTATTGCCTATTTGGGTTCAAATCCTCTTTAATCTTCAATTCACACAAATGCCTGTATTTAAGAGAACAAAGGCATAAAATCCTTCTAAAAGCACAAGATTGAGACTATAATTAATGCTTAAGAGCCTAATAAGTTGGTAAATTACCAACTTATCAAACCCCCAAACTTAAACTATTACTTGTCCTCAAGCAAAACATTCATAAATCATAGGATTGACTCAAGCTTTCCAAGACACAAAGATTGCACAAAGGACTACTATGACTCAAATAAAACATAACAACAAAAAGACCCAAAACAATAGACTCAATTAAGAACACTACTCTCAATTGGTACCACCATGAAATCAAGGCAAACACGAGCACTTCAAAATTTGGGGAACTTTTTCACTTAAAAAAATATAACATAGCATCTCAAGTCATTGATACTAAACCTTCCGGGCTTGCCTTGAAGTTTATGTCATAACTTATCGCATTTCTTCCCCCTCAAGAGAGGTCAATACTTCACCATTTAATCCAAGGGTGTGATGCCACTCACAACAATAGAGAACCCAACTCACCATCATGTAATTCACAATATAGAGATTATTAGATATAACAAACGATGTTCACTCTCTCAAAGAAGTTCATCTGCACACACATAGAACCATAGGCTTTTCTTTTATGTAGTTTGCCACTAATGTAGAGTTGCAAAGCTCAAAATCACTAAGAACTTGAGGGCAACTTGTCATGACCCAACTACCGGGCCGTGTGGGAGCCTACTCTAACAACTTAGATAGATGAACCCTTACCACCCAACCAATAGGTAACTTGCTGAAATTAAAGTAAACCTTTAAATTAAGCCACCTTTATACATAACTTAAATCCTTTCCTTTACAAATCCTGTTAAAAAATAGGCTACATAAGAAATTACAGAAAAACCTTTACAATATTTAAACCCCTCCTTAGGATGTAGTCTAAGAAGGTACAAGAGCTTTTACAAGATGACACAAAGAGATAAAAGACCCAACTTCTTCCATGGAATCGAAGACAGAAGTTGCTGGAGACCCTCATCACCGTGAACCTATGAAACATCACCAACCTGCAACCAGACTATACCAAAAAGTTAAAGCAAGATTAGAGTCAGTACAAACACACGTACTGGTACGCATCATCGGTCGACCCGAATCCATTTCTACCATCATATAAGAAAAATAGGGAAAGACATGAAATAAACATTATAGCTCCCTCCTTCACCTTTAACCTTGACCCTGACATCTAGGACTTCCCAAGTCACCTTGTCACCTAAACCTCCCAAGTCACCTTGTCACGTAGACTTTCCAAGTCACCTTGACACGTAGACTTCCCAAGTCACATTTAACCTTTACCCCAGTCAACTACCTTGACTAAATGTTCAGACATGACCCGGCTGCTGCCCAACCAAACCAATATTATACCCCAGTATTACCTACCATTTTCCAGACCTTCCCGTACCTCTAGGATAGCTTTACCACCTGGTTATATTAACCAATAACCATGTCCAGACTCTCTGTCTTCCTCTATATTTACCAACCACATGCAACTCACCTAGCAACCATTGACACTTTCAATGAAAACAAAAGAGTTATATCTAAATCCCTTTCTCATCCCAAAACCCAGACCCTCCAAGGATCCTCTAACCACACCTAAGTGTTCAACAGGCTACCCGGTCTACCCCAAGACCCATCCTTATGCTTATTAACACAATTAATCCTTGACCGTCATTAGTACACTTAATGACAATAAAACATGAACTCATAACCTCTTTTACATAGTCTGGACCCACCCGGATCCCCCCTAACACATCTAAGTGTTAACATGACAACTAAGTCTACACCAAGACCAAACTCATAACATGATGTAACAACCCGACCTACACCAAGACCAACAAATAACATGATATAACAACTCGGCCTAAACCAAGACCAAACTAATAACATGATATAACAACCCAGCCTACACCAAGACCAAACTCAACAGACATATCAGAATTTCTCGGTCACTCAAGGACCACCATTGAACATCAACATTCAATAAAAATAGCCTGATCCACTCACGGAACCAATAACAATCAATGTAATGCAACAGTATCAATGCAATGCAACAGTATCAATGCAATGCAACAATATTAATGCAATGCTGCAGTAAAATAAACCCATACCAGGCGTGGTATCCGAGCCAACCAAACAGTAACCTATACCAGGCGTGATACCCATGCCAACCAATTAGTAACCTGTACCAGGCATGGTACCCGTGCCAACCAAATAGTAACCTGTACCAGGCGTGGTACCCGTGCCAACAAAATAGTAACTTATACCAAGGGTGGTACCCGTACTAACCAAATAGTAACCTGTACCAGGCATGGTACCCGAGCCAAACGAATGTCAATAACCATAGTCAATAGATGAACACACATAACTTGTAAGACCCACAAGTAAACACCATTCAATACAGACTATAAATAGGAACCTAGACATTGCACACAACTTTCCTAAGCAATGTAAAGCATACAATCACTTAGACATGAGTACATGATTATACAACATTCACGGAAAATCATAAGTCATTACCTTCCCCATTTCTAGGTAACCGGTGAACCGTTAAATCCTATCTGAAGACTATTCCCCGGTTCACCCTTTTTTATTATAACATGTAATTAGCGATTTCCCCTTTTTGAGATAAACATACAAACATTCTACACGATTCCCTTCCTAACCTTAGCAAGACCGCTGATAAGCGTCAAGCCCTAAATATTCCTGAAACCCCACCTAGGAGTTTCCTATTCCCGTTTCCCGCATGTTTCCCAAGCACTTTCCCGAACCTTCCAGACGTACCAGTCCATAAACCTATCATTTTATGTCAACAATATAAATAAGCTAACCACATAACACCATTCACAAAACCCACTGTTTACTCTGTACATCCTAGAAACAACACAACAATTCCCGAATCCGCCAGACTCCGTGCCCGGAGGCCTAAAACATGGATTCTCCATTTTTACTATACAAAGTACAAAAAGTAAATAGGTCTAACTACTCATAAAACCTAGCCTACCTGGATGCCAAACAGCTGCAACCGTGCATTGTTTGCTCCGTAAAGGCATTCCTGGTTGTCCTGTAGTCTCGAATCCGTGGTTTCGCATCCCTTTTACTAGAATTCCTCCTCCCCATGGTTCCTAAGCCTTGGAGCAGCCTAGGAGGGTTTTTGGAATATCTCTCATTTTTGGGTTTTCTGGTCCCATTGCTCCGCTATAGCAGTCTTAAGCGGTGTTGACCACCTTGACTATCGCTATAGAGGTATTTCCACCGCTATAGCGGAGGGCCCTACCACGGATGGTTGCACTCGTCACGAATAGAATGTCTGGAAATCTCCAAAATTTTCCCATTTTACAACGCACTTGTTTCCCCCGACGATCTGAAATAACCCCTTAACGTCAATCACGATTCTGGGAGTACTACTTACCCTAATTCGATTCTGAAAAGTCCCTCAGACTCCTCTTTTCTTGGCTACAAGGAAAACTAGCTCAAAACAAGACATTTAACCCAATCCTTACCCAGATTGTCCTAGACCATACCTCGCTCCAAAACCGGTTGAGACTAGCCTAGCCCAGAATTTTCAACTCCCAAACTCGGAAGTTTTCTAACCCAAAACTTGGCACGAATAGCTTACCCGTAACGATGAACCCGGTCGTTACACAACTATGTAGGCTAGGGTTAGGGGAAGGTCATCATTTAGTTCAAGTGACTGGAACCTCTCTAACGCTATCATTAGGCATTCAAGTACACCACTCATATCATTGATTCAATCTTCACCTTATTTATCCCTCTCTCAACCTAAGTTTTCCCTAAATCATTCATCCTAACACCTTTGTTTACTCATTAAGCATTCACAAGGCAAGAGGTAGCACCAATCACTTTTTTCTTTTTCTTTCTTCCATTCTTTGATAATTCTAAGCAATTCACAAGATAAGCATTAGGTGCTAGCCCATATTTTATCTCAATTCTTCATTCAATCATTAATTCACACACTCCCAAACTTAGGCTTTTGCCTAGATCAATCATCCCAACTTTTCATTCATATTCCCCCCAAAACTTAGGCATTTAGCCTACATCTTAATTCACTAGCAAGTAGGGAGGAAGGGGTGCCAAAATAGAGGATTAAAAAGGTAAAGGTGTGTAACATGGTTGCCAAGAAAAGGTCAAAGGCTCAAAGAGGTTGACTAGGATCAATGTTAAAGGAAGGAGACTTTTGGTAAAGTGACTATCCAAAAAGGGCCTAAGGTCATCTTCCAAGCTAGGCAACATCTAGGATTTTGCCTTGAATCACATTCGGAGCCAGTTCTAAATGACATGTATGCACAAGAATATACTATACCATACCACATAAAGCATCACAACACTAGGATTCAACAGTTACTCTCATAATCAATTGAAATGAACGACTTTTGATAAGCTATTTCAAGTTTCACATAACTCATTTATGAACAAAAAGCCAAATTAAAAATATAAATCTCATGACAAGAGAATGTTTTTCAAATTTATTTCCCATCTTTTCTAAATTTCAAATCTTTTGCCAAGAATATTTTTTTTCTGGTGGTCACATTTAAGACGAGTATGAAACTGTAATGATCCTCTAGGTTATTTTCTTTTTTTTCATGTTTTTCCTATATTTTGAGCTTTCCCACAGTGGTTATAGGTCATTTATAACTTATCGGTATTGGAGGTTTAGTTCTCGGGCAGTTCATTTGTATTTTAATCCCAATTCCTTATTTTAAAACTCTTAAAACTAAAATAGTTGACTTTGGTCAACATTCAGAGAAGACAGCCTTGGATGGAAATTCTATTAGAGCTATTAGCTCTAGAACATTGACTTTAGGCTAGTGGGACCTTTGGTTTGGGTCCCAAGACTTCCAGACTCATTTTGGGCTATTAGGTTATTTTTGGGTAAGATGATGGCTTTGGGCGTGGGATCCACTTTTCATTAAAATGATCTCCATTGAGAATTTAATCACTTCCATTGAGTCAAAAATGTTATTTTTGGTAGGGTAGCACATTTAGTTTGTGTTTATGGGGTTTCAAATAAATCTCGAGGGTGTGATCGGAGTCTTAGTTGAGTTGAGTTTGTAGCTGGTGCAACTGGTACTGGTATGTGTGCCCCAGTGGTGCTTGGGCCACATCTACGGTCACCAGCTACACCTGCGATGCTACGTGATGTCAGAAGGGAGTTGCCCCTGTGGCATTTGTGTCACACCTACAGAGCAGTAGGTTACTGCTGACCTCCGCTCTTGTGGTGGTCTGGCTGCCGATGCATCACTGTGCCTATGTTGAATTGATCGCAGGTGCGACTATCGCTAACTAAATAAAGTCTCCTTCTTTATTTAAATTCACTTCCAAACTTTTCCACCATTGTTTAGAGCTCGGTTAAAAAGAAAAATTGCCATTTCATGATGATTTTTTGTTCTGTTGAGGTAATTTTCTCTCCTCTTTGTTTTGGTACTTATTTTAGTTTATTGTTGCATTTCATTCCATAAATTTGGTTCTAATTCCATGATTATCTCCTTAATTAAAGTGTTATGTTCCGGACAATTTGAGGTTCAAATTTCCTCTCATTTCTTCCAAAATTTGAGGCATGCACCCCACCGTCTGTTGGGAGAATTTTAGTGAAATTTATTTCTGGTTTCATTAAGTAGGCCCCAAAGGGTCATTTTTGGACCTAATTTCTGGCCCATATTTTTGTATAGCAATATAGGTGTCAACCTTCACATCTTGACACCTGGATTATGTTTATGATAGTGTGGCAGTATATCAAGGCTATCTAGAAGAGGAAGGCACACGATTGACAGTTCATGCTTGTAGTTTAACCTCGAGGTAGGTTACAGTTTCCTTCTTCTAAACTTGACTTAGTTAGATTTTATATTTTATAAGTTACTTGAATGTTAGGGTAAGTTTTAGGTAAGAATCAGGCTAAAATCCCATTTTCTACATATTTGGCTATTTTCAGGACTATAGAATAGGATTATCCATGCTTATCCTTAGTTTAGGAGGTTATAGCCTTGCCGTGGTTAGCCTATATTCCTTAGTGTAATTTAAGGAGCTTTTAGAGTTAGAGTAGTTTTTTTGCTTATTTTTCATATTATAGTTCCATTTTCCATTTTTTATTATCGTTATTGCATAACTGTGCGCCCGAGGCCATAGCTCAGATTGGACGGAGTTCCAAGTCAGTAATTCTATTTGGAGGGTGCTTTGCCCTATTGTATGGATACTTATATGCTTGGATTCTCTGTGTTGGCATGCATCTATTCATACATGCATCTACATGGCTAGTGGTAAGGTATTTTAAGCAAATATGAGATTTTTGATCAAAAGAAAGGATTTTCTACTCTTACTATGGTTTCAAATTTCAGAAAGTACCACCTTCATACTCAGTCCGAGGGAAATTTCTGGACCTTTTCTCTTTTTATTTTTTGTTGATGAGCCCGAGGTACAATGTTGGGTGCCCCGAGGAGCATATACACGTTTTTTACTTTTATTGTATATGTTGATGAGCCCTAGGGTAGCCTGCGAAATGATTCAGGTAGCCTACGAGGTGGCCAGTGAATCATATTTTGGGGCTTTTACTTTATTGCATTATCCACATTTGCTTCATATCATCCCATGGTGAATTGTATCCTATTGTATGTACTTGAGTGTCTTATTGTTGTTATTATTATTATCTTCTCCGTCAGTTAGATTATGCCCCTTTTTCAGTTGATAACTAGATTTAGGTGGATCCCAATAGCTCGCTTACTTTCCTGTATCTTATATTATGTACCATCTTTTTGTGCTTGATCGGCCTATGATGCCTATTGAGTACCCCATATTTTAGTACTCATTCTATATGTTTGTATCTTTTTTTATGTATCCCCTAGTACGAGCCACCCTCAGTGGCCATCCCTTTATTTGAGGCCAGTGGCTATTCGGATCGTGGTGAGCTCCTTACACATGGAGACTTTACTGCTTTCCTTCTATATATATTGTCTGTATTATGTACTTTTGTAGATAATAGCTTCTTGTATAGTGCTATTATGTATGTAGACTCTCTTGTACCGATGACACCAAATCTGAGGTTTGGTCCCTGTATATATATTATGTCTTTCCCACTCTCTTTAGGGCTATTTTTGGTATATTTTGTACGGTTGGTATATATCTATATTGTTGGATCCTTTTTTGTTACAATTTCTCTTCCGCTTTCCTTTTTTATGCATATTTATAGCCTCGTGTTCTTGGGGTTCACTTGCCTACTAGGGGGATTTAGTAGGCGCCATCATGGCCCAATTTTGGGCCATGACAGAGTGGTATCATAGCTTTAGATTCACCGGTCTTACCAGTGCAAGAGAAAATGTCTAAAAGAGTCTCATGGATTGGTACAATAATATATGTATCCTATCTGCGGGAGGCTGTAGGGCATTCTTAGAAAGGATTACATCTTTTTTGACTCCTTATCATGTGTCCTTGACACTATCAATTTCTAAGTAACTTTTATTTCACTCTTTCTCAGATGGTTCAGACGAGATCAGCGACAGGTGAGGAAGAGGCCCATGCATCTGTAGTTAGAGCAACAACTAGGGGATGGGGTAGAGGTTGACCCAGAGGTAGAGGTAGGGGATGGGCTGCAGTTCCAGATCAAGCCCAGGCTAGGGTACTAACACCAGAGCTAGGCATTGAGGTCGAGGGGATTTAGTATGAGTTAGAGGGTGTAGGGCCAGCCCATCCTCTGGCAGGTTTTGTGGCTACACTAGTTCTCTAGGATATGTTGGTTAGTCTTCATGGGTATTTGGAGGGCATTTCATAGACTGCGGCTTTGCCAGGTACTTTGATTGGTTCACAGAATAGGGATAAGGCTCAGATTTCAGCCCAAGAGGCAGCACAAGGTTCAGGAGCACAGCCTGCTACAGCAGCTCCCAATTTAGAGGTGTTACTGGTTCCTACAGTATATAGCCTTTGATAGCCAGGCCAATTATGTCTTCTAAGGGGCAGAAGATGTTAGGTAGGTCTTACGGTTGGGTCCCCCGAGATTTTTTGGTGCTCCAGGGAAGGATGCTCACGAGTTTCTAGTCATTTTCCAGGAGAGGTTGCACAATCTTGGGTTGGTTGAGTCAGCATTTTAGCTAGATGGTCCAGTGAAACAGTGGTGGAGTTCCTACATTGCTTGCAGACTAGCCGGTCACCTCTGATTACTTGGGCTCGGTTCTCCAAGGCTTTCTTAGAGAAGTATGTGCCACATAACTTGAGAGAGAAGTTGATGGATAAGTTCACTAGGTTGGAGCAGGTCTTCATGACTATTACAGAGTATGAGGTCCATTACCATAAGTTGGAAAGGCATGCAACTATGATTATGCCCACTGAGCATGAGAGAGTGCGTTATTTTGTTAGAGGGTTGACCTTACAGCTCTATTTAGCTATAGAGGGTATGGTAGCCTCATGTCAGTCTTTCTTGGATATTTTGGATCATTCCCACACTATTGAGGGCATACTTCACGAGGCCGAAAGGGCCAGTGATAAGAGGCCCTGCCATCAAGGTAGTTACAGTGGTTCATAGATGCGGGGTAGAGGCTTCTTTGGCTGAGGTCAGCATCAGCAGTGCTTCCAGCTGAGCCAGCCTATTTATGCGGCAATACAGATTACACAGGGTTAGAGTAGATAGGGTTGCCAAGGCTTGGTTTAGTCTTTGTGAGGTGCTCGCTTTGGGTATTCAGGTCTTGATGGTTATTCGAGTTCTGTTGGGTCATCACAGTTGGGTACACCTAGTCAGGGTTGTTATGTGTGTTGTGTGCTAAGTCATTATGATGGGGATTGTCCTTTGGTTTAGTAAATTAGTCGACAGGTTCAGCAGTGTCAATCAGGTCAGCAGGTTCAGGCCCCCAAGGCTCCAGTTCCACTGGCTAAAGGTGGTGCACAGGGTAGTACAGGTGGTCCCTAGGGTGCTAGAGGTGGTCCTCAAGATGATAAATATGTGGTCATGGCATTCAGAGCCATATGTATGCATTTCTAGGCTGGCCAAAAGTTGAGGCTTCAGATGTTGTCATCACAGGTATGATCTCCATTTGTCATCAGTCAACTTCTATATTATTTAATCTGAGGTCGACATTTTCATATGTATCTGCTTATTTTGCTACCCATCTGGAGTTTGCTTGTGAGTTATTGCATGTGCCTTTGAGTGTAGCTACCTCAGTAGGAGATTCTTTAATAGTGGATCATATTTATTGGGCTTGTATGGTGACTATCTTGGGGAATAACACATGGGTAAAACTGATTATGCTAGACATGGTTGACTTTGATGTTATCTTGGGCATGGATTGGCTGTTTCCTTATTATGCAGTCTTGGATTGCTTCGCCAAGACTGTTACTCTTTGTATGTCTAGTATCCTTCCTATTTTATGGAAGGATATTGCTAGCCGCATGATGAGAGGAGTTATATCTTTCCTCAGCACCCAGCGATTGGTTGGGAAATGGTTCTTAGCCTATCTTTTTTACATCCATGATACTAGTTCCACCACACCTTCACTTGAGTCAGTTCTTGTGGTTAACAAGTATTCGGATGTATTTCCCTCTGACCTACTAGATCTTCCTCCAGATCATGATATTGACTTCGGTATTGATGTTGAGTCAGGAAATCAGCCCATTTATTTTCTGCCATATTGGATGGCACCTGTCAAGTTGAGGGAGCTTAAGGATCAGCTCTAGGATCTTTTGAATAGAGGGTTCATCAGGCCTAGTGTATCTCCATGGGGTTCTCTTGTTCTGTTTGTGAAGAAGAAGGACGGGTCTTTGCTTATGTGTAATGACTACAGGCAGCTAAATAAGGTGAACATTTAGAATAGGTATCTGATGTTGCACATTGATGATTTGTTTGACCAGCTATAAGATGCAGCGGTATTTTCTAAGATTGATTTAAGGTTGGCCTATCACCAGTTGAGAATCAGGGTGGCGGATATCTGAAAGACTGCATCTAGGACTCGATACAGGCATTATGAGTTCCTAGTCATGTTTTTTGGGTTGACCTATGCCCCAGCAACATTTATGGAGTCGATAAACAGTGTGTTCAGAGCCTACCTGGATTATTTTGTTATTGTGTTCATCAACAACATCCTGGTATATTCGAGGAGTAGAGAGGAGCATGAGCAACAATTGAGAGTTGTACTTCAGACCTTGCAAGACCAGTAGTTATATGCCAAATTCACTAAGTGTGAGTTTTGGTTTGAATCTGTGGAATTCTTGGGGCACATGGTGTCCAAGAACGGGATTATGGTTGATCCGACAAAGATTACGGCAGTTCATGACTGGGCTAGGCCTACTTCTTCTATCGAGGTTTGCAGTTTTATCAGGTTGGCTAGGCCTACTTCTTCTACCAAGGTTTGCAGTTTTATCAGATTGGCTAGTTACGATAGATGCTTTGTAGAGAAATATTCTTTTATAGAAGCTCTATTGATTAGATGACTCAAAAGAATGTCCCTTTCTAGTGGTCTGATGAGTGTGAGGTGAGCTTTCTTAAGCTCAAGGCCTTATCGACTTCAGATCTAATTCTTACTCTTTTGATAGGAGGGCCAGGGGTTTACTTTGTACGGTGATGCTTTCAGAGTGGATTTGGTTTTTGTATTAATGCAGCAGGGCTGAGTTATTTCTTATGCCTCTAGAAAGTGAAAGGTTCACGAGAGGAATTACCCCACTCATGACTTGTAGTTAGCAGCGGTAGTTTTTGCATTGAAGATTTGGAGGCACTATCTATATTGCATGTATTGTGAGATCTTCACTGACCATCGTAGTCTTCAGTACATTTTCAGCCAAAAGGACCTAAAATTTGAGACAACGCAGGTGGTTGGAGCTAGTGAAGGACTATGAAATATCGATTCTCTATCATCCAGGTGAGGCTAATATGGTAGCAGATGCCTTGAGCCAGAAGGCAGTGAGTATGGGTAGTTTAGCATTCTTTGTAGCGGAGGAGCGATTGACAGATTTGGACATCCAGTCCTTGGCTAACAGGTTAGTTAGACTTGATATTTTTGAGCCGGGCCATATTCTTTCTTGTGTTAAGCTAGATCTTCCTTGTTAGAGTAGATTCAAGCATAGTAATTTGATGATGCAAGGTTGAGGATCATTCATGATAAGGTGTTGAGCTGGGAGGCTAGAAAGGCAACCTTGGATTCGGAGGGCGTTCTGAGGATTGAGGGTTGTATTTGTGCTCCTAGAGTTGGGGATTTGGTCAGGTTGTTTTTGGAGGAGGCTTATTATTCTAGGTATTCCATTCATCTTAGGGCACCTAAAATATATCATGACTTTAGACAGCACTACTGATGGTGGGGGATGAAGATGGATATCTCAGATTTTTGTGTCTAGGTGCTTGAATTGTTAGCAAGTGAAGTACGAGCACCAGAGACCAGGTGGTTTGACTCAAAGGCTACCCATTCTAGAGTAGAAATAGGAGCAGATAGCTATGGACCACATACTTTATGGAGGTTTGATGCAATTTGAGTTATCGTGGATAGGTTGATGAAGTCTGCTCATTTTCTGCTAGTTCAGACCTTCTACAGTTATGAGAGGTTGGCTTAGATCTACATCTGTGAGATTTTTCATTTGCATGGGGTTCCTGTTTCTATCATTTCTGATTGTGGGACTCAGTTTACTTTATGTTTCTGGAGGTCTATTCAGAGATAGTTGGGTACCCATGTTGAGCTTAACACTGCTTTTCATCCACAGACTAATAGTCAATCGGAGCATACTATTTAGGTTCTGGATGATATGTTGCGAGCTTGTGTTATTGATTTTGGAGGTCAGTGGGACCAGTTCTTAGCCTTGACAAAGTTTACGTATAATAATAGATACCACTCTAGTTTTCAAATTGTTCCGTTTGAGGAATAATAGGTGGTGCAGATCTCTGATGGGTTGGTTTGATGCCTTCGATGTTAGACCGTGGGGTACCAACTTACTACGTGATTCTATGGATGGATTTTTGACCATTAAGAAGAGACATCGTACTGCCCAGAGTAGGAAATAGAGTTATGCTGACTGGAGATTTTGAGATTTAGAGTTTATGGTTGGTGACCGAGTGTTCCTATGGGTATAGCCCATTAATGGAGGGATGTGGTTTGGGAGAAAGGTAAAGCTTAGCCCTAGGTTCATTGGGCCATTTGAGATCCTTCATCACATTGGGGGATAGCATATGAGTTGGCCTTGCCTCCAGTTCTTTCAGGCGTTCACCCGGTTTTCCATGTTTCTATGTTGAGGCGGTACATTTTGGATGATCTGCATGTGCTCCAGTGGGATTCAGTTCAGTTGGATGAGTCACTTGCCTTTGAGGAGGAGCCTGTTGCCATTTCGGATAGATAGGTTAGGAAGTTAAGGTCCAAGGAGATTCCATCAATCAAGGATCAGTGGCGGCACTAACCTGTCGATGAGGCTACTTAGGAGACCGAGACCCACATGTAGACCCTCTATCCTAACCATTTTTAGCCTTCAAGTACCTCCCTTTCTTTAACTTCTGAGGATGAAAATTCTTTTAGTAGTGGATATTGTAATTACCCTCTAGGTCATTTTCTCTATTTTCATGCTTTACCTGCATTTTAAGCTTTCCCACAGCGGCTACAAGTCATTTATGACTTGCTAGGACTGACAGCTTAGTTCTCAAGTAGTTCATTTGTTTTTTAAGCCCAATTCTCTATTTTGAAACTCTTAAAGCTAGAAAATTTGACTTCTGTCAACATTCAGAGAAGACAGCCTCGAATGGAAATTCTATCAGTGCTATTAGCTCTGAAACGTTGACTTTGGGCTAGTGAGACCTTTGGTTTAGATCCCAAGGATTTCGAACTCATTTTGGGCTAATGGGTTATTTTTTGGTAAAATGATAGTTTTGAGCATGGGGCCTATTTTTTATTAAAGTGATCTCCATTGGGAATTTCATCATTTTCGTTGAGTATGGAATGCCATTTTTAGTAGGGTAACATATATGGTTTGTGTTCACGGGGTTCTGAATGAATCTTGAGAGTGTGATCGGAGTCTTGGTTGAGTTGAGTTTGTAGTTGGTGCAGCTAGTTCTGGTATGGGTGCCCCGGCAATGCTTGGGCCGCACCTACGGTCACCAGCCAGACCTACAGTGTTGGGTGATTTTAGCAAAGAGTCTCCCCTGCGGGGATTGCCCGCTCCTGTGGAGTCGCCTCTGCAGTGTATGTGTCACACCTGCAGAGTGGGAGGTTACTGTTGACCACTGCTCCTGCGGTGATCTGGAAGCCACTGCATCATCGTGTCTGTGTCAAATTAACCACATGTGCGTCGATCGCTGAGACATAAATAATGTCTCCTTCTTCATTTCAATTCACTTCCAAACTTTTCCAACATTGTTTAAAGCTCGGTTAAGAAGGAAAATTGTCATTTCTTGACGATTTTGTGTTCTCTTGAGGTACTTTTCTCCCCCTCTGTGTTCTAGTACTTATTCTAGCCTTATTTCAGTGTTTCATTCCATAAATTGGGTTCTAATTGGATGATTATATCCTTAATTAAAGTGTTAAGTTCTAGACCATTTGAGTATCGAATTTCCTCTCATTTCTACCAAAATTTAGGGCATGCATCCCACTGTCCATTGAGAGCATGTTTATTAAATTTATTTCTGGTTTTGTTAAATGGGCCCTGAGGGTAGTTTTTAAACCCAATTTAGGTCCAGAATTTTTCGAATAGCAATATGAGTGTCATTCTTCTCATCTTGACACCTGAATTATGTTTATGATAGTGTGGCAGGGTTCCTAAGCTATCTGAAAGGGGAAAGTACACAATTGACGGTGCATGCTTGCAATTCGGCCCTGAGGTAGGTTATGATTTCCTTCTTTTAGACCTGGCTTAGTTAGATTTTATATGTTATAAGTTACTTGAATGTTAGGGTAAGTTTTAGGTTAGATTTAGGCTTAAATCCCATTTTTTGCGTATTTTGCCATTTTCGGGACCGTAGAATAGGATTATCCATGCGTATCCTTCGCTTAGGAGGTTGTATCCTTGTCGTGGTTAGCTTAGATTCCTTAGTGTATTTTAAGGAGGTTTTAGAGGTAGAGTAGGTGTTTTTTCTTATTGTTCATATTATAGTTCCACTTTCCATTTTTAATCATCATTATTGCGTAACTGTGGGCTCAAGGCCATAGCTCAAATTGGATGGAGGTCCAGGTCCGTAATTCTATTTGAATGGTGCTTTTCCCTGTTGGATGGATACTTATGTTTTTGGATTCTCTGTGTTCACACACATCTATTCGCGCATGCATCTACATGTCTAGTGCTATGGTATTTTAAGCAAATGTGATATTTTTGATCGAAAGAAAGGATTTTCTACTCCTACTATGGTTTTGAATTTCAGAAAGATATTTCATGGGTTTTTACACTATTTTTTCAAAGGAAAGAAAGTACAACCTTCATACTTGGTCCAAGGGACATTTCTGGACCTTCTCTTTGTTTACTTTTTGTTGATGATCCCAAGGTATGATTCTAGGTGGCCCGAGGAGCATATATCCGGGTTTTACTTTTATTGCATATATTGATGAGCCCTAGGGTGGACTGCAAAATGATTTGGGAGCCTATGGGGCGGCCAACAAATTGCATTTCAGGGTTTTTACTTTACTTCATTGGTCATATTTGCATCATATCATCCCAGGGTGCATTGTATCCAATTGTATGTACTTGAGTGGCTTATTGTTGTTATTATTATTATCTTCACCGTTAGTTAGATTCTTTTCCTTTTTCAGTTGATAACTAGATTTAGGTGGATCCCAATTGCTAGCTTATTTTCATGTATCTTATATTATATACTATCTTTTTGCGCTCGGTCGGCCTATGATGCATATTGAGTACCCCATATTTTGGTACTCATACTATATTTGTGCTTCTTTTTTTTCTAATGCAGCACTTAGTATGAGCCACCCTCAGTGACCATCCTTTCGTTTGAGGCCAGTTGTTGTTCGGATCGTAGTGAGCTCCAGGCGCCCGAAGACTTTACTGCTTTCCTTCTATATATATTGTTTGTATTGTGTATTTTGGTAGATAGTAGCTTCTTGTATAGCACTATTCAGTACGTAGATGCTCTTGTACCGGTGACACCAGGTCCAGGGTTTGGTCCTTGTATATATATTTTATCTTTCCCGATCTCTTAAGGGCCATTTTTGATATATTTTGTCCGGTTGGTATATATCTATACTGTTGGCTCCTTTTTTGTTATGATTTTTCTTCTATTTTCCTTATTTATGCTTATTTATAGCCTCGTGTTCTTAGGGTTGGCTTTCCTACTGGGGGGGAATTTGTAGGATCTATCATGGCCTAATTTTGGGTCGTGACAGAAATGGACTCAAAATAAATACTAAAACTTGCATTTTCCCTTAAGAAAGTCATCTCTCAATCTATCATACAGAATTATCACCCGGTTCAACACAAAAATAAAGAAAAGAAAAATTTACTCCATGGGAAAGAACCATGGTATATAGAAAACTCTCGGAGTTTATTAAAACTAACGATTATCTACAAAGGTGATACTAAATTACCCGCTCATGGATTATTTGAGAAAAGGAGCCTAGCAAAGGCACTAAGCAATTTGCAAGGCACTGGTAGTTTGACAATTAGCGTGTAAAACTAACCCTACACCATGGCATTAACTCACATCCAAACATAAAAAGATCAACCCCGGTGATGGAACAATATAAAGCATAAAAAATCATCTAAAACATGCCCGACAAGGGCTACATAATATCAAAGATTTACAAATCAAGCTCGACAAGGGCACCAAATCATTAAAATAATACACCCACCCCCCAACAAAAATAATGCATTATCCTTAATGCGCAATATAGAAGAATGGGTATAAGGACTCCCTGAGATATTTGGGGCTCTTCAGACTGGCACCAAATATAAATAATGACCGCCTACGATCCAAAAATTAGATGTGCGAGCGCACTTGACATGCAAGAGGAGTATTTGGGATGATGTTAGCTTCAGTGATCTACCTCGCGTATGCACTCCACATGTGTGCCGCAAGTTGGCATATGCGAGTGCATCTGAGATGCAAGAAGTGCGAGAAAAAGCATTGAAGGCTACAGTGGTGTGCGTTTCTTCTGTGATTCGCCTGAGTGCTGCGGTTTGGGACCTGCACTTTGCAGGTGTAGCGCATGCTCATTTCAGACATTCACCCAAATGTCAGATCACTGGATTGCAACATGTGCTGCTCCTGCATGCGGTGGGTTTGAACCTGTATTTCACGCAAGTGCCAATTTTTTCAAGCTTCTCTTCTGCTCAAAACATGTGCCTACACCTGCATGCTGCAAGTGAGCAGTTGCATTTTGCAGGTGCAGCGCATGTTCCTTACAGAGATTTCTTTGGAATACTTCATTTTGAAAGTTTTATACTACCTAGCAAAAGAACAAAAAACAACAACAAGTGAAGAAAAAATATGAAACAAAAATGAACGCTTTGGTTGCCTCCCACGAAGCGCTTGAGCAAACATCGTGGATCGACAAGATTACCTCATAACCAAGGTACCCCTATTAGGGCGACTTCTTTAGGGACAACCAAGTATTTCTTGAGTCAGTGGCCACTCTTTTTAAACCTTAACCCATCTTCCCCTTCGAGTTCAATGGCCCCATTTGAGAAAACTTGAGACACTTTGAAAGGGCCAGACCACTTGGATTTCAATTTGCCTGGGAATAGTCAAAGCCTAGAGTTAAATAGAAACACCCAATCTTTGGATGCAAACTCCCTCTTCAATATCCTTTGATCATGAAAATGTTTCATTTGAGCCTTGTAGAGAGCAGCACTCATGTAGGCTTGCATCCGGAACTCATCAATCTCATTAAGATCTTCAACTCTTGCATGGGAAGATTTTTTCCAATTGAGATTAAATATTTTCAATGCCCATATGTCCATATGCTCAAGGTCCATAGGTAAATGGCATGCTTTGCCAAAGACCATTTGATATAGAGACATGACAATGGGTGTTTTAAAAGTGGTCTGATAAGCTCATAACGCATCATCCATCTTTCTTTCCCAATCAGTTCTATTGGCATTTACAGTCTTTGACAAAATAAATTTGATCTCGCGATTAGACACCTTCACTTGGAAACTCATTTAGGGGTGGTATAGAGTGGCGACCGTATACTTCACCCCATACTTCTCAAGCAATGAGCTAACCAGACGATTGCAAAAATGGGATCCCCCATCACTGGTGATGACACAAGAGGTGCCAAACCTTGAGAAGATATGTTTCTTCAACAACGCAGTCACACTTTTCCCTTCATTGTTAGGAAATGCCACGGCTTCCGCCCACTTAGACACGTAGTCTACAACCATGAAATATGTGTGTTCCCATAAGAACTCACAAAAGGTCCCATGAAATATATTCCCCATATATCAAACATCTCCAACTCTAAGATAGGAGTTAGAGGGAGTTCATGCTACCGAGAGATGTCCCCATGTGTTGGCATTGGTCAGAATGCTTGACAAGATCTCGGGCATCTTGGTGAATGGTAGGACAGTAGAACCCACATTTTAGGACTTTTGAAGTTGTTAGCCTACTATTTTGGTGACCTTTTACGGGTGAAGAGTGACATGCCTCTACGATAGGCATCATTTCCACTTCAGGGACATATCAGAAAATTATGCCATAAGCACAGATATGAAAAAGGTAACACTCGTCCCAATAAAATTTCCAAACATCGTGCAAAAATTTCTTCTTTTGGTGGAAGGTCAGATCTTCGGGCATAACATCACTAGCCAAAAGATTGGCAGAATCATCAAACCACCGAATTAGATCATGGGATGCCACCAAAATGTGCTCATCGGGGAATGCATCATTCACCTCGAGATACCCCACAGGTCTTCCTTCTTCTTCCAATCTAGAGAGATGGTTTGCAACCTTCTTTTCACAACTTCAACGGTCTTTCACCTCAAAATTAAACTCTTGCAACAATAGAACCCATCGGATGAGCCTAGGATTAGCATCCTTCTTGTCTATTAGATACAAAAAAATTGCATGTTTCGTGTGTACCACAGCCTTAGTTCCCAATAAATATGCCCAAAACTTCTCAAAATCAAATACAACTGCAAGCAATTCTTACTCTGTCACTGTGTAATTTGTTTGAGGTTCATTCAAGGACTTGCTAGCATAGTAGACTGTGTGGAACATTTTGTCTTTTCTTTTGCCAAGTACAACCCCTAAGGCAACTCCACTAGAATTACACATTAGTTCAAATGGTTTTGACCAATCAGGGGCCACGATGATAGGGGCAGAGGTGAGTCTCTCCTTCAAGCAAAGAAATATTTTCATACACGCATCATCAAAGTAAAATTTAGATTTTTTCTCCAACAATTTATACAAAGTGCGAGCCACCATTGAAAAATCTTTTATGAACCTTCTATAGAAACCTGCATGGCCCAAGAAGCTCCGTACTCCCTTAACGGTTTTCGAGGGGTAATTTGGAGATGACTTCAATTTTTACTTGATCCACCTCGATTACCTTCTCCAAAATTTTGTGCCCCAATACAATACCTTCATTTTCCATGAAGTGGAACTTTTCCCAATTCAAAACCAAATTAGTTTCTTCACAACGTTTCTAAATATTGGTTAGGTGTGCCAAACAATCATCAAAGGAATCTCTGACAATGGAGAAATCATCCATAAATATTTCCATGGAGTCCTCTACCATGTCTAAAAATATGGACATCAGGAACCTTTGAAATGTCACTAGGGAGTTGTAAAGCTCGAATGTAATCCTCTTAAAAGTAAAGGTTCCATATGGGCAAGTGAAAGTAGTCTTCTCTTGATTTTTGGCGCAATTGTGATTTGATTATTCCTTGAATACCCGTCCAAGAAGAAATAATAACCACACCTGGCTAGAAGATCAAGATTTGATCCATGAACAGTAGGGGGAAATGATCTTTCTCGGTCCATGAGTTTAGCTTGCGATAGTCCATACACACCCTCCAACCGGTCACCGGTCGTAGGGTTATTAATTCATTTTTCTCATTTGGGACTACTATGATCCCCCATTTCTTCGATACACATTGGAATGGACTTATCCAAGTACTATCAGAAATTTGGAAGACCACCACCATGTCCAACCATTTAATGATCTCCTTCTTAACCACCTCTTGAATGGGTGGATTTAACCTTCCTTGATGCTCAATAGATGGAGTATAATTTTCTTGGAGGTTGATCTTATGAGTGAAAATTCCTGGAGGGATGCCGATGATATCAGTTATCATCCATCTAATTTCCCAGATATGCTTTCTAAATAACGTTAATAGCGCTTCCACATGCCCATCATCCAATTTGATAGAGATAATTATTGGGAGTGTGTCATTTTCCCCAATATATGCATATTTTAAATATGATGGTAGAGGCCTCAACTCCAATTCTTGAGGTTCAAGAATCGATGGCTTGGAAGGTGGAGTTTGATGGTTCTTTAAGTCGAGGTCCAGCTTCTTAGGGGGGTAGGTGTAAGATCCCAATCCCATCAAGGCAGCATACACCTCGTCATAATCTTCAATCTCATGACTATCATATTTTAAGAGTATGGCTGCTAAGGACTCTCCCAAGAATGATACTTTTGAAGTGCTTTCCACACTCTCATTGATGCTATTAAGTATGGATATCACTTGCAAGTCATTCAGCTGTCTCATTGACTTGCTTACATTAAAAGTAACTTCTTCTTCGTTCACCCAAAACTTAAGTTCACCACTCTCTACATCAACCAAAGCACGCCTGGTAGCCAAGAATGGGCTCCCTAATATGATAGGCACCTCAACATTCATTGTGTAATCCAACACCATAAAGTCCACGGGGAACATAAAGAGATCCACTTCCACTAGAATGTCATACAAAATGCCCACCAGTCTTTTAATAGACCGGTATGCAATAAGTAGCCTCATCTCCGTAGGCTTAGGAGGTCCGAGCCCCAACTTATGAAATATAGCAAGAGGCATGAGGTTGATACAAGTTCCCAAATCTCATAAAGCTTATGCAAATTCATACAAGCCAATTGTACATGGAAGGGTAAAGGCACCAGGGTCCTCTTGTTTGGTACCAAATTGCTAGTCATGATCGCGCTGCATTGATGTTATATTTTGGCCACCCCCACTTCTCAAGATCACTTCTTAGTAAGCATTTCCTTTATGAATTTAGGATACCCCGGCATTTGCGTTAGGGATTCTATGAATGGCGCATTGACCAAAAGTTGTTTCATTAGGTCAAGGAACTTACTATTGAGCTTCCTCATTATTTTGCATCAACCTTTGGTGAAATGGAGGTGGGGATTTTAGAAATGGCTTGTAGATCTTGGGGAGCTTGTCTATTATTTCGTTATCCACATGGATCATTTCTTAAGTAGTTAGATTGGAGGATGCATCCCTCATGCCATTTTCAACCATATTTGAATGATACACCATAACCTCATCATCAACCTTCTTGGTCACACTACCAAGGGTCTTGCCACTACTAGTCATGATAGATTTACAATGTCCATTATCCTCAAACTTTTTGGAGTCATCATGCATCATTGCGCCCATCTGTTTTGCATTCGCCCTTGGCTCAATTTGGGTAGTCATTAGATTCATTCTCTGTTCAAGTTTCTGAATTGAAACTGCATGAGAGCTTACAATTTGAGTAAGGGATAATACTTTACTTTTTGTTTCACATATCCTGATATAAGTTGACTCTAGTTTCAATAGTACTCTTTCAAGTATTACCTCAATTTTAGCCTGTGAGGATTCTTCTCTCACCCAATTTTGCCAAATTTCATCATGCTCATAATCTAACCTTGATTCCCATGTCCATGTCTCTAAGAGTCTTGAATTACTCCTTGAATACTAGGATGGGAACCCATACTTTGGTTCGCAACAAAAGAAACTTCTTTATCATTAAGGAAATAAACCTCATCATTGACTAGATCCTCTCTTTTATATATACCTATGGCGTTCACACTCCTTACATTTATTTACACCACATGCTTAGTAAGCACCTCCAAGTGTTTCATGATAATTGCCATTTTCATATCCCTTCCTTCATCTTCCTTCTTCAGCTCCTCAATCATATTTGCAGAGATGTCACCCATTGCCCCCTCGTTTATCTAAGTATTCCAAGCACGATTGGTTCTAATAAACTTATCAAGCAAGGCCTTAGAGAACTCAAATGTTTGGTCCATGGAAGAATCCCTATCTAGGTTATCAACAAGGGACTTGTTGATAGAATCCAACAAGCAATAGAAATGTTAAAGTAGAATATAATCCAAAAGACCATGCATTGGACATTTTGCCACTCTCCTCTTAAATCTTAGCCATGTATCATGGAGAGGCTCACTATGCATCTGCTTGAAATTAGTGATTTCTTCCCTCAGTTGTAACATCCAGCTAGGAGGAAAAAATCTATCAAGAAAGGTATTGAGCAACTCATCCCAAGATGAGATTGTGCCAAAGGGAAGCTTTTCAAGCCAAATTGTTGCTTCTTCTGTTAGGGAAAAAGGGAATAGCCTCAATCGTATGGATGCTTGGCTGATCTTGCCTATGTTGAATAGTTGACAAATATCCACGAAGTTCAAATATAGCGATTAGCATCCTCAAAAGTAAACCTTCGAATAAGCCTTCTATTTGTAATAGGTGAAGCATAGTATTAGTGACATGGAAAATGGCACTCCCAATCATTGGATGTAGGCAAATGGCGCTTCCCATTTCACCTTGACCCATTGGATCATCATCATCAATATGGTCACCAATGCTATCATAGGAGCTAGCTTGGCTCATGGTTCACCTATTCAAAACACAAAAACAACAAACAAAGTAAATGAAAAACAAGAAGCAACACAAATATGAATCAAAAAACAAAAGATGGAAATAAATTCCCAATCCCCGGCAACAGTGCTATTTTTGGTAATGTCTAAAATCACTCTCTAATGAAGGAGGTGAAAATGGTTGTACGCAAAACAAGTACCCAACAAGAGTCAGGGGCAATTTCCCACAGAGATTGATGTTAGATTCACCAAGTTTTATAAATCGAATCACATAGGCAAGCATATTGCATAAACAAGAAATAAAATGGGGGAATTAGTTTAAACAAGTAATCAGATGAGTATGCAAGAACAATGATATAACATGATTTTTGGTATCAAGATTAGAGGCTCTAGGGGTGTGCATTTGATGGGGAGTAGCCTTGATAGGTATTCACTAGATGCCTTAGAACAAATTATAGCATGGATAGCATTGGTTTTTGCTACACTAAAAGTTTCTCAACCTAATAGTGTGTCTATTTTTGGTTCTCTCGAACCACAAAACAATAATCGATAGTCAACCAAGAAATTTTTGGGTAGGCTTAGACTATCTCTAGCTCTAGCCTTTAGATGAGGTTTTAGAATCAATTTCCCACTATTATATCCTTACCCAATTCCACTTCCCTCTCTCAAGAAAAAGAGAAATTAGAGGACTCAATTAATGTTTTCAACCATTAACTATTAGAATAAAACTCAAAGAATTCAATGGATCCGTGTTTATTAATCAATTCTATGAACAAATAGTCAATACTAAATACCTATCATTTATACATGCCCCTAGAAGAGAAATTAGCTGCTCATACTAAAGGAAAGAGAAATTGTACCATAAAAGAGTTCCTTAATTACATTCATCATGAGAAATTAATATCAATCTCAAACTTTTCAACCTTCAACAATGGTGTTTTCACAATTCTTAAAGAAGAAGATGCTAAGAGTTGTACTTCTTCAAGTGTACTTTCTACAATATATAAATTAGCAAAAAACTAGATGTAATATTCCTTGAACAGATCCCAAAATTATCATTGGAAGCTTCCCAAATGTGTAAATGCATTCTGGATGATTTTACCCCTCAAGTGACTTATGTGTCATATTTATTGGCACCTGCGGCCACATATGAGGACTTGTGGCATGCAGGTGTCCATAATCCCTGGCTAATATGCAAGTTCCTCTCGTGTGTCACCTGTGAAATACAGGTGAGGACTTGTTGCATGCAAGTCCAGCGCATGTTCTCATCAGAACACTTCTCTTTTGTTCTTATCTCGACTTGGGTTCCTTCTATTGCCTATTTGGGTTCAAATCCTGTTCCATCTTCAATTCACACTAATGTCTGTATTTAAGAGAACAAAGGCATAAAATCCTCCTAAAAGCACAATATTGAAATAACAATTCATGCTTAAGAGCCTAATAAGTTGGTAAATTACCAACTTATCAGAGTCCACACTTATCCCTTTTCCATGGGTCTTGGTGGAAGTGACATCATCCTATTACTCCTTTGCTTATGCAATCTCTATGATATCTCTTTCGGTCATGTGGCTCCCATAGTCTGAAGGGCAGTTTCCTTTTTCCCTATTGTTACATACTCCCTGGGTCTGGATCTCTTCTTTGTGCATTTTATTACCCTGTATACCCCTCATATAACTCAGAAAAAACTCTTTACTGTCAAGTGTAGTGGTAGCAAAGGTGTGCTTTCTAGCCTGGATGAGGCGGCTTGTTAGCGGTAAGACAAGTATGTTTTCATCTAATCTAACTTCCTTCTTGGCGTATCTATTCCTAGGAGGAATGGAACTACTACCATAGGTCCCTCCATTTTCCCTTTATTTTTCATTATCTACCGTTTCTCATGTTCTCACATATTTGCAGCCAAATCTTGGGTACCACCCCCAATGGATATTTGCCCTTGGGTGTAGATAATCCTCATCTTGATGTGTCCAAAATAGCACACTTGGATCGTGTATCAACCAAGAAAGGGTTGATTTATAGAGATCACGGTACCTTCATTCCTTTACCCTTCACCTTGAGGGTCTTTACCTAGTACCAATAGTTTTTTATCTTCAGGTATTAGAGCTGGTGCCGCCGTATTGAATTAGCATAACTTTCTTTTGATGCCTGAGGGATCTAAATTTATGCTCGTCCAACAATCTGAGGGGGATAGGAAACCTTCTAGAACCTATTCTCAACTAGCGAAAAAGAGGAAGATAACAGAAACTCCTACTCCGAGTAAGAGGCAAAAATTAGGTACATTTGTTTCCTTATCTGAGGGAGAGTCAGTATAGGTAGATGCATCAGATATTGTTTCCTTGGAGGCCCAGACCTTGGTGTCATTCCCACCTGTACCCAATGCCAAAAATCCCCTAGTCGAATCGTCTCCTATAGCTAAAATATGGAAATATCTGGTAGTGGCTCTGAGATGCTCATAACTTCAAACTTTTTACCAGAAGCCTATGTTCCCCCAGTAACTGGACATAGGAAGGATGTGTATCCCCATACTGCCAAACAATTCTCCACGATAAAAATGGGAAGTTTTTCACCTCAGGATAATCAAGACCTTTTGAGAAGCACTTTCAAAGCTCTAGTGTGGGTAAGTTAACCTCAGGTGCCTGTGAATTTTATCTCTCCTTTTCCTTTTCCTCACCCTTTTCTCTATTCATAATGAATCAAGGATACCTTTACATGTGCGAGGCTCTCTCTCAACAAGAAGAAGAGCCAACGGAGGGGAAACATTGGGAAAATATTGTTATTTTAGAGGTGCAAACTTGCAGCATGGAGGACTGCTCTGCCGGGGATACGGAATATTTGTGTCACTGTGAGGATATTCATGCTTGTTTGGTTTGTAGAGTTGAAAAGCTTGCTGACAAAGTCAAGAGTGTAGATGCAAGGTCCGATCAGGCCCTTCAGGATTCATTACACCTATGCACTCTCTTAAAGGATAAAGCTGCTAAGACCGTGACTATTCGGGATGAGGCAGAACTTCTCTCGGAGGAGGTCATCTCTTTGAAGTCGTTCAAGGATGCTTTCTATCAAAAATAGAAGAAAGTTAGGTCCCTTCGGTGAAGGCTAAAAAAGAGCCAGGCTTGGCATTTGTCCATGAGGGAGTATGTCATAGGTGTTTGCCATGGCAAGATCTGGGGGACAAGTTGAGTGTCCTCAAGAGGTTTTTGGCTGACCCTCCCTCGATTAGATAGGAGTTCAAAGCTACTTGGGCAGCCACCTAGACCAATGTGTGCCCGCCTTTTGATCCTGCCAATGTGGCTTCTTCCCACGATGATTCGAGCTCAGGTAGTGATTCCAATAAGGCACAAAGATCTATGGTCGGAGCCCCCTGAACCAGATCTTTTATTTTTTCCTTATTTCCTAGAATTTGACCCTCTTTGGGTTGTACTCTCGCTATTTATTTTCAAGACTTGGTTGGTTTTTTCTGATATGTGGTGTTTGTTCAGCTATCTTCTATCCTTCTTTTCTTTATTTATTGTCTTATTTGTGATGGTTGTTGTTAAGGTATGGTGTGTCATTTGCTCAGGTAGCTTTCCTCACACTAAAATCCATTACCATTTTATGTCTCGTCTTTGATGGATGATTGTGGATGCTAACTGATTTTTATCATAGCATACCAGCCAAACCCATCTCCTTCCTCAGGAGGCTGAGCTCTTCTCCCAAAGGGCATGGTATGTCGAAGCATGGGGCGTTTATGCCCTGACCTCTTCGTATTGCCAATTGTACCCCTGGCAACTCCTCGACCCAGCATCCTTTGGCTTTTTCCAACCTTTTCTTCAAGTAAAGAAATATCATTTTGTTCGTAGATTTTTCTTGGCCATTGGCACTAGGGTGATAAGGTATTGAAGTGATGTGTCTTATCATTAATCATGTTAAAAACTCTGTTACCTTGGTTCCTACGAAATGGGGACCATTGTGACATGTTATCTCTAGTGGTATCTCAAATTTGTAGATTATGTGATCCCATAAAAAGCTTATGACCTCACATTCTGGGATCTGCTTATATGCTTTGGTTTCTACCCATTTGGAGATGTAATTTGTCATTATTAGCAGAAACCTGACCTGTCGGGGAGCGGGTGGTAAAGGTCCTACAATGTCCATTCCCCACTTCATAAGGCTTGGGGAAATGACAGCATGCAACCTTTCTCCTAGCTGATGGATCTTGTGGCCATCCATTGGCATTTGTCGCACTTCTCGATGAACCTTTTGGGTATCTCCTTCTATAGTTGGCTAAAAGCAGCTTGCTCGCATGATTTTAAATATGAGCAAATCCGCTTTGGAGTGGTTTCTACATATATCTTCATGAATATCCCTCATCACATACTCGGTATCCCCGAGCCCCAAGCGGCCCCATATATGATCTCCTATAAAGGTTTTTGTTTATCAGGCAATATCTATCCGTCTTCATTCGTAGTGCCTTTGCTTCAGTAGGCAACGCACCATCCTTCAACTATTTGATGAACACCCTTATGTAGTCCCATATATAGCTAGTATGGTTTACTTTTCCTTGCTCCGGGGCTTCCAATGTTGAGTATAATAACTGGACTACAACCTTTTTTGCAACATCATTTGCATTGGTTGCCGACCCTAAAGTGGTCAGTGTATCTGCCTCCTCATTCTTTCTTTAGGGGATCTGTTCCAGCTTCTACTTTTGAAAATGATATAAGTAACCTCGCACTTTAGCAACATATTTCATCATGCACTCGTCCTTTGTGTCAAAAGCCCCTTTGATGTGGTTCACCACGAACTGTGAACCATAGAATACGTCCACCACTTCTTCTCCCATGCTCCCTGCTAAACCTAGACCTATAAGTGGGGCCTCATACTTGGCCTCATTGTTAGTCGATGAGACATAGCTGATCACTTGCCTCAGTCTCTCCCCTCGGGGAGTTACTAAGACAACCGAGTCCCATTTCCTTTTCGTTGGAATCCCCATCTATGAACAGGGTCCGCATACTAGGTTAGTGCCCTGCAGCTAGGATTGCCTCCCTCTTAACCTGGGGGGTCATATCCGGGCTGAAATCAACTACGAAATTCGCCAATGCCCCATTTATAGCCATCCTGGGCCTGCACTCAATATCAAACTCACTCAGCTCGACTGCCCATTTGGTCATCCGACCTGACAGTTCTGGCTTGTGGAGATTGTTCAGGAGTGGGTATGTCGTGACTACCGCTATGAGGTGACACTAAAAATAAGGTCTTAACTTTCGAGCGGCCTCCACTAAATCTAGAGCGAGCTTCTCCAAGTGAGAGTATCGAGTTTCTTCACTAATTAAACTTTTGCTAACATAATAAATAGGATATTGCATACCTTATTCCTCCCAAACTAGCATGGTGCTGACCACCACTTCTGTTATGGGCAAGTACAGAAGTAACAACTCACCTTCCTTTGGTTTTGATAGCAATGGCGGACTCGACAGGTAGGACTTCATCTCTCTCAAGGCCTGTTGACATTCTGGGGTCCATTCAAAATCTGTGTTCTTTCTCATTAAAAGGAAACAACTATTGCCCCACTCCAAAGATCTTGATATAAACCAGCTCAAGGCGGTGAGCCATCCTGTGAGTCTCTACATAACCTTCAGCCATCTAGTATGTCCGCTATATCCTTGATGGCCTTGATTTTATCAGGATTTACTTCTATTCCTTGGTTAGGCATGAGAAAACCCAGGAATTTCCTAGACCCCACTCTGAAAGTGAAATTTTTGGGACTCAGCTTTATGTTGTATTTTCTCAATATGGTGAATGCCTCTTAAAGGTGCGAAAAGTGATCTCAATCTTCCCGCAACTTCATAATCATATCATTAATATAGACTACAATCATTTTCCCTAGTTGTTTCTCCAAGATCTGGTTGACCAAACGATGATACATAGCACCTCTATTTTTAAGATTAAACGGCATCACATTATAATAAAATGTACCATGGTTAGTTTAGAAGGACATTTTCTCCTGGTCCTCCAGATCCATGCGGATTTGGTTATAGCTAGAGTAGGCATCGATAAAGCTCATGATTTCATGCCCAGTCATAGCATTGATCATATGATCAATGTTTGGGATGGGGGAATGAGTCTTTGGGGTAGGCTTTGTTTATGTATTTAAAGTCTATCCACATTCTGAACTTGTCCGATTTTTTAGGCACCACCACAACATTTTCCAACCATGTGGATTATTTGACTTCTCGAATAGAGCCTATCCTGAGTAGTCGAGCTACCTCTTCTTTGACGAACTTTTCTTTTTTTTCCAAGATTGGTCATCGCTTCTGCTACACTGGTTGAACATTTGGGTCTATTCCGATCTATGTATCTCTACTTCGGGGGGGGGGGGGGGGACCTGTAATGTCTAGATAGGACCAGGCAAAGAAGTCATAATTATCTCTAAAGAACTTGAGTCAAGCGGGCCTGAGCTCAGGGCTGAGCCCAGGTTTACCTTTTTTTAGGACACTAAGGGAAGAGGGGGATTTGGTCGAGTTCTTCCACCATGATCTTTGTCGTATTTCTATCATTGGGTACATAAAAAACCCTGGGGGTCTCATACCATCTCATCACCCCAAAGTGGAGTTCGGGGAGTCCGTCCCCAGTTTTCGTCCTCAGGGTGGACTCCAGCTCTCCTGTCAAGATCATGCATGCCTCTTCATAGTGGCCCGAATCTCTTTTTATCTGCCTTATGCCACACAAGGTAGGAAACTAAACTACTCAATGGTATGTTGATGAGACGTATTTCATGGTGTGGAGCCATGTCCTTCCTAACATGACATTATAGCCCATTTCCCCACCAAAGATGTCAAAAACAATAGGCTTCTCCACACCACCCGTCCTTGTTACCAGTGATACCTCACCTTTGGTTACCTTACTCACCATGTTGAACCCAGATAGAGTCGTCGGCCATGGGTTGCACGGCAATGCTTGACTCCATTTAGTCAAAATCCATTTTTTGTATAATGTTGGTCAAACTCCACGGGTCAACCATCACCCTTTTTACGTCACATCCGTCAATGATTAAGGATATCACCAGAGGGTCATTGTGGTCACCCCCAGGCTGCTCCATATCTTCATCCCCAAAATTTATTTCAACATCATCACCTTGATACAGCTTCTTCTGTTAACTCAATGATGCCTTCTCCTTTCGGGAGAATGAGATCCTGGTTTTTCTAGGCTAGTGACGGACTTTCGGGTCATCCCATGCCTCTGAATCATCTTGCCTCCTCCAAGGGCATGAGCTTTCTAGGGCGAGTCCCATTGGCTTACTCCTTATGTTGCTATCGTGCTTTGTATTTCCCATGTGGTAAGTCATAATCCATTTTCCTGCAAATTAGTGACACAAAAAAAAATAGCAAGCATAAAAAAATTTAAAACCCACGCAGTTGCTTTGGCCCGATGGTGGGTGCCAAATGTTTACCATCAATTTGGTACATTTAGATTTATTTATAGGTCAAGAGCACACATTACGATCTTAGCTTCATTATTAGAGGCATTTATTAACAAAATATAATAAACATAAAGAAACACAAAATAAATCACTAAGGCGACAATAGAGAGCTAATCTGATACACCGGTGGGTGTTCGACTCTCCTAGCTACGATCGAGTCATGGCCGAGAATAACAAATAAGCGAGCGTAATAGCAATGGAAGAGTAAACAACAAAGAGAAGACAGAGAGACACAATAAGCTTTATGACTGAGAGATTTTATTGCTTTAGGTCTTGAACTAACAAAGAGTGGATCCTTTACCATGAGGGAGGGGGTCTCTATTTATAGGGTGTCAGTTGTTCCTTGATGCGAAAAGAATAGTACCATGTTGTTGGACCAATAGTATTGTGTCAAATGGATGGACACCACTTGTCCTTGATCCATTAGAGGATGGCAACCTAGTGTGCTACGTCTGACGTGGCTCTAGCTGGTGTTGCCTGTGCACCAAATATTCTGACACATCATCTTTCTGTCCGTCCTTAGCATGCAGTAGTTGTCACTGGACTTCTCAGGCTACCTTGCCTTCGCCCGAGAAGCCTCTTCTTCATATTGGATGTACTCTCGAGATGGCATCATTAAGACCTACCTACACTTTAATCCGGCCCAATTTAATTTTACCCCATACATGAACAAGAATTGTACCCACCTCAAAAAAAATATCCAGTGATCTTTATAGCAAACTCAAATCGTAATGTTATAAGCGATAAACACCTTCTTTGAACTAAACAAAAAGTCCCATAATACAAAAATAAACTAAAACTAAGCACAATAAACTAAAGGTGTATTTTATGTAACTACAAAAGTGGATTGTTTTCCAAAAATATACAATTTTTGAAAATATTTATATCACGTAGCCAAATATATAATATTATACAACATTATATCTAGTGGCATTTATGAACCATTTTAAATACGTTGGGAGCATTTTTGGTTCTTTTCCGTTATATATAATGTATCAATCTATAAAATATATAATAATACGAAAAAGGTATTTATACACAAATATTTATTAAATCGTGTGTTTATACACAAAGTATGAGCTGCGCAGAAAATTTCAAAAAGACATAAAGAATAATTTTCCCTAATGCACATTGATGCTAGTTTTTAGATTCTGACTATCCACTAACTTTGTTTTTTCCTTTAATTTCTTAAAATATTTTTTATTGTATCAAATAAGTAATGTAAAATTAAGGGAGTTCTACTATATTACTACTTAGTATAAGAGGCTACAAGCAAAAGTCTTTGGGATGATATGTTATGTCATGACCTAAACCTGCCATGAGTGGCACCCATACTAAATCCCTCGGTGAAAGAACCAACTAACCTCATAAGCCATCCAACACTACTCGAAAATAGGCAACTAAATCAATCTCATTAATAAAGCTAATAATCAATATCTTAAATGAAGATTAAGAATAAGTATGCGGAAATAAACCATCCCTAGAACCTGAAAGTTATCGTACCAAAACTCTAATAATTGTCAAAAATAAGATCGATGCAACCCCAAAATCAAAGTAATATTTAAGTTTGAAACAACTGACCAGACAACAAGTGAAGAACACATGGTAGCCTGGAATATGCAGCTCACCCTTGAGTTCAAATATTGTCTGAATCACAGCTAAGGTCTCAAAACAGTCACCGAAATATGCTCTCTACTCAATAAAAAGAAAAGCATGTGTAGTAATAGTACACAAGAAATAATGGTGTACTGGTAGGGTCATCGGCCAATGCAAATTAAGAAATATGAACACATAACCATAACATAGTACAACAAGATAACCATGAACCCTATCATGCAACTCTACTCCAAGTTCATAATGCTTAACCTTGTAACAAGTACAACATGAAGTTTAGTCAATATGAGTCAATAGAGATAACAAGTCAAATCAAACTATGAACACCAACCAGACTCGAAGTCAACAACCATGACTTAACAATCATATAATTTATGTACCAACTACATAAGTAATAGACAACACAGAATTATGTCACATCTTACAATTTAACCCAGAACACACAAGGATCGCTAAGACAACAATTATGGCAATTAATATGCATCCCGGTTTATATAAAGAAACCACCTATAGCAATTAAGTACACAAACCTGGTTCACTCAAGGAACCAACATAATAATGACAACACTTAAGACCGATTCACTCAAGGAACCAATATAATCAAGAAAACACATAATACCCGGTTCACTCAAGGAGCAGTCACACTCACCAAAAATATGTACACACATGCTAAGGGTCTTATGGTTTCCCAGTACCCATGACCTATAGGGGACGAGATCTTGTCCATGTACCAAATCTACATCAAGTATCTGTCAACCTTATATCAACCAGTCCTTTGGAGATGTCCAAATACTGGTACATTCCACAATAATGACATATATTAACACAATCACAACCACAATGATAACAAAACCAACACTTCTAAAAACTAACAAGATTTCAATTAAACTCATTGCACGTGGCTAACACTTAGGATATCAAATAGGCATTCACTTTTTCTTGACCATGCATTGTACAAGCAATACTAAGGAATAGTAATCGTGCATACATAATACAAATTGGATTTCAACTACATTTAAACCATCACCTACCTCAATCCAAGCCTGAAATGCTCTACTGAACCTGAGCTTTCCCTTTTCTTACAACCTCGGCTTGATTGTGGTCTAAAAACACGAATATAAAAACATAATTGATACGCCCAAATTACACTTCAATTAAGAAGTGTAAGCGGTCGCTGTCAAATATAAAACCCAACTAAGGTTGGGGTCGATCCCACATGGAATAAGGTGCAAATTAAGTCGTTAGTGAATTCGATGACTAATAATCAATAGTTTCCGGTAAATGGGGGGGTTTGTGTGATCAATATTTGAACAATGCAAATAATAATTTACGAGTTTCAACGAGTACTAATCAATATGAGAGGAGAACTAGGGATGTGTTCACCATGGCTTCGTAAACAATCACGAGTTGGGGTTCGATCGGGTTCTTTCTATATGTATATCACGATGTGATTGAATTAATGGTATCGTCTAAACGTTTCTCAACCAAATAGACGAATTTCCTTTTCAATTCTCTCGAACTTGAAAATGTGAACTTTCCTATTTCAATCCTAAACATCAAGTAGATTAATCTAGTTACAACATTAATCATAAGACGAGAGTTGGTAGTCTCGAATCCTCGTAGTTAATCAAATTTTCCGGTTTTAATCTCTTTGTTCAAGAAAATCAAACCTAGGTATGTTCTAATGTTTGCAACCATTAGAAAACGTAAATAACAAATGATTAACAACGTGACAACATATAAATTGAACCCTACTCTACCCGAAATCTATATTGTTACTTTTGCCATGGCTCCCACAACCCTAGTTGTGGCAAATTAGATACTCATGCTATTAAAGAAATAGAAGAAAATCATATTAATAATAAGAGAAGGATTCTTACAAATAGTATGAAATTTACTTCAATTATCCAAGAACAAGCAGCCAAAAGTTCCAAGAGTAACCGAAGAAGAAGAACGAAACGTGTATCTCGTATTTTTCCTCTCAAAAAGTCGCTCAAAATAGTCTCTAGAAATATTGGGTAATGAATAATAAAATAACCCTAACACAGGGTATTTATAGTAGTCCAGGAAATAAAGTCCAAAAATAGAATTTTCGAAATCCCGCGTCGCGTTGACGGATCGCCTGACGGGCCATCAAGCATGTGATTGGCCGTCACTTGGGCCGTCACAGCTAAACAGTGAGTTTCCAGGCAAATTCTCAGGTAAGTCGTCCACCAGGTGACGACTTACAACTTTATATGCATTTTATGACAAATTTCCAGGTAAGTTGTCACCTGCTCGACGACTTACATGTATATAGGGTAAAAAATGCATTTGAGGAGTGCGTTTTATCTTGGTGGCTTGGGTGACAGTCCGTCAGGTCAGTGACGGGCCATCAGACGGGCCGTCACTCCTATGCAGTGCTTCGACGATTTGTTGTCTCGTCCTGGCGGCCTGGCTGACGGCCAGTCACAAGTGTGACGGTCAGTCATGCCAGTCGTCAAGCTAAACCAGTTGAGGTTTTTTGAACATTTTCTTCCGTTTCTATCTCTAGCTCCATTCCCTGCAAATATAACAATAAAACATCAAAAACCACAAAAGTTGCTTGAAAACTCCCGAGTATTCTTAGTTAAAGGCGTCAAATGTGCCGTAGAATCCCGGCACATCAACACCCTCAACTTAAAACGTTCGCTTGTCCTCAAGCAACATGACAACAAAAACAAAATGACGACTCAACTAAGAATACAAACACATATCTCTGCAAATCATGGCCACTCAACAGTTTATTAAATTTAAATCAAGCCCCCCGGTAGCACACAAATGTATGAAACGCTAACTTGCAAGGATCCAAACATGTCATCTCGATATGATAGAATATTCTACATACACACACAACAGCTATCCCAACAGTCAATAGATAATACAGAAATCTCGGTGCCCTCACCACAAAGAAGTCCCACACACAAGATTTGGGACTAGGTAAGGCACTCACACTCACAAACGATTTCAAACAATGCACATGCGATACCATAAGCTTGCCCTTGCTATCCTATTTTAGTTTTTCAGAAAGCCGCTCAGGATCACAACAGGACTTGTTTTGGCTTGTAATGTGGCTTTGGGTGCAGGTAGGATACATTTAGGGGTTAGTGACTAAGCCCTCCTTGGAATCACCGATCTACTATTTCCACTTAACTTTTCTTCGTCCATCATTATTCACCTTTTTATTCCCTTCTTTCTAGCTACAGGTGCGGCCTCTTTATTTTGACAATTCTTTTTCAACTCTTTTTCGTTTCTTTTTCTTTCTTTTCTTAGGCAGACACCCAAAATTTTCATTCTATCCACAACCAATCTTATCGATTCTATTTTTCTTATCATTTACCTCTATAGTAGCCACCCTCAACTTAAGCTGATTGCCTGAGTTGAGGTGCACGATGTCCAAGGAAGGACTAGGGCCAAAATAGGGCTTCAAAGTTAAAAAGAAACGGTGACAGGTTATTGAAAAAATAGGGTCAATTATGTTCCACGTGCCCAAGTTTCAATCCAGTAGGGTCAAAATGATTTAACTAAATTGAATAATTCCCTGCTGGATTGAAACTTGGGCACGTGGAACGTCGAAGTGAAAAGAGGTAAAGGCCATACTCAGTCACAACAAAATTTGAACCCACATCTTTAGGGGAATTTTGAACCCCCTTGATTACTAAGTCAAGCTTCCCAATTGTAACAAAGGGATTCATTATATTCTATATGTACAAAATGTTCGAGTTTAATCTTATATATATAGTGTAATTTTTTTGTAAAGAAAATTTGGATGAATCCCCTCACTCCTAAGTAACTCCGCCCCTGCTCTACATTGGTTGTGTAAAATTATTTTTACACTATTAGTGCACATAATATAATAGTGTAATACAAAAGTGAAAAACAAGTAATACAATAACTTATTAGAACTGATTAAATTTCTCTGGTAGTATAAAAATGCTTTCACCGTTAACAGATACTAGTAACCTAAAACTCAACTAATAAGACCTGTCAAAACAGAGGGACCAAAATGCAATTCTAGAGAACCCCTTTTTCCTGGAAAAAGTGCCTGAATCAGTACTTCCAAAAGAAAAGGGCCAAGGAGTTTTTCTTTTTCTTATTATATAAAAATCATTTGGCAAAATGAAATGCTTAATTTGTATGTAAAAAAATTGAGGCTAAAACATCACAGAAGTAGTCACTTTAGTTCAAATCAAAAGGACCACCCTTTTGTGGTCTCTTATTTTATTGCCACCTTTTGTCTTCTTCAGCTGCTTCTGTTGTTACTTTTTCTTTAATTGTTTTTTTAAAAATCTCAAGTATATACGATGCTCACACATGTTATCACATGGCAATATGCTCCTAATTCTTGAATGACCCAATTTAGTGGAGACACTTCTAGAAACTGTCTTGTCTATTCAATCATTAGCTACCATTGCAACAGCTAATAAATTTTTTGATTGGATATTTTCCCATCTACCATATACTTGCTGTCAATTCAGCGTGGCACTGCACACGCCACACGGACTTGCCTCACTTCATGTTCCTTTATGTTTCACCTTTTTCTTTCTGTCTGTCTGTCTGTCTTTTTTTAAAAAAAAATATTAAATTTAACCGTCATGACAATAGTTAACACGAGATCTAATATGAAAATTACTTTTTTATTTTTCTTATTTGTTTTAAAAAGAATGATAGATTTTTATATTTGGCTACCATATAGGGATATGTATAAGTGTGACTATTTTCTAAAAGTTTCATTTTCCGTATTTGAGGCCGAAAACAGCAACGAGAGGCACAACTGTAGAAGGCTACATTTATCACTAGAATTTTTTTATATCTTTAAATCATTTTTATTTGTTGGAGCAAGTTATTTATTTTACATTCAAAATTATAAATCTCATATTTGAAGAAAACTTAAATGTATGTATCTATCTATCTATCTACATCTTCTACACATTATAAAAGCACGAATAATTTTCGCTAAATGTTGATCGACTAAAGTATCCTTTAAATATTAAACGATTTTTATTTTCTCAAATATTTCAATTAAGTTAGGATAAAATTGTAAAAAAAAAAAAAAAGAACCTTAGGATAAAATTGTACAAAAAACCCCCGCAAAATAGTATTTCCTAATATATTTAATAGTCCTAATAAACTTTGGTTAGAATCCATTTATCCTAATCCTAATCCAACTTTAGTTTTTCCGGTTAACAACTTCGAGCGACAAAGAAAATATGGGAAACTGACACTCCAGGGTCATTTAGCCATATTATTTCTATCAAAATGATTCAAAATCAAGTTATTGAGTGTCCATTCGGCCAAACTGTTTTTAATTTGTAGCCTTTGGATATAAAAATTTGTATAGAAATTGTACAATTATTGTATAGAATATGTATATATATAATATTTTTATAGAAAAGTGTCAAAACTGTATAATTGTTGTATAAAATATGTATTTGTATAAGATTTCTACAGAAACTGTATAGGATGTGTATAGAAAACGTATAATTATTGTATAGAATATATATTTGTATATGATGTGTATAGAAATATATCATTATTGTATAAAATATGTATCTGTATAAGATATGTATAGAAACTGTATCAATATGTATTGTATTGCATATATGCATCAATATGTAGAAGAAGAAATAGGCACTGATACGTTTTTTATTGTATTTGAAAAAATACACTCATTTTGTATTTGATTAATAAAAAAGAGCACCAATTACAATGTTATAAAATTATATTTAATTATTTTAAAAAAAAAACAACAATTGAAGAGAAAAATAAAATTTTCTTTTAAAAAAAAGAACGTCAAAAAGAAAAAAAGTGCAAAAAAATAGTGATTTTTTTAAAAAAGTACAATTAAAAGAGTATTCTTTTAAAAAGAGCTGAAAAAAAAGAGAAAAAAAGGACGAGCGAATAAAGTGCTAAAAAAAAAGGACCAACCAAAGTCAACTAGGATTTTTAATCAACAAAGGCTGCAAAGTGACAAAAGCAATACTTGAATCATCCGCATGGCATTTGTTTGGTCAAGTGGTCATTTCTGTCTTTCTCCCAAAAAATATTGCCCAACCATTTATCCAAATCCTAATCCAACTTTTTCCAATTAACAACTTCGGGTGGCAAAAAAATATTGCTCAAGAATCCTAAACCCACAACATTACCAATAAGTCAATATTATGGCGCAAAAAAAAAGCCCCAAGGAGAATGATTCCTCAATTTGTATAGAAAAAGAATAAGCTAAATATCTCTATAAAAGAATCCATTCTTCTTTTGTCTATTTAATTTGATAAAATTTATTACTTCCTTGTAATATTTACGTTTACTTCTTTCTAATATTTTAGTTAATCTTCTTTGTTTTATTTTAATTTATCTTAAATTATGCTTAATTTGATTTATAGGGAATAAAGATCTAGGCCATACTTTTCAATAAAGATGTTGAAAATTGGAAAGAGTGGTTTCAATAAAACAAATGTTATTATATTATAAATGGTCGCATGAAAGTTGCTCACTCTACTTATTTATCTGTGAACAAGGAGCTCGAGATGTCGTTTGACAAGTACACTACAATTAAGGAATGCATCAATCACTTGTAGTTGGTTTTCGATTGAAATATGATGACAATAAAATTACAAATAAACAACAATTCATTCGGTAGAAAGACAATAGTGTTGTGTAATTAAATTACATCAACTATTATCTAATAATCCCAAAATCGCGGAGAACAAATACTATATATGCTAACTTGGTAAAATTACTTATGGCATCATATGTGTCACACCCCTTTTACGACGGGAGAAAGCAAGGAAAGGGTTTTTTCAATTTAAGTGATGGTTTTGAATAGGGATTATTTTATTTACAGAGTCGCCACTTGAAATTGAGTTTTGATGGTGTTCCAAGTCACCTTTTTGAATCCCTAATCAAAAGGAAATGACTCTTTATTTATTGTCTGCAAAAATAAAAGACCGGATAAGGAATTTTATTGACCGAGTGGAAGGTATGAGGCACCCCTCGAGTCCCGTGGTTCTAGCACGGTCGCTTTTATCGATTAATTCTTAGCTTAAATTTTGTTTTTTTGGGATAAATTGTATTACAAGTCATGGTTCACTCGTGTTTTTAGTTGTTGAACTTTTATTGTCCTAACTCAGATGCGTAACCGCATTTTTGGTCTAAATTGATAAAAAACAATTATTAATAATTTGGCCAAGGTGCGTAACCTCATCCTTGAAATTTTATTTTTTTATTTGATCAATTATTTACTTGTTTTTAGAGCGTTTTAAGAAAAAGATGCGTAATCACATTCTCAGTCGAAATAAGATTTTATTATTATTATCGTGCCTAAAACTCATCTAGCGTTAGAAGCATTTGTTCGTCTCTTGTAGACTCGAGATAATTTATTCTTATTCAATTCTCTCTTTTCTTTCAATTTTGCAACGAGACTTGAATAAATCTGTAACTCATCTCACTTCGTCACAATTGATTTTTTCTCTCTTGTCTTTTATCGATTGTGGCGGGTCTTGAATAAATTCGTAATCCATCTCACTCAGACTCACTAGCTAAGGATGAATTAATTAGTTATGGCCCTAAACATTAAACTTAGGCCCGAGTGTTGCGCCACAACATTGTTGCTGCCGATCTTACCTGTACTGTAGGAAGAAAAGGACCTATTGCGACGGGGATATAATGCTCCGCGTGGAATACGAACCGAATCATGGACCATGTCCAGACCCGGCGATAAGATAGGAGCCGAGCCACCTAAACTCCACCTTACCTTAGGTTGTCTTTAAGAAATCCAACGTTGAAACTTGTGATTACAAATCGTTTCAATGAAAGCAAAATGCAATTACGAAAAACTTGAGGAAAATATGAACGAGACCACCTAAACAGAGATTCAATACTAACGAAAGGAAAAGTTAAACATGTGACCAAGATATTAATTAAAGATGATCCAAATTTTGAATTCATTATTTCAAGTAATAGAAAACCAAAACCAACTAAAGAAACATTATTTTTAGCCATTGCATCTTTCCAGATTCAAACACAAAAGAGCTTACTATAACTTTAAAATTTCCAGTAATTATCGTGGCACTAATATAGCATTATGATGATAAAATGATCTGGACCCAAAACACATAATTGAATATATCCACGTATAAACGATAAAATAAAGGATTGCTCATATGTTTATGCCTCAATCGACCAAACACTTAGCTGCAAATTTTCAGCTTCATAGTTTCAAATTTATGATAGCAAGAACTCACGGAAGACAATTAAACCAAAAAAATGATCCTATTAACAAATCCCTTGACTCTAAATAAATAAAGTAAAGCAATGAGATTAATTGAAATCCCATTTTCAGAATATTCTACGGCACATTCGGTTGTGATAATCAATCCAAGGTGTACCATTCTCATTTATCAAATCCAAGTCCTAATTCAATTTATTTATATCCACTGCCTCATTTAATCTCACCTAAATATTCTTTTAACTTAACACCCCAAGACACACTTATTCTCTATAATTCATTAGCATTAACTTTAATGAAGATAAACAAAAACAAATATGAAACACTTTATGTACGAAGCACTCACAAAATTAAAACAAGGGGAGAGTTGTAACAATATTAAAACAGTAAAGAAAGAGATGAACCTCACGTAAATAATCGATTTTACAGACCAAATAATACATCAAATCATCTATTTAATTTTGTACATGCTTCGATTCACAATAAAATTACAAAAATAAATAGAAAGGACAATAGTTAAAACTTGTATGCCAAACTAAGTTGAATATAGTAGCTAGAGCGTCGTCACCGAAAACTCAAAACTGGGATCCTAAGATCTGAACTCCAACTTACAAACCATAAAAGTATCTCTCTATTCTACTACTTTTTTTCTGTGTTTTCTGTCTCTTTTCCTTACTCTTTATTGTCTTCTCCTCTTTTTCTCTATATTGTGTGTCTTTCCCTCTATTGTGTTCTCTTCTATCTCCAATCTTGTCCTCCCGTATGTGTGTGTGGGTGTGTATATATAGGATGTTGTGTCTGTGTGTTGTGTGTATGTGAGTGTGCTGTGTCGTGTGAATGTGTGTGTGCTGTGGGTTTGTGTTGTGTGTGCAGTGGAGGAACATGCAAAGGGAATTGGGGGTGTAAGGGAGAGTGATGTGAGGGATAAGGGGGAGTGGGATGTGCAGGTGAGTAGGGGGTTAGTTTTAGAATTTTATTTATTTATTTGTTTTTAAAAAAATATATATTTAATATACTATAATGAATAAATACTAACTAATTATTTTTATATTAATAAAATTTTAAATGGCTAATCTAAAAATAAATATAACAAAAAAAGATGATAAAATTATTAGTTTATTTATTAAAATCTAAATTAAAAGAAAAGATATTTTTTGAAATTTTTTATATTACTTGAAAAGTAAAAATAAATTTTATCCTAAAATGTGACTCTATTTTTTGAAATCTTGCCTTCATAATTTTTCAAACTAGACCTACTAAAGATGAAAGAAAAAAAATTAAAATAAAAATTAGACTTAAATTAAATATATAAAGCTAAAAATATAATGACCCTTCCAGTCATTTACGCGTTTTCGCCTTTCTTATATCGTTAGAGCTTGCCTGTAGCGGCCCCAAGTCATTCATGGCTTGCTGGGACCAGTAGTTCGGTGCCCGGGCCGCCTGATTGGTCTTTTTGTCCATTCCTGGTTTTAGAGCTTTAAGCCTTTGGAAATCGTTGACTTCAGTCAACATCCTTGGTGAACATGCTTGGAATCGAATTTCGACAGTTCCGTTAGCTCCGGAGCGTGAACTTTGGTCTAGAGGGACCTTTGGTCAGGATCCGAGAGCTTTTCAGCTTGGAATTCTCTCTCATTCTGTGTTTTCAAGCCAGTTGGGTTTGTTTGGTTGACTTTGATCAACACTTAGAGAAGACGGCCTCGGATGGAAATTCTGTCAGCGTCGTTGGCTCCGGAATGTCGAGTTTAGGCTAGGGAGACCATTGGTTCGGGTCCCGAGGCTTCCAGACTTATTTTTGGTCATTGGGTTCCGTTTTGGAAATAGTTGGCTAAAGATTGATTATGGGAGTGGGGCCCACTTTTTATTAACTCGACCTCCGATGAGATTTTTGTTAATTTCATTGGATCTAAAACACCATTTCAAGTCAAATAGCTCTGGTTGTTTATGTTCGCGGGACCCCGAATGCGTTCCCGGGGACCCAAAGTGTGAAAATCTGCCCTTGAACAGCTGGTTGCTGTCATAGCACTTTTTGCTCTTCACATTCGCGGAGGGCTGGCCACGTTCGCGAAGGCCATTTTCCAGCCACCCCAACTTTGTTCTTCGCGTTCGCGGGCCTTGGCCGCATTTGCGAAGGCCATTTGACCAACCACACTTTTTGCTATTCGCAAAGGTGACGCCTTGGCCGCGTTCGCGAAGAGTAATTTTCAGCAGGTATTTAAGCTGAGCCCCAACGATTTTTCAGTCATTGTTCTTCATTCTCTCAACTCTAAAACATCAAAAACACTCCCTAAGCTGATCCAAATCATTTCCTAGCTTCGGGAAATCATTGTTCTTCGATAAGCTGTGGTTCCTCGTCACTTGGTAAGTCTTCTTCCCCGACCCTTTTCTTCTCTTGTTGCCTTTAAAATTCTCCATTGTTGCTTATGCCCAAAAGCTTAGATTTAATGGTAGATTTTGCCTCCTAAGCTCGTGCATGATCGTGGGTATGAAGAATTCTTCGTCTTGGCCTAAATTCCATCTTCGTGGTAAGTAATTCTTGCCTAATTCCTGATTTTTCATTCTTGAAATTCTATCTTTTATCTCCATCTTGAGCGGGCTGTTTTGGAGCCCATTTCATGTCCATTTCTGCTCAAATTTTGAGTATGTGCTCCCAGGATGGTAAGAAACACATGTGTATTTTTTGTTTTCGGTTTTGGGTTATGGGGCCCACGAGCCCGTTTGTGACCCGGATTTTGACCAGGTATGTTTATAGTATTATGGATATCGTTAGTCTTGTTTTAATGCCTAGATTATTGTGTTGATAGTGGTTTCACGATTTGGAGCTTCCCGGAGTAATTTGAGCCTGGACAACGCCGTCCCTGCAGCTATTCGTCGGACAACAAGTAGGTTATGGCTTTCCCTACCTAGACTCTGTGTATATAGGCTATAACTGCATTAATTAGCATCCTTGGGTGAGTTGCAATAGGTTGGTACCCCAGACCTTGAACGCCTTTTCTGTCCATTATTTTGTACGTTAATTTTAGTATTCGTATCAGTATTGTATATTACCCTTGTGGTCCTGTGTGGTCTTGTATTGACTCTGGAACATAAATGGTGGATTATTTGGGAATGTCCGCGAGACTCGGACATAGAGATATCTTTTTAGGCTGGTTATGACTGTTGTAGAGCTGTTGAGCCTGTGCAGGGCCGGTAGGAATGTTTGTGAGCCGTTGGGATAATTTATATTGGTGTGTGAGTATATCATCCTTGAAAGAGGTTTTTCCCTGCATGTTTTACTTCGGTTTTAGTTGTGAGCCACTACATACAATTTTCCTAAACTTGCATGGCCCCGGGGACCCATTTTTGGTATACTTGATGATAAAAATGGGATATTTGATTATTTTGCACTTGATTTCCAACTGATACTAGGCTCTGCTGGGTAGAGAACTAGACCTGATTTTCTACTGATACAAGGCTCTGCTGGGCAAAGTACTAGATTTAATTTCCTACTGATACTAGGCTTTGCGGGGCGGGGCACTAGACTTGATTTCTGACTCATTTAGACCCGGATATGCTCCGGGCACTCTTTGAAAGGGTTATTGAGACTTTTATCACTGATTTAGACCCGAGTATACTTTGGGCATCCTTTGAGAGGGTCTATTGAGATCACTACTCCTGTTTTAGACCTGGGTCAAAGCCGGGCATGTACACGAGATTCTGAGGTTTGAGTTACACTTGAGATTGCACAGTTTTGTAAGTGGTCGAGAGGTAGACCTCCATGGACCCCTATCGTTCCTGGGCCATAGGCTACGGCCCGACGCAGCGTGCCAGGAGGGGGGGTGTACGGCGGAGGAGAGGTACACAGGGAAGATCCTTCCATGAGTTTCGCCTCTATATGGGCGTGTGAGGTACCTGAGGGGTAACATACCAGTTACTTTCACATCATATCATTATCATGCATTTGGCACGCTGATTCCACCTTTTTTTGCTGTGTATTTAGTGTATGCTCCGGTTGTATGGGCGGCTAGAGGGTTTGTTTTCACTTGATTGTGTTCCTCGGTTGTATGGGCGACTGTTGGGACTGTAGGTAGTTTAGATTACTCTTGTCGCTTAATAGAGCTGGTTATGGTCCTTGTTCTTGGTGATTTAGCGATTATTAGCCTGTTAAGGCTCCGATTGTGTGATTTTGATTATTGAGAGGGCTAGGGAGTCCTACATTATTGAGGCACTTTGGTGTGGCCTTCTGAGCAGATTGTGAGTTTCTGGTTCCATTCTTATCATGATTTGAGTAGTATTTCTCGGTTATTGCGGGTTAGTTAGTCCATCCTAGGGTTGTACTTGAGAGGTGGATTCCTGTTTATGCTATCTTGAAGTTGGATTGGTGTTATGACTTTCTTATGCTTGTTGATTCCATCTTGAGTATGTTAGACTACTTTCCTTCTTTTCCTTTCACTTGAGGTTACCGGTATACCACCATATTTTCTAAACTCTCTCCTTTTATATACTATTGTTGCAAGGATCCCAGGTGCGTCCCTCTTTCTTACACCTGTGTTCTGAGTATATTTGTTTTCTGTGCTAGCATTGTTTGTATATAACTCTTGGTTGTCTGCTCTCTGTGCTAGTCCCTTGTGCTTCTTCCTTGCTTCCGTGACTGCTTTCTTGTATTCTGCTTAATACTATTTTTATATCTTATATGCGCTCAGTCGGCCGTTGATGCCTACTGAGTACCCATTGTCTTGGTGCTCATACTACAGTTCTGCACTTTTTGGTGCAGATATTAGTTATATTTTCACCGTTGATCACATTGGAGACTCGTGCAACTTTTGGACATTCGAGACTAGGGTGAGCACCTAACGGTCGGGGCTTGTCTATATCTCATATTTTGTACTGATACTTCTTGTACTTTTGGAGACAGATTTATATTGTATTTTGTTACATCTAGCACTTGTATTCTATTAGAAGCTTCTGTACTATTGATACCAAGTCTTGGGGTTGGTGTAGTTTTCTTTATGTATATATTCGGGTTATTTGCTTCCGCATTGTCTACCTTTACATTTTGCTTTCGCTTATTTCTGCTTATTGTGCATTTCGGTTAGGTAGTATTCCATTCCTAACCATTTGGGGCTATGGGGATTGGTTCGCCTACTGGGGGGTTGTAGGTGCCATCATGACCTGAGAAATTGGCTTGTGACAACTTGGTATCAGAGGTCTAGGTTCATTGGTGTCGTGGTATAAAACCAAGTGCCTAAGTAGAGTCTCGCGGATCGGTACGATGACTTTCGTATCCTATCTGCGGGAGGCTACAGGGCATTGTTAGGAAAAGTTTCATCTTCTTGGATTCTTATCATGCATTCCTGTCTCTATTAACTTCTGAACTTCGGTTGTTTTATTCCTTCTCAGATGCCTAAGATGAGTTCGACAGCGGGTGATGTAGAGGCTTCTGTGCCTGTTGCTTCAGTGCTTTTTTCAGCGCCATGACTTCAGAGTGGAGTATATCGCATCAGATAGGGGGTGTGGGGTCAGCCCAGCCTCCGATTGGATTCATAGCTACTCCAGTTCTTCAGGACACCGTGGCTAGGACTCTGAGTCCTCCGCTGGGTATTTCAGTACCCGGTTCTATGAGCAGTGCTTCAGCTAGGGTTGAGCTAGCAGTTCTTCAACAGAGTTGTATGTCAGTATTAGAGTATGAGGCAAGATTTCATGACATGGTTAGGCATACTTCTAGGGCTGTACCTTTAGAGTTTGATAGGGTTTAGAGCTTTGTTGGAGGTTTGATTTCACCGCTCTGTCTGGCGACCGAGCATTTGGTTACGATTGGGACTACCTTCCTTCAGGTAGTAGATCATGCTTGGGCTATTGAGGGTTTATGCCGTGAGGCTTATGGGGGTAGTGCTAAGAAACGTTGTTGCCAGGACAATTTTCGAGGTTCTCAGACTCGAGGTAGAGGATTATCCACCAGAGATAGGTTCCATTGCTTCTTATCTACCCGTCCAGTTTCAGTTACTCCACAGGTTTCAGAGAGTGGTTGTGTAGGGCATGCTGAGCAGAGTAGGCAGGGTTTGGATCATATCCTTCAGTGTTTGCCTTCAGAGTGTGTAGGCTTTGCTGGCCGGTCAGGTTCCATGAGATCTTCTCGTTGGACTTCATCTGGTAGAGGCTGTTTTTAATGTGGTGAGCGTGGGCACTTTATTAGGAATTACCCCACGATGTTGTATCCTTGTCAGCCTGGTTGTTATGATTGTGGGAAAGTTGGTCACCTTTATAGAGCTTGTCCCCGGCGAGGGATGGCAGAGTTTTCAGCTTCGACTACTCAATACATAGTTAGATCCCGTCAGTCTGATGCCCTTCTTGGTGGGCCAGAGGTAGAGGTTCCTGATATCGTTGTTCCAGGTTATGCTATTGTTACCTCCGACTCCTGATAGTATTGTTTGCGCTAAGATTCCTTCCCTTCTGTCGGTTATTTGCTTATATGCCTACCTGCTACTTGTTTAGTTGTTTGATTTTTAAATTTTAGTATCTATGCGTTGTTTGCTGGGTAGTTTATTCTTTATTAGTGGATGGGGGTGAGTTAGACTTGTGAGGTATTTTACCCAGAGTTGTAGCTCGTGGGTAGTTCTTGTTAGTCTATTTCTTGTTGGGTTTGTTCCTGCTTCGCTGTGGCTGTAGACTTGTGCTGAGTCTTCCCTTTTGCACCGTCCTTGATGGTTGATTGCCTAGGCTGTTATCTAGTGTGGCTAGAGGTTCTTGTTTTGGTTTGGTGTTAGCAGTAGTTGTGCTGAAGTTTGAGCTTCTCTCTTGAGATAAGAGGTGTTGGTTATGCTAGTGAGCATGATTTGGTTTTGCTTTTCGGGTGATTAGAGTCGACCCTCCTTGTTTGGTTGGTTTAGGAGGTTGGCAGGTATATGGGTTGTTCCCGTAATCTTCTTCAGTTTCCTGTCCGGTTGGGTTGGTTGGTTGTTTTCCCTAGTTCCAGTTAGAGTGACTTTTGATCGTAGCCCTCTGGTTGAGCTTTTAAATTAGTATTGTGATTGAGCTTGGCTTTAGTATTTTTGGCTAAGTGTTGACCGTAGCCTCATGGTTGAGTTGTATTCGTAGCATTCTGGGCGAGTCAGGCATCCAGCCCATTTTCTACTGCCTTGTTGATTTTTGATAATATAAGTATGGGAGCTAGGGAAATGGCTCCAGATTCTTATTTTTTTTAGAAAGGAGTTTGTAAGGTTCAGTATATGCTACAGAAGGGTTTTGTTTAGTTGAAAAAGGTGAGAGGTGACTCCTTGTTTGTGGTTATGTGTTTTAGTAGTTGACTGAGGTGATAACGAAGGTTTGCTTTGGGATTGTGTATTGGTGACTTGGTTCGACTGACTGCAGATTGCAGTGAATTTTACTTCGTTGATTCAAGTTTCTGTAGCATCTACGGATTTAGCAAATTGTGTTTTCATAGCCTAGTTGGCTTCAGTTCCTAAAGTTTCATTGACAACATATGGGTTCGACAAAGGCTATGGGTTGGTAATTTTAAAGTTGGGTTTTATAATCGTGGGCTAGCAAACTACTCCGGATGGTTCATGGTTGGTTCTTTTGGTTGCAGCTTCTTGGGTTGGAAGGCATTGAGTTTGGAAAATTTAGCTTACCCATTTTCCATTATGGCATGACAGTTGGCCTTGGACACCTAGTCCTTGGCTAACCTTTGAGTTAGGCTGGACATTCCAGATTTCGGCGGTGTACTAGATAGCACGGGGTTCCTTCTTCCATGGTTGGAAAAACTCAGTGGTGTGAGTTCTAGATTCAGTAGTGGTGTATTCTATATGCGATCAAGTCGTGCAAGTTAAGGTTCGAGAGGCTATTTAAAGTTCTAGTGATATTTTGAGGTTGATCGTCGCCCTCATTGCCGAGAGTTTGAAATGCTACTTTGGTTGGGTCTTCAGAGGTTGTCTTTTATATGAGGTTCTAGTGTTTGTTAGACTCCGCCATTGTGGACTGGAAGTTTGGTGTGTTATATGCTTCAGATATGGTGTTTTTGTGTGTGCTAATACGGTAGAGCAGTTGGTTCGAACCAAAGAGGTGAGTTAAAGGTTTGTGCAGAGATTTTATATCTAGATGACGACTTTGGACCCCAGACACCTTTTTCCTTTGCCTTCGGGGTGTTTTGAGTTGATATTCATGGCATGGTGGACTTCTTACCAAGGTGATCTTGGTAACACGACTTCAAATCAAAATGGTGTTCGAGTATTCGGAGTTACAATGGTATTCTCAGAGTTTGGAGCTTAGCTGGTGATTGCGAGTTCGTGGTAGGCTTACCACACTCCTTGCAGAGGCTTGGATTTGGTTTTGGTTTTGGTCTGTTGGGCAGGTTGTGCTGGTTCATTCGCTTCCAGTTGACTCAGACTCGGCATGGTGTAGTGGTTGGGTTCGTACTACAATTTGAAAGTTTTTCCGTCAACACAAGGTATTCATAGGTGCCTTTCCTTACCTTGGTGTGCGGATTTTCAGTTGGATTCAGATGGGTTGTTCAGTTGGGTTCTGTTATTGAGTTTGATGTTAGCAAAAGTGCTTGTTCGTTGGTTGGTGGCCAGTCGGGCCAGGTAACTGTTGACACCCAATTTTTACCCTCCACATTATGAATTAATCTTGAGCCTTTAATTTTTTTTAAATAATTTTTGAAATAATTGTTTTTGTAAAAAAGGATAAAATATTTTACAAATCAGCTTTATAATAGTTCTGAGTAATAATTTATATCTTGCACATTCAATTATGTGGAATTTATATAAAGTTTACTTAAAGAGCTATTGTAAAGTTAAATTCATAAGAAAATCCTTTTAGAAGATTAAACGTTTAATTTTTCCTCTAAATTAATTCAAGCAAGAGATTAATTGAATAAATTAATTTCATAATTGATAAAAGAGGTAGTTCTATGTTAAATACAATAATTATTTGGAATTGTTTTTATTTGTTAAAGCTCAAGGTTATTCCTAATTGATTCATCTTTATTTCTATTATTACCTAAATCCCCAAAATCATTTAAATCATAGCCGGATTTTCCCAATTTACTTTCAATTTGGCTAATTCCTAAACTCAAAATGGCCACATTTTACAAATGTGGCCAGATTTTAAACCCACCTTATATCTCCTTTATCATCAGCCAACATTTGGGCCAGCAACCCGCCTGACCCGCTGGCCCATTCCCTTTTATCCCTATACCTGGTCCAACCCAACACCGCTCTCTATACTCTTTCTTTCTCTCCTTTCTCACAACAAACCAAACGACCCCTTAATCGCTTTCTCTCTCTTCGTCTTCAACAGACGACAACGACAACGAATAATACCCAGTACTTTCATCTAAAACCCAACTCAAACGATGACAACAACCACAACAAACGACCCCAAATCTCTGAGAAACGTTATCCCTCCGTCAATTTCCCCTCACCTTCATCTGGTTGTACGAAAGGGTGCGCTGTCCAGGTTCTAGAAGAACCCATACGCTCACAGGTGGCATCCCTCACCTTAAATCGCGGCTGATCATGCTCCAAATGATTGGTGTGTGATCGATTTTGTACCTCCAAGTACAAACGTGTCTGCATCTAGAGGGTGTTGGGTTTTTGATTTTCAAAATCCTCAAAGTTCTATCCGAATTCCCAATATTTTTCCCCCTATTTCCACCCGTTGGAACCCCAAAAATTCCCCTATATAAACCCCCCTTTTCTCATTCATTTAGGGTGGTTTTTTGGATAGCAAGGCTTTGGAGAGTCCTTTTCTCTAGCACTTGGGGAAATCCGAAAAATCAAAGAAGGTTCTAAGCAAAATCATACGGTTATTTTAAGCTTCCTTAGAGGTTTTTGATCTGTTTTCTTTTGCTAATCGGAGACCAAGAAGTTTCAAATCTTTTGTTTGTTGGAAGGTCGTCGGAAAAACCCAACTCGTCTCGTCTCAGTTTTGCTTCCCAGAAAAAGGTAAATCTCCCTTTCCCTTCACTTTATTTCTCTTGTTGATTGGTTGTTGAGATTTGTGTATTTGTTTGCTACTGTTTATTTGGGTTGCATTAAGTTCTATTTTGCGAATTGACTGGCTGTTATTGGTTATGTATGATTAAGGGAAAAAGGGTTCAGTTTAGGGAATAGTCGTGCTTGGGGTGGGCTTTGAACTTATTAGTCTGACTCATCCCAAAAGTTCCTAAAGACCCTAAACTCCCCTTAATCCCCTTCTAATTACTTGAGTAGTTAGTGTTTATGATACGTATGTGTTGACACTCAATTTTTATCCTCCACATTATGAATTAATTTTGAGCCTTGTTGAATTTTAAAATAATTGTCTTGTAAAAAGGGGTAAATCATTTTCAAATCATCTTTATAATAGTTCTGAGTAACAATTTATATTTTTCATATTTAATTATGTGAAAATTATATAAGTTTACTGAAAGAACTATTTTAGAGCTTAGATTCATAAAAAAAGTCCTTTTAAAAGACTAAACACTTGATTTTCCTCCAATTTAATTCAAATAAGAGGTTAATTAAACAAAATAATTTCATGATGGTTAAAAGAGGAAATTATGTGTTGAACATGATAATTGTTTCAATTTGTTTAAAGTTAAAAAGACTCGGGTAATTAATTTTAATTAATCCGTCTTTATTTCTAGTCTAGCCTAGATCCCTAAAGCTATTTAAATTCTAGCCGAATTTCTTAAATCCTATTCAATTTGGCTACATCTTTAACTCGAAATGGCCACATTTTGCAAAATGTGGCCAAATCCTCAATACGCCTTATAACTCCCTCACCAGACCCCTTGTCTCATCCCTTTTGGGCCAAAGACATTACCAACCCGCCCCAGCCCAATCCTCAAACCCGGCCCAATTCCCTCACCCATCAGCCTATACACTTACACACTTACATATACACATACACTCTCTATTTTCACCGCTTATATTCCCATACGCTCCCCACGCATCCCCCCTTTCCCATGAAAGACCGCACACATACTTACAGACGCACCTCGTACAAACCCCTACGCCTCTTCTTTATCGTTCTCTTCATCTCTCTCTAACAGAAACCCTAACGCCACTACTCGTAACTATGGCAAACGACAACAACTTCACCAACAGCTCCCAATCTCTAACGTTTCCATTTCCCATCTTTTTTTCTTCGTCAAAAGGGGCGCTGGCAAGTCTAGAGGATTCTAGAACCCACCAGGTGTCACCCCCCTCCGCCAAATCCGTAAAACTGGTACAATTTTATACAAGTTTGTTGCTGAGAACATTGCTCCAACCGAGGAATTTGAATTCCTCAGCAAAATCCCCAAAAACCCTTTGTTTTTCCCCCCCGTTTTCACATGAAATTCCCTATAAATACCCCCCTAGCTGCATGTGAAGGAGCTAATTTTGGGGAAACATTGATGGTTCTGGAGAATCGATTTCTCTAACCCTACGTAATCGGTCAGCTATTTGGAAAATAAATACTAAAAATCAGATTCTGACGAGTTCATTACTAGTCCGGCGGTGGTGAAATCTTCCGGTGAGGTTCAAGGTACAATTTACTGCCCTAGAAAAGGTATAATCCTCACCTACCTCTCTTTACTGTTTCCCTTTCTTTTCTTTTGTTATGAAATGTTCAAGTTGAACGAATCTTGATTTCTGGTCTTGTTTGCTATATTATGATATGTGTTTCGGTTCTAGGCTGTTATTATGATTTTGAGTAGCAATCTTGCTTAGAAACACCATGATCCTCACTAGCTGTGTTTGATTTGTTAAAATAGTAGAGGTAAATGAGAGTTAGTAGTTAAAATCTGTAGCTAAAAGATGTGAATGTTGTGGTATGAAATTTGTCTTGTTTTGTACATGAAATGTTTGATTTTTTCTCTTGTTTTTCCTCAACCCCCTTTGTCACAATCATGCTCCTATTTGGTTCACTAACCCTGTCTAGATGTTGCTGATTCATGCATGTATTGATTGAATGATAAGGTGGTTTGCTCATGTCTAAATAGCTGTCTGTGATGAGTTTTAAACACTGTTCTCCCTTTCCCCTGTATAAACCCCATAGTTCCACTAGTATAGTTTTGACTTATGTGATGTCTAAATGCTATGAACTCGAGCATGAGCCTATTGTTAGGACTTAGGTCTGATTTTGTTCATGAAAAACTCTATCCCTCTTTGTTGTTCTTAGTCTTTTCCTTTGATGAACCTGTTCTTTCCTCTTTACTCTCTTAACTATGTATGAACTGATAACATTGCTCTCCTATGTTTAGGGTGATGTTTAGGTCGATCTTGAGTCTTTTGGTTCTTGAGTAAACTGTGTAACATGTGTACATTGTGAGTGCAGATTTTTATACTTGTTAATTGATGTAAGCATGTTTAACCCTTCCCCTGTTTTCCCTTAGTTCTTTTGGTCCTACCCTTTACTTGTCTTGTTTTTTCCTTTACTGTTTCCTACTATGAGGTATCAACCTGTATGCTTGAACTATTAGCACTACTCTCCTCCATGATTAAGGTGATGTTAGTTCAAGTGATTGAGTCTTAATTGTATATGATTTTTGCTGGTTCTTGAGCTAACTGGGTAGTGTATATTTGAGTACAAATTTTCATTTTTGTGACCAATGATCGACCCCTACCCTATTTACCCTCAGATTTGAGCTTTGCTTTTTCAAATGTTTTCTTTCTTTCCTCACTATTTTTTTTCTATGTGGTATCAGTCTACATGTTAAACTGTTAGTATCATTTAGGGTGATGTTTGAGTCATCTTTGAGTCTTGATTTCTTCTCATAGTTTGTTGGTTTGATTAAGTAGTATAGCATGTATATCACGAGTATATGTTTCCTACTTGTTTGATCCATGAATGTTCAAACCCCCTTCCCTGTTTAACAACAAGCATGTTCACTCCCCCTTTGCCCTTTTCACTGTTTGCTAGTACTGATGTTTTTCCTTGATTGTCACATGAAAACTGTTATTAGCTTTAGACTTGTTTAACCCTCATCCCCTTTTCCTCATTCCTTCTATCCGATTACCTTGTTCCTTTCCCTTTCTCTTGAAAAAAAAATGATTTAAACATACTCCTTGATTATTGTATGTGATTGTCCTGCTATGAAAAGATCCAAGGGATGAGATATGTCCCTTCATGGCATGCTCCTCACCCCTGTAGTTCCCTTTGTTTTGTCATTACCAAAACGATCACCTCCCTATTTACTCTATGTGTTATCTGTATAAGCCATGAGACGATGTTGGTCTTTAGCATGTTAATAACTTTCCCATATACTTCGCCTTTATTTTCTTGAGTGATTTCTTATTAGTTGTACTGAGTAATCAATGTTAAAAACACTTGTTCATATTGCTTGACTTGTCTATGACTGGTATGTGATTTCCAGATTAGGTTCTTAAATTAGTCTTTTGTTCAAATTATATGGAATCTGCTCTATATGTTTAAATGTAAGTATTGAAAAATGTTGAATATGTGCCTTATTTCTATGTGATACCACTTCTGTGCATCTAAAAATACATGTCTTGTTTGAACCACTCCCTACACCCTTATTGATTTTCTGGAAAATGGTTAATCCATATGAATGTTTTGAAATGGCTAAGTTTCATAAAACATATGTCTTAAGTGATAAAATTAGTGATTTTATTGTATGAATGTCCTTGTTTCATATGCTTTAACTTGGTATAAATACCTGCGCATTGGTGTATATTTCTTAAGTGTAAAATTACACTGTTTGAATTATTTTCTTTGTTTAATTTAGTTAAGACATGTACTAATCATCATTTATTTTACTCTTTCTATGTATGAAATCCGGTGGAGTCCAATTGGACTCCCAAAATTCCCCTGCATCTTCTAGTTGGGCTTAGCCCAACATTATTTAATGGTCCAACAAGAATAAGCCCAAAAGGGCTAAAATATCAAAGGCAGCTGCGGCAACGGTGGAGAGAAATGGGCCACGCCTAAAAGAAATGATCCGCATCGGCAGAAGTCTAAATGGACCGAACAAGTTTAAATGGGCCAAGCGCATAAAATTCGGCAGCAGCAATATCCAAAGGGCTGTAAAGTCGCAAAAATGGACTAAGTCCAAATCAAAAATCGGCGGTGGGCCTAAAGAAGGCCCACACACTAGTATTAGGACAGGATTAACATGTTTTAACTATGTTTCTTACTTTTTAATTGTTAGTTGATAGGTTTAATTATATTTAATTCGGACTGACTTTTGACTTAGTTGGATTATTCTCAAAAGACATTGCCATTTCTGATTTGTTGTTTCTTTTTTAAAAAAAAATTATTTAAGGTTTTGTTCATAAATGGTTAAATACTTTTGGATTTACAAAACCAGCACGTGTCCTCTTAACAAACTCCTTATGTGCATTATTTTCTAAACGTTATTAAGTGATAATTTGCTATGATTATTCTGAATCCGAATTAAAACAAGATATATTTTTAACATAATATGTTTTGTTACCCAAAATTACAAGATCTTTCTTTCCAAAAGTTAGTCAACAAGTCAGTTTTTTTCAAACAAGCCCGGGCAACCGCGAGTTAGCGGATACTCTTGGTGCCTTAACACCCTTCCAAGAGTATTAACTTGAACCCTTACCCTTAATCTCTTAATTTTTAAAGTCTTTATCTGTTTTGGATTTTAAAAATTCTTATAAGTTTTTCTTGGTTTTTACTTTATAAAAACTAAGTGGCGACTCTTGCTTTTAAATTGAAGACGTTTCGAAAACTTTAATTAGATTTTCGAAATGAATTTTTCAATAAACAAAGCTATGTTTTTCCGTTCTTACCTCAAAAAGGATCAAAACAGAAATGACGACTCTACTGGGGACAATTCAACTAGGTTCTAACCTTATTGTTTGAAACTAACTTGTTTGACTAACTATTCAGAAATTATAATAATTGTAACTTTATTGCTTTCCTTAAATTGTTTACTTTTTTCGCGATTATAAACTGTTTATGGTATTTTTCGCCTCTCTTGGTAAAGCATTAGAATGCATTAGGGGTAAAAAGGCGATTAAGCAAAACTTTGCGGTCGTTCTTGATAAAACACACAATTTTTGAAATAGACGAGTGAAGTAGTTGAACCGCAGTCGGTTAACGGTCACTTGTTGTTTCAAGCTTGGGTTGTCCGCCCGGGTTCCAAGTCAATTTCGAAACCTATTCTAGAAACTCAGGATAGAGCGAAACCAAATCACGAAAATAGGAATTAGCCTAGGATGTCTTAATATCCAAGGGATATTAAGTCCATTAGTAAACCACCAAAACATGTCAACGGGTTTTCGACCTAACGACATAGCATCCAACTACGTGTGTGTTTGAAAGACGTATGTATTGTAACTGGACTATTGTCCTGGGGTGGGGCCTAACAGGTTATTCTGTTTTGTAGGATGTCAAAATTCCTCAAGTTTGACATGGTAAAATAGGCGCCTCTCCTCTTCCGAATGTGGTGGATAAATCTGGGTCCTAACCATCAGAGGACAGTCCGTCAGTATATGGGACATTTGCCGCCTTTATTAGATATGGAGGCCTGGCCAGAATTGATCGAGGTTTTAACGGGGTATTGGGACAACAAGAAAATAGTGTTCCGATTCGGAATGATGGAAATATCCCCAGTGATAGATGAACTCAGGGATTGCCTAGAGACCGCGGGTACAACCAATGAAAGGAGATGAAGGCCTCAACAAGGCATCTTAATACCGAATAAACCCACCCCGACTCAGATTGCAAAGTATCTCCACTTGCGGGAGAATCAATGCCCGTGGATAAGGGGTCCAAGTATCTCCTTTCAAGAACTCTACAACCATTTTGCCACTAGGGAAGGGTTCTCTCAGTACCAAGGCAAATTCTACACGTTTCAAGAGTGGGACAAGACTCGACCCTTGGCATTCGCTATTGATCTTTTAGGAATCATGGTATTCCCACTAAATCAACAACTCCGCATCAACATCCGAATAATAATGGTGGCCCATCCGAATATTTATAGAGCTTTTGGGAAATGCAAGAACGGTCATCGTTACTTCCAAGGGTGCAACCTACTCCTACAATATTGGATTCTCAAGCATCTGGCCAAAGATAACGGAAGCCAGGATATTCCCAACCCATATGGAATTGATAACTTCATAGTGTTGGTAGAAGTGCTTAGGGATAGAGGCACCGAAAATAGGACCAAGATAGGATGGGACCAAGTTTTTTGTGAGCTTGGAGAAGATAATGTGCAGATGATGTTCGATGATTTTCACTCGAAAGAAGTAATTATGAAATGTCATGATCTAGCTTTCCTCTCTCTCCCGGGAATTCACGGGATCCGACCTTATGCTCCACAAAGGGTTCTTAGAAAATTTAAAAGGGTTCAAATTGAGCCAGCGACCGTTCACATGGGTTGCTATGTCATCGACTATGAGGAACATGAAAAAGTCCCGAAAGCTTCGAGGATCTGGCACAACTGGAAGACACTTGAGAAAATGGGTCTAGAGACTTTGGCCCCAGACAGGTTCTATCCCGGGTATGTGGACGGCTATAAGCAGTGCTTAAAGGCAGACATTGCAGAAGTATATATATCAGAACCACGGGTTGACTCCAGACCCAATCTCCATCTCCAATTACTGAATCTCCAAGAGGAAATGGCTAGAAGAGAGAAAGAATTTCTTATGAAACAGGAAGAAGATCGACGCACTATAGAAGGGTTGACTCAGGAACTCGAAGATATGAGAATGGGAATAGCCCAGCTTGATTCAAAAATGACCAGGAAAGCCTTAGAGGCCGGGGCATTACCTATGCATGAACAAGTGGTGAAACTCCAGAGCGACATGTGGTTGAGACAATTCGAGCTTAGGAGCATTATCGGAGCATCCAAGAGGTGCTGGACCGAGGAAGGACCTTCCACGTCATATCTTTAGTATCTTCGCCCCTGCGTGGGTTTTATTTCCATGTATGTCTTTACTTTACCTAAATTCTCCCCTGCGTGGGCATAAATTTTGTGCAAATATCCTTGCCCTAAAATGTATCCCCCTTTCGGCTAGCATTTGTATTCCTTTAAAAAAGGGAAGTTTTCCATATATATATACATGCTATTTTAGGGGGCAATAGAATGGTTCAGATACGTCACATACGTCTTTCAAACTTGCTAGGCCTAACCTTTGCATAAAAATGTCACCCAGTTCGGACGCGATATTAACAATATATTATTGTGATATAAACTGTTTTATGTGTTATGTGTGTTGCTTGAATCAAGGAAAAAATGGTCCACTCCATGCCTAAATTTTCTAGAATGCCGTAGGCAAAATAATATAAGCCCACTATGTAAAGTCTGACCAAAATACTCCAAGTCTTCCAAGTTTCTCCGAAAATCCTAAAGCCTTCTAAAAACTTCCTAAAAAATCTTTGTTCTTTCAGGAAAGGTTAAAATGGAGGCCGTGACTATGCGAGAGAGAATGCTAAGGATACGAGAGGAAATAGAGGAGGTTCAGAGAAAACATGAGAGAGTCGATCAACTTATGGAAATTTCCTTAGCTAGGTTCAAGGAGGTGGAAGAGCAAACTGCCAAGGCTAAAGAAAGGATTGCTGCGATTGACTAAATACTGGGAAAAACCGAGACTAAGACCGAACCAGACTTTGACCTAGAACTCAAAGAATTGCTTCTAAAGTTTGAGGATGTCACTGGAGGATTGGAACAAGTCAACAAAGGGAAGGAAAGAGTAACTGAAGAACCCGAAGATAATGAGCAAGTGCCCATGGAGACCACTACTGAAGGGGCCCAACTCTTTGACACGAGAGTCCGCCACTGGACCAAGGTCAAGGGTGATGCTATTTGGCCTTCTAGATTCAGGACAGGTGGGAAGCACATCACCCTCAAAGTTCACTTCCGTGAATATACCAAAAATCCAAAGGTGATTCTTCGTTCAAAAATTTACGAGACCCTGAAAGCTATGGGGGTCCTGCATCCTGACCAATCTGAGGGATTCGTATGTCACCCTTACAATGAGCAGAAAGTATGCGCCTATCATCCACGTCACAGAGGACACACTACCGATGAATGCAATGCCCTAAGAGCCCAGATTTACCACATAATCACTAATGGTCAGATAAGCCATCTATGGGGCCACCGAACCATCCTTGCTTGTGACCAAGTTGGCTATGGCATGCCCATCACTGAGGAAATGATGATTCATCGCTATGATTTCACTGTCTTCCAAGACACTTACTATGAAATCTATACTAAGTGATACGCCCAAATTACAACTCCAATTACGAAGCGTAAGCGGTCGTCGTCAAATATAGAACCCAACTAAGGTTGGGGTCGATCCCACAGGGAATAAGGTGCAAATTAAGTCGTTAGTGAATTAAATGACTAGTAATCAATAGTTTTTGGTAAATTAGGGGGGTTTGTGTGAACAATATTTGATCAAAGCAAATAATAATGTACGATTAATAATCAATATAAGAGTGAACTAGGGAAGTGTTCACCATGGCGTCGTAACAATGTCGACTCAAAGCTTAACCGGGTCCTTTCTATATGCATGTCATGATGTGATTGAATTAATGGTATCATCTAAACGTTTCTCAACCAAATAGACAAATTTCCTTTTCAATTCTCTCGAACTTGAAAAGGTGATCTTGCTTATTTCAATCCTAAAACATCAAGTAGATTAATCTAGTTACAGTATTAATCATAAGACGAGAGTTGGTAGTCTCGAATCCTCGTAGTTAATCAAATTTGCCGGTTTTAATCTCTTTACTCAAGCAAATTAAACCTAGGCATGTCCTAATGTTTGCAACCACTAGAAAACGTTAATAATGAATGATTAACAACGTGACAACATAAAGATTGAACCCTACGCTACCCGGAATCTATATTGCTACTTTTGCCATGGCTCCCACAACCCTAGTTGTGGGCAGTTAGTTACTCATGCTATTAGGAGAAGAGAAGAAAATCATATTCAAAATAGAAAGAAGAGATTCTTACGATATATGAACACAAGCTTCAATTATCCAAGAACAAGAAAGCAAGATCCCAAGAACAATGGAAGAATATGATGAAGAAGAAGACAAACGTGTTTGTCGTATTTCTTCCTCTCAAAAGTCGCTCAAAAATATCCTAGAACTATTGGGTAATGAATAATAAAATAACCCTAACACAGGGTATTTATAGTAGTGCAGGAAATTAAGTCCAAAAATAAAACGTTCGGAATCCGCGTAGCATTGACGGCCCACCCTGACGGACCATCACAGGCGTGACTGGCCGTCACGGTGGCCGTCACCACTAGGCAGTGGTGCTTCCTCACTTGATGGCCATCTTGACGGACCGTCACCTTGGTGACAGGCCATCACAACTAGGCAGTGTTGCTGCCTCACTTGACGGTCATCTTGACGGACCGTCACCTTGGTGACTGGCCGTCACGGTGGCCGTCACTCTTATCCAGAGGGTCTTTTTGCTCGTATTTCCTTCCGTTTCTATGATTTTCTCTCTTTCCTACAAACATAACATAAAACATCAAAAACGATGATGGTTGCTTGAGAACTTACGGTTATTCTTAGTTTAAAGAAGTCAAATATGCCGTAGAATGGCGGCACATCAACACCCTCAACTTAGACGTTCGCTTGTCCTCAAGCAACATGACATAAAAGAAAAACAATAAGACGACTCAACTAAGAAAACAAACTCGTGTTACTAGCAAATCATGGCCCTTCAACAGTTCATTAAATTTTTAAATCAAGCCCCCTAGTAGCACACAAATGTATGAAACGTTAACTTGCAAGGATCCAAACATGTCATTCCGATATGATAGAATGTTCTACATACACACGCGCAACTATCCTAACAGTCAATAGACAATACAGAAATCTTGGTGCCCTCACCACAAAGAAGTCCCACTCACAAGATTTGGGACTAGATAAGGCGCTCACACTCACAAACGATTTCAAACAATGCAAATGCGATGCCATAAGCTTGCCCTCACTATTCTATTTCAGTTTTTCAGAAAGCCGCTCAGGATCACTACAGGACTTGTTTTGGCTTGTAATGAGGCTTCGGGTGCAGGTAGGATACGTTTGGGGAATAGTGACTAAACCCTCCTTGGAATCACCAACCTACTATTTCCACTTAACTTTACTCTGTCCATCCTTATTCACCTTTTTATTCCCTTCTTTCTAGCTACAAGTGCGGCCTCTTTATTTTGACAATTCTTTTTATCTCTTTTTCGTTCTTCTTCATCTCTTTTGGTTTCTTTTTCTTTCTTTTCTTAGACACACACCCGACATTTTCATTCTATCCACAACCAATCTTATCCATCCTATTTTTCTTATCATTTACTTCTATAGTAGCCACCCTCAAATTAGGCTGATTGCCTGAGTTGAGGTGCACGATGTCCAAGGAAGGACCAGGGCCAAAATAGGTATTCAAAGTTAAAAAGGAACGGTGACAGGTTATTGAAAGAATAGGGTCAATTATGGCTCGAACAAGGATCAAAGGGATTATTTGCATTTGGATGGTCTTATAGGCTAAGTGGACTGCACACAAAAAGGGCCTGTGATCCTTTCCTAAGCAACCAACTTCAAACTTAACAAAATAGACCGGGCAAGTTCTAGATGCATGCACAGAGTAAGAATTTATAACAATAAGCTCACACACACATGGCACCAAGAAACCATACCACTACCAACTATAAAAACATCAGCTCGGCTTATGCATACTTATTAAAATCATAACCACACAATGGCATTCAAGGATCCAGAACAATCAATCGTTTCAACATAAGTACAAAATCAACATTACTTTTTCATAGGAGGCTCCTTTTAGTTCAACTTTGCAAAAAGCCATGCTTGCTATTGACACCAGGAGACAACACAAAAAAAATTTAAAATGACAACCTAAACATGCCGGTTCTACTAGATAGCACACGAGAGGTAAAAGAAACACGGCAACAAAAACCCTCGGTGGTGAACAACTCACAGGTATCCTAACACCCTCAACTTAGACTCATGCATTGTCCCCAATGCATACATGTGAAAGCTAAAACCGTGAGAGAAAGGAATACTTGTGAAGCCTATGAGACTCAGAGTCTGGCATGATGTTGGAGACCGCCAGGGTCTCCGAAGCAGGCGAAATCGATGGAATAGGTGCAAGCTACACCATCCTGTTGAGCTCCAACTTTCTCTTTTATCGGCTCTGCAGCTAGTCGCGACAACTTCTTTACTCTTTCTAACTCTTTTCCTTTGCTGGTTTTCTTGCGGTGTTTTATTTTCCTTGATTTGTTCTCACCGCCTTCCTCTGTAGGTTTCTCTTCTTGTGATCGCAACATCATTCTCATAACAGCTAGAGTCTCGACACAACCCTTCTCCACAATATGCACCTCCGTAAGGGTTTCATCAACAATATTTATAACCGAGACCACTCTCATGTCTCTTGGTGGCTTCATCAATTTACACGCATCAAACTTGACCAATTCATTGTTTAATCTGAATGTCAGTTCGTTTCTTTCCATGTCGACCAACACTCTTGCTGTGGCTAACAATGGTCGTCCCAAGATTATGGGAACTTCAAAGTCCACTTCGCAATCTAAGATCACAAATTCAGCCGGGAATATAAACTTACCAACCTTTACCAGCACATCAGACAATATTCCTACCGGTCGCTTTACTGAACGGTCAGCCATTAACACCTTCAAGGTAGTTGGTTTGGGCGCTCCCAAACCCAATTGTTTATAGACTGCCAGCGGCATCAAGTTGATGCTAGCACCAAGATCACACAAGGCTTTTTCAAAGTTGAATTTCCCAATAGTACAGGGAACAGTAAAAGCACCTGGATCTTCCTTCTTTTCCACTAACGATCTTGAAGAAATAGCACTGCAGTGGTGGAGGTCATCTTCTGGTTCAAAGCTCACTGTCCTCTTCTTGGTAATCAAGTCCTTCATGAACTTGGCATATCCGGGCATTTGTTCAAGAGCGTCCACCAATGGGATGTTCACTGATATCTACTTGAGCATGGTCATGAAATTTAGGAACTTGCCATCTTCCACTTTCTTCTTCAAATGTTGTGGGAAAGGAGGCGGTGGCCGAGGCATCATAGTTGGAAGTTTTTCGACTTCCTTTCTTTTATCCGAGGGCCTTTTCGTACCATCCTCTGCCATATTTTCATCCGCATCATCACCTTTCTGAGTCTGAATTACCGGATGTGATTCCGATAATATTTTACCGCTTCTAGTAGTGATCGCCATACAGCTCGCGTCATTCCTCGGGTTTTGAATGGTGTCACTCGGCAAGGTCCCGGTCTTCCTTTGATTTAGAGACGCCGAGATTTGACTCACTTGCTGCTCAATTGCTTGATCGAAGTGGAATGTGAATCCACTACCTGACTCATTGCTGATAATTCAGTCCTCATCTCCTTTACCCCAGCGTCCGTAGATTCCACCTTCAGCAGCATCCTGGCCATCATGTTCTCTAGTTTGGACGTCCCTGTCTCATTAGCTTTGTCATGATTCCCAGGTGGTACATACAACCCACCTCCATCAGTTTTATTTTTCCAGTTCCCCTGATCGCGGTCTCTATAGCCAGCTTTTTCATAGTAGTTGTCCCTCTGATAGTTCCGACCTTGGTTTCCCTGACCATTGGCCTGGAAACCACCCAAATAATTTGCCTCCTCATCAGGTTCAAACTCTGCTGCTCTACCTTGGGAACCCACAGCTTTCACTTCCTCAATACCTCCTGACAACAAATGCTTTGTCAGTAGGTCCATTTGCGTCTTCAGATGGGCTATATCTTGGTCCCGCTCTTCCTCCTTCCTGCGCTGCTCTGCTGGCATACCAACTGCATAAGTGCTAGCTTCTCCCTCTGTATCACGTGTATGCCAGGCCCTGTTGGTTTTGGTGAGCCTGTCCAAAATAGTTGTGGCCTCAATAAAAGTGAGACCCATAAATGCTCCACCTGCTGCGTTATCCAATGTAGGCTTGGTAGCCGAATTCAGTGCCCTATAGAACGTCTGCATCAAAAAATCTTCGGTCAACTGATGGTTTGGGCATTGTGTCAGCTTTTTCTTGAACCGTAACCAAGTCTCATGTAACGCCTAATGAGGTTGTTGTCTGAAGTTGCTAATTTCATCCCTCAACTGTATCATCCTAGAGGGAGGAAAGAACCTTTCTAGGAAAGCTCCTTTCAACTCTCCCCAGGTTGTGATAGAGTCAGGGGTTAGCTCTGTCAACCATAATGCTGCATCATCAGACAGAGACAACGGAAACAACCTGAGCCTGATCGCTGTCTGACTTACTCCAGGAATTCGAACGACTTGCAGATACCCACAAAATTCATCAGGTGTCAGTTTGGATCATCACCAGCAACACCACGAAACACTCCTCTCCAATTCAACAGCTGAATCATTGTGCTAGTAATGTTGAACTTGGCCCCGGGTGCTAGCGGAGGAAACACAATAGCGCCCGTGGCACCAACTCCATCTAAGTCGACCTCCTCATCATTCAACTCAATATCATCCTCAAGACCACCAACATTCAAATGTTGTTGGGCTTGCTGAGCTACAGCGAGTCTCGCTGCCTCTTGTTGTTGTACATTCATGTTTTGCCTTATCGTTCTTGCGAGCTCGGGGTCGTAGGGTAATATTGGTTCACCCGAGCGTCGGCTACTTGGCATGCACAAATATGTATCCTGTAACAAACAAAAACAACAAATAAAAGTAAAAGCAGGAAATATGACTAAGAGTCATATAAACACACCGGACTTAATAAACAACCGTTCTTCCCCGGCAACGGTGCCAAAATTTGATACGCCCAAATTACAACTCCAATTACAAAGCGTAAGCGGTCGTCGTCAAATATAGAACCCAACTAAGGTTGGGGTCGATCCCACAGGGAATAAGGTGCAAATTAAGTCGTTAGTGAATTAAATGACTAGTAATCAATAGTTTCCGGTAAATTGGGGGGGTTTGTATGAACAATATTTGATCAAAGAAAATAATAATGTACGATTAATAATCAATATGAGAGTGAACTAGGAAAGTCTTCACCATGGCGTCGTAACAATGTCGACTCAAAGCTTAACCGGGTCCTTTCTATATGCATGTCACGATGTGATTGAATTAATGGTATCATCTAAACGTTTCTCAACCAAATAGGCGAATTTCATTTTCAATTCTCTCGAACTTGAAAAGGTAAGCTTGCTTATTTCAATCCTAAAATATCAAGTAGATTAATCTAGTTACAGCATTAATCATAAGACGAGAGTTGGTAGTCTCAAATCCTCGTAGTTAATCAAATTTGCCGGTTTTAATCTCTTTACTCAAGCAAATTAAACCTAGGCATGTCCTAATGTTTGCAACCACTAGAAAACGTTAATAATGAATGATTAACAACATGACAACATAAAGATTGAACCCTACGCTACCCGGAATCTATATTGCTACTTTCGCCATGGCTCCCACAACCCTAGTTGTGGGCAGTTAGTTACTCATGCTATTAGGAAAAGAGAAGAAAATCATATTCAAAATAGAAAGAAGAGATTCTTACGATATATGAGCACAAGCTTCAATTGTCCAAGAACAAGAAAACAAGATCCCAAGAACAATGGAAGAATATGATGAAGAAGAAGACAAACGTGTTTGTCGTATTTCTTCCTCTCAAAAGTCGCTCAAAAATATCCTAGAACTATTGGGTAATGAATAATAAAATAACCCTAACACAGGGTATTTATAGTAGTGCAGGAAATTAAGTCCAAAAATAAAACGTTCGGAATCCGCATCGCGTTGACGGCCCACCCTGACGGACCGTCACAAGCGTGACTGGCCGTCACGGTGGCCGTCACCACTAGGCAGTGGTGCTGCCTCACTTGACGTCCATCTTGACGGACCGTCACAGGCGTGACTGGCCGTCACAGTGGCCGTCACCACTAGGCAGTGGTGCTGCCTCACTTGACGGCCATCTTGACGGACCGTCACCTTGGTGACTGGTCATCACGGTGGCCGTCACCACTAGGCAGTGTTGCTTCCTCACTTGACGGTCATCTTGACGGACCGTCACCTTGGTGACTGGCCATCACGGTAGCCGTCACTCTTATCCATAGGGTCTTTTTGTTCGTATTTCCTTCCGTTTCTATGTTTGTCTTTCTTTCCTGCAAACATAACATAAAACATCAAAAATGATGACGGTTGCTTGAGAACTTACGGTTATTCTTAGTTTAAAGGAGTCAAATGTGCCGTAGAATGGCGGCACATCACTAAGCTGGTCCAAACCAGGATCCTGGAGCCCGTGGAAAAGAGACCAGGGAAGATGCCCAGGGCTTGGCGTCAGGGGGAAGAAGTTTGCCTCTACCACAAAGGGGTCGGAGGCCATGATATCAAAACTTGTTGCCACTTTTGGGTCGATTTGGAATACCTCATTGACATGGGAAAAATCAAGCTGGAGTTTCCCCCTTATTATCCTCAAAAGAAAAAATAGAGAAGAGTCTAGCAGATCCCATCATCTAGAGCTGAAAGTAGCAAAAGTAGAAGAGTTTTAGCTTTCAGTTTATTTATTTTTATTTTCGATGTCGTCTTTTACTTTTCCCTTGTATTTAGAATAGTGGATGAAATGAAATAAGATAACTTATCTATCACAAGTTCGAACTACGTAGGACCTGAATTCTCCTTCATGAGATACGTAGGCAGCCTTCAAGGCACGGCCAATGTCTTATAGGAATTGTCATTTCTCCACATCGACGAAGACGACAAAGAGTTCAAGAGAACAATAGGCAGAGATGTTACAAGATCAACAAAATCAACCTTTCCTGACAAAACCTACTAATCCCAAATCAACGGACAAAATCCTGTCCTTTGAAACGATTGAGTCAAAACCACCTGTGGAACAATTTGCCTTGAAAAAAAGCAACTTTTATGTGTTTAATGTAATTCCTATGTGTTTATTTCTCACCATATATCTTGTATTATTTTTCACTAACAAAAAACTAACATAACGACTTTTGAGTTGTTTTTCATTTCAACAGATAAAAGAAATCGGTTTGTATTGATAAAAACTGGCTGAACACTCTTACTTCACTCGCTCGAAAGCACACTTAGATCCATCCTCTGACCCTCGCTTGTCTGTAGGAAGAATGACTGATAGTGAGGAAGAAAATGCCCATGCTATAAGAGACAACATCATCGCTGAACAGAATGAAATAATCACAGAGCTTGCGAAGAAATTAGAAAAGATGCAGGAAGAAGTGCAAAAGGCAAAATATATGGCTAGCTTAGCAATCGCCGCCAATACTCCTGCTTTGGCCGATTCTCAGCCCTTTTCTCAAAACCCTCCACTCAATTCTCCGCAAACCAGAAATCAATCAAAAGACATCCCCTCCTCTTCCATTCCCAGGCCTTCAAACGAACCTGTCCATAATAACCCCTCCCACGTCAGGTCCCTGTACCAGACCCATACTCCCCCTGTTCAACATACTAACCAGAACAACAATCCAGGTGCCTTTTTCACACAAAACCCTCCAAACCTCCAGAACACTCCACAAAACACCTACAACTCCCAAAACAACCATCCTAATGCCACCAACATAGTTAACCCACATAATTTTACCCCTACATACCTAAATACTTTTCCACATGTCCAGCCCCTGCCCGCGCAGAACATACCTCCCTCTTTCTATACCATAACAGAACCTTACCCCATCGTCCAGGAGAACCCTGAGCTAGATCATTATTAAGAGAAAGAAAGAGAGCTAAAGGCTACGGAAATGAAATGCGACCTCGATATGGCATAAATAAGAGAAGAAATGGCCCATATTCGAGAGTTACGGAGTTCGCCTTACGAGAAAGGCTATGACTATGATGATCTCTGCATTCACCCTGAGATGAACCTGCCAGAAGGTTTCAAAATTCCAAAATTTGAAATCTTCAATGGTGTTAGGAGTTCCAAAGCCCATCTAAGGAGTTACTGTGATCATATGGTCGGTGGCCGAAGAAACAACTACCTGCTAATGAGACTCTTTAGCCGAAGTCTGAATGGAGAGGCATTGGAATGGTTCGCCTCCCAAGAATTGAAGAAGTGGTTCAAGTGGAGAGATCTCGCCCGAAATTTTGCCCAGAGATTTGCATATAACGTAGAAGTCGTCCCGGATTGATATTCCCTGGGACGCATCAAGAAAAAGTCAAATGAAGATTTTAGAGATTATGCTTACCGGTGGAGAAAAGAGGCCGCGAGAGTTCGACCTCCTATGACTGAAGAAGAAATAAGCGTGGTGTTTATGCGCGCTCAGTAGTCTGAAGTTTATGACAAGATTATATCGACGGTAAAGGCACAGTTCGCCAACTTAGTCAAAATCAGAGAGATTGTGGAAGAAGGGATTCGCCGTGGAAAAATCGCCAAAACCCTGATTTCTTCAGGACCTACCGGACCCCCAAAGAAAAAGAGAGATGAGGTATCTTCGCTGTCTTTCAATCCTAGTAAAAAACCACATAAACCCTTTGGAGCTGGTTACAAGAAGCCACTTGTTCCAACAACCCCTCCTCCAGCTCCACAAAACCCTCAACCAATCTTCTATTCTCAGCCAATCAACCAAACTCCCGTGCCAAATGTGCAGCCCATATACCAAACTCAAGTGCCAAATGTGTAGCCCACATACCAAGCTCCAGTCCCAAATATACAACCCACCTACCAAGCACCTCCCCAGAATTTTCCAGTATACCAAAGAGCTCCTGAAAACCAGAACAACCACTGGGTTCCTCCTCCCGCTAACCCCAATCTTTCTCGACCAAATTTGGAAAAGAAAGTTCCTTGAATTTTCACTCAATTAGCCAAAACCCAAACTCAGTTATATGAAAGACCTAAGGCCGCTGGATTAGTTCAGCCCATTCAGCATAAACCAGGTAACGTCAACTCTCCTTTCTACAAAGCTGATCGACATTGTGATTATCACTCTGGAGGCGCCGGATACAGCACAGAGGATTGCATCAATCTGAAACACAAGATTCAAGATTTGATCGATCAGAAGGTAGTCACCTTACAGACAACACCGTCAAATGTTAATAACAACCCATTTCCGAATCACAAAAGAGCCACTGTAAACATGATCAAAATAGAGGAAGAATGGTTCGCAAGCAAGTATATAGTGCCGACGAGCCCCAGAAAGCCTGAGGAACTAGAAAGGTCTGTAGCTACTTTGAGCATCGCGGAGAAGCCACAATTTGCTGTGTTGGTGCCGGCTTAAAAAGTGTTCATAATTGAAGCCGCCGTAACTCACGGCATGACAAGATCTGGGAGATGTTATATCCCCAATAATCTGGAAGATGATGCTGACAAGAAGAGTCTGCAGAAAAGGACAATCACTGAAGGCGAAGTAGAAGAGTTTTGGAGAAGAATGCAGCCAAAAGATTACTCGATTGTGAAGCACTTGGAAAAGACCCCGTCTTAAATTTCTATTTGGGCATTGCTCTTGAGTTCCTTGTACCACGGACAGGCGTTACTCTAGGTTCTAAATGAAACTTCCGTGCCTACAGGTACCAGTGCAGAAAACTTGACTTCCATGGTAAGCCAAGTCCTAGGAAGCCACCACATCTGTTTCAGTGATGATGAGTTGCCTTTTGAAGGCGTGACGCATAACAAGGCTCTACATATAACAATTTAGAGTTAAGAAAAGGTTGTGAACATGATACTGATCAATAACGGATCAGGATTGAACATTTGTCCATTGTCAACACTGACACAGTTGGAATATTATTTGGGAAAGATCCATCAAAGTAGGGTCAATGTGAGGGCCTTTGACGGAGGACAGAGAGATACCCTTGGAGAAGTCAACCTATACATCCAGATGGGACCCGCTGAATTTCGAACAAAGTTATAGGTCATGGATATTACCACTAGTTACAATTTGTTTTTAGGACGGCCGTGGATTCACGAAGCTGGGGCCGTTCCATCAACCTTGCACCAAATGGTAAAGTTCTTTTGGGAAGGGAACGAAATGGTAATCCATGGAGAGGGAAGCCACCAGAGTCACCCAAGAGGTTGTGTCCCCACAATCGAAGAGGTCCCGAGAGGGGGTGACTTCTACACGGTGGAAATTGTGAATGCTACAGATGAGGACCTGGCTCCTCAAATTCCTATGCCTCCCATTTACAAGATGCTTGCGACCACAATGCTGAGGTGTGGTTATGAACCAGGCTCGGGGCTAGGAAGGAACTCTGACGGTCGGATAGAACCTTTAAGTATACCTGGACAGTTGAGCAAGCACGGATTGGGGTATGTGATCCAAGAAGGTGAAGCCAGCAATAAAGAAAACAAGAGGTCAGGACTGCCCAAGCCTTTTCCTCATTTGTATCAATCGTTCCCAGTACGCGTCAGTCCTCCAAGCGATGGGTTGGAGGATGGAATAGGGGATCTATTTGAGGAGTGTGATGCTATCGTGGAAGAAGCTCCCAAAACAACCACAATTAGGAACCTCAAACCCGACGAGAAGTTGAAAAACTGGGTCGCCACTCCCTTGGCTACTCTCCACTCGGCTGAGTAGACAAAGACATTGTTTTACAAAATTTGGCGATGGTCCGAATGAGGCTCCGCGACCTGCCCTTTTTGTTTTAAATTTCCTCGTATTGTTTACTTCTTTCTAAAAGGCATGAACCTACATTCATGTAGGTTGTAGCCATAGTTTGTAAATATTTCTGCATTTCAAATGAAAGCCTCCTTATTTTGAAAATATTCGCCGTTTAAAGATTTATTTTTATTTGCTTATTATTATCTTACCCATTTTGTTTTGGTTTAAGTAATAATAAGTTAAAACCTTCCACTGTCATGTCATGTCAAGGGCTTAATGAACAAACTGAACTAGGTGACGATGATTTTGAGGAATATGATGAAGAAACTATCGTTCCCGAAGACTTGACTGAGGAATTAAAAGACTTTGAGAACCGAGAAAAGTCTAATCTAGAGGAAATTGAGACGGTCAATCTAGGAGATGACCAAGAAGTTAAAGAAACCAAAATCAGTGTCTATTTGACAGAAACACAGAAAAGAGAACTTATCATATTGCTTCAAGAATAGATCGACATATTTGCTTGGGCCTACAGTGATATGCTAGTGCTAAGAACATACATAGTCTCCCATAAGATGCATATTAATCCAGGATTTGATCCCATCAAGCAGAAGATTCAAAAGTTCAAGCCAGATCTAAGTCTGAAGATCAAGGAAGAAGTTACCAAACATATTAAGTCTGGAGTGGTAGGGGTTACAAAGTATCTGACCTGGTTGGACAATATCATCCCTGTTCCTAAGAAAGATGGGAAGATCAGAAGCTGTGTTGATTATCGAGACCTGAACATGGCCAGTACCAAAGACAATTTACCATTTCCCAATATACATATCATTATCGATAGTTGCACGATAGTTGCACGAAGCACAAAATGCAATCATTCATGGATTGTTTTGCTGGATACCATCAGATCTTAATGGATGAATAAGATGCGGAGAAAACAACCTTTATCACCCTCTAGGGTATCTACCATTACCGAGTGATGCCATTTGGTCTCAAAAATGCGGGTGCTACTTATATGCGAGCCATGACAATCATTTTCCATGACATGATTCATAAGTAGATCGAGGTATACGTGGATGACGTGATTGTCAAATCTCGCGAGAGTTCAGATCAGTTGACCCATTTGAGGAAGTTTTTTGACCGCTTGCGAAAATACAATCTAAAGCTGAACCCTGCCAAATGTGATTTCAGGGTGTCAGCTGGCAAATTGTTGGGTTTTATAGTCAGTAAAAGGGGCATCGAGCTCGACCCTTCAAAGATCAAAGCAATTTAGGAGTTGCCTCCCCCGAAGACCAAGAAAGAGGTCATGAGTTTCCTGGGAAGGTTGAATTATATTGGTCGATACATAGCTCAATGAACCGTTATTTGTGAACCCATTTTCAAGTTATTAAAGAAAGATGCGTCGACTGGTTGGACAAAGGAGTTCCAGCAAGCTTTTGATCGTATCAAGGAATACTTGTCCATTCCTCCAATATTGGTTCCTCCAAGAGAAGGGAGCCCATTATTGCTGTATCTATGGGTTTCAAAAAATGCCTTCGGATGCATCCTGGGACAACATGATGAAACCGGAAAGAAAGAACGAGCGATTTATTAGCTGAGTAAAAAGTTCACTCTGTGCGAGGCTCATTATACTTTGTTAGAAAAGACTTGTTGGGCTTTGACTTGGGTCGCTCAGAAGTTGAGACATTATTTGTCGTCCTATACGACATATCTCATTTCCAGAATGGATCCCCTGAAGTACATATTCCAAAAAGCCATGCCTACGGGGAAATTGGCCAAAAGGCAAATGTTGCTATGTGAGTTTGACATCATATATGCGACTCAAAAAGCAATCAAGGGACAGGCCTTAGCAAATCATTTAGCAGAAAATCCGGTTGATGAAGATTATGAACCGCTCCAAACTTACTTCCCCGATGAAGAGATTCTGTTCGTAGGTGAGGATATTGCTGAGTCATACCCCGGTTGGAGATTGTTCTTCGGTGGAGCGGTCAACTTCAAAGGTTCGTGCATTGGAGCAGTCTTGGTATTAGAAACTGGTCAGCACTATCAAGTGACAGCCAAACTCAATTTCCCGTGCACTAACAACATGGCCGAGAACGAAACTTGTATTCTCGGTATCCAACTAGCTATTGATATGAATGTCTGAGAACTTTTGGTCATAGATGATTCCGATTTGCTAATTCACCAAGTTCAAGGTGAATGGGCTATAAAGAACCCCAAGATCGTGTCGTATGTGAAGATGGTTCAAAATTTATGCAAAAGATTCAGGAAGATCGAATTCAAGCATACACCAAGGATTCATAATGAGTTTGGCGATGACTTGGCAACCATTTCCTCCATGATTCAACATCCCGATCAGAATTATATCGATCCATTAATAATAGGTCTCAAAGAACAACCTGCGCACTGTGCGTAGGTCAAAGCAGAATCAGACAAAAAACCATGGTATTATGATATCAATAGGTATCTAGAAGTTGGAGTCTATCCCGAAGATGTGACCGCCAACCAAAAGAAAACCATTCGTCGAATGGCCAACAACTTTTTCCTAAATGGAGAAATCCTGTATAGGAGGACTCCGGACCTTGGATTCTTAAGATGCGTTGATTCGGTTGAAGCCAAAAGACTATTGAAAGAGGTACACCCTGGAGTTTATGGTCCCCACATGAATGGGTCACCCTAGCCAAGAAGATTTTGCGAACTGTATACTTTTGGATGACCATAGAAAATGACTGTAGCAAGTTCGTACAAAAATGTCACAAGTGCCAGATCCACGGAGATTTGATTCGAGTACCACCTAGCGATCTTCATGCAATGAGCGCACCTTGGCTTTTTGTAGCGTGGGGCATGGATGTCATTGGTCCCATTGAGCTGTCTGCCTCGAATGGACACAGATTCATTTTGGTAACTATTGATTACTTCACCAAGTGGGTAGAAGCTACTTCTTACAAGTCCGTGACTAAGAAGGTTGTAGCCGATTTTGTTAAAAACAACCTAATCTGTCGATTCGGGATCCCCGAGTCAATTATTACCGATAACGGAACAAATCTGAACAACCACTTGATGAAAGAAATATGTGAGCAATTCAAGATCACTCACCGTAATTCAACCGCATACCAGCCACAAATGAATGGAGCTATGGAAGCCGCCAACAAGAATATCAAGAAGATCTTGAGAAAAATTGGCGACCATCACCGATCTTGGCACGAGATGTTGCCTTATGCTTTATTGGAATACCGAACGATTGTCAGGACTTCGACCGGGTCAACCCCTTATATATTGGTGTATGGGTCGGAAGCAGTGATACCTGCGGAAGTTGAAATACCATCTCTTAGGATCATTTGAGAAGCCGGACTAAACAATTAAGAATAGGTTCGTGCCCATCACAAGCAACTCATATTGATTGATTAAAAAGGATGAGTGTCGTATGAAATGGTTAGTTGTACCAGCAAAGAATGATTCATGCATTTAACAAAAGAGTGAGAGATCGCATGTTTGCCGTAGGACAACTAGTTCTCAAGCGCATTTTTCCCCACCAGGAGGAATACAAAGGAAAGTTTGCACCCAATTGGCAAGGCCCGTATGTCATCCAGAAAGTGTTATCCGGAGGAGCTCTGATCCTATCCGGAATGGACGGTCAAGTGTGGACCAAACGAATCAATTCTGATGATGTGAAGAGATACTTTGTTTACGGATAATTTTCCTTTAATTTCATTTCCCTGTAATCGCATTTCCTGATTGTAATCATTTTATGCTTTGTAATAGCTTAAAACATCCCTATCCTCTTGAACGAACTATGTTTGACCTGAATTCTCAAAATAAGATACGTAGGCGGCCTGTGTCGGCTTCGGTCAACCCCTTAGAAAAATCAATCTTTCCCCTTCCCTTATCCTTGAACTGCGTCTCCTGAATTCTCAAGAATGAGATACGTAGGCGGCCTTTGTCGGCCTCGGTCATCCCTTTAATTATTTCTAATAATCTCCCACTATAAGTGTGGGAACTACGTTTGACCTGATTCCTGCCTCAACGAGATACGTAGGCGCCACAACGGTTCGGTCATATCACCCCAGGAAATGAAAACTGGGGCAAAATTTTTGAGAAAGGAATCTCAAAAATTCAGAAGATGAAGGTCGTTGCCAACAAGACAAGAGGATGCTTAGAGATACGAAAATGCCACAATGGTTCATCCGTATTGCCTAGGAAATGGAAACTGGGGAAGAATTTTTGAGAAAGGAATCTCAAAAATTTAGAAGACGAAGAGCATTAAACTCTGAAGAGTTCCCCAACAAGAATGTAGAGTATGCCAAAGAGAAACCAAACCAAATACCGAGAAAGAATCTCGCGATCCCCACAGAGTCTCAAGTCTCTTGCCGGAAGGAATAAAATCTGCTAAGAAACCTTTAACTAGGGCAGAAATTTTGAGAAGGATCTCAAAATTTCTGCCAAGCTTCATTCAAGAGTTCAACATTAATCTCTGAAGAATTTCCCAACATCGAGAGACCAGAGACTACTTCAAGGAATCCCTAGTCCTATATGGATTAATCCCCGGTTGTGATAGATTTCTCGAAAATCATCATTCAAGTTCCCCAGCCAGGACGATGAAGGACCTCCGTAGTCCGCCAACAGTATGTCGGGAATGTCAAGACCCCGAATAAAGGGCAGTTGTTGAGATATCACATGACATGACAGGCAGAGACGTTTTCAAAACATCTTTTTTTTAACTCTTTGTTTTACAAAGAACTTGTTTGAAAAATATTTACAAAGATTAGTTTTACTCCATTAATGTGATTTTGTCTTATGTCTACCTTGGTTCAGAGAGAGTCGATGGTGACAAGTACTCGAGATTGGAAAGCATACGGAAAAGACAGAACCAGGAGCAGAAGATCGAAGGAGGTCAACACAGGCTGGTTTTAACAAAACTAACAATTTTTCTGTGGATGCAGGTTGTCCCCAAAAGTATATCAGATAGCGGTCTCGCGTTATCCAACACGTTCAAAGAAATGCAACGTGACCAGATGCTTTAAAATTTGGCAAGAAAAGCCCAAAACAGCAGGAAGAGATCGACAAAGCGGATGAATTTTCTGGTAGTTCACGTAAACTACCAGATAAAGAGAACCCGACAATGTTCTTAAGTCCCCAAAAGGGATCAGGACATCTAGGTCAGCTTCAAAATTGGGGGCACCAAAGAAAGAACAACAACCCTCCCCACCAATGCCTGGCAATACAGGGATCACCCTGAACAAACAATGTTCAAAAAATGGTATTCATGGCTGTCTCTGAAAGTAGGCACGACCATTTCGCTCGCATTTTTAAAGTTATTTTGATCAGATTAATAGACGCTGTCTTTAAAGTCTTTCAAATTTTGACTATAGTCGCTGATAAAAGCGACACTGTGTCTGCTAACCATTTGCCTTGAGCACAGGTACCCACAAAGGAGTCGACATTAAGACCAACGGTGATGTTTTCATGACTTCCCTATGGGACATTGCATCATGCTACATGGCATCGCATTTTGCCTTCACGTTGCATCATGCTGCATGGCATCACATTTTTGCATTCACATTTGCATCATGCTGCACTGCATCACATTGCATCATGCTGCATTGATTCATATTGCACCATATTGCATCACCTGGCATAGCATTATGTCGCATCATATTAGGACATATCGCATTGCATCATATTATATTATGTTGCATCATATTGTATGGCATCATATAGCAGGAGCATGCCAAGAGGGCCATTCATATTTGCATGCCGAGAGGGCCATTCATATTTCCATGTCAATAGGACCATGCCGAGAGGACCATTCATATTGGCATGCCGAGAGGGCCATGTCAAGAGGACCAATCCGAGAGGGCCATTCATATTTGCATTCCAAGAGGGCCATTCATATTTCCATACCGAGAGGGCCATGCCGAGAGGGCCATTCATATTTCCATGTCAAGAGGACCATGCCGAGAAGGCCATTCATATTTCCATGCCGAGAGGGCCATGTAAAGAGGACCATGCGGAGAGGGACATTCATATTTGTATGTAAAGAAGACCATTATCATCATATATCTCAGACACACATCCCCTGCGAAGATTATGTCCCTATGCCAGCTGGCTTCAAAAAAGATAACATTTATTAGGCGTCCCCAAGTTGCACTAGCTGCGCAAGATCGACCTCAGCATGCTTATATCCAAAATTACGTGAGACAAAAGGGTCTGACGTTGAGGATATCATTATCATTATCCTCATTCATTATGCCAAATCCGGTATGCATCATGCTTATATCCGAAACTACGTGAGACAAAAGAGTCTGACGTTGAGGATATAATTATCATGCCAAGTCTGGCACCCAGTATATTTATGTCCCATATCGCATCAGGCGGAGGAGTCTGACATCAAGGATATTTTATGCACCTCTATTCGAAAGCATCGATCACCAGAAGATGTTGTTATATACCACCCGTTGTCAAGGTTCGAAGCATATTATCTGAGGGATATCTATAAGTTGTCTCTACCCAAATCGGACAATGAATCAGATTTTCCAACATTCAAAGGTCAAGAGTCGTCTATAAGTCACAACAATATCCAAAATCGAATAGTGTGCAAGATTGCCCGAAACTTGACAGAACTAAGAGCTGTCTGTAAGACGCAATGATATCTGAAACCGGATAGTGTGCAAGATTACCTGAAGATTGACAGTTCAAAGGTAACGCGTAAGTCGCAACAATATCCAAAATTGGATAAAGTGCAAGACTACCAAAATGGATGATCCAAGGGTTATCTATAAGCTGCGACATATCAACGTTGATATTGTGCAGGATTACCCAAAGGCTAATAATTTGAGGGAAATCTGTAAGTCGCGTCATGTCAAAGATTGGAAAATAGTGCAGGATTACCCAAAAACTGGCAATTCAAAGGATATCTGTAAGCCGCCTCTATCCAAAGTCGGATAATGTGCAAGATTACTCGAAAGCTGGCAAATTAAAGGCATCTGTAATCCACCTCTATCCAAAGTCAGATGATGTTATAGATTACCCAAAGCCTGACAATCTAATGAGGGTCTGTTACGCGTGTCGATGCGAAAGATACATGAGATCTACCCCAAAGACATATGCAAAAGACCACCGCCAAATGCCAAGAAGGCTACCGCATTCAAGAGAATTCTCTTAAACAATAAAGAAGAGACAAGAAAGGACGCCATCTCCTCAAAAAACAACATATAAAGGAAAATGAGGTACAAAGCTATCTCTCCTTGTCGAATTCTGTTACTACTAACCATTTGGTTTCAAGATATTGTCGAGAGAATCCAAGAAGGATGAAATTCTCAAAAGCAAAACCACAGGTGCGGACTACACCAAAAAGGATGCATCACAATGTGGAACTTTTTCTTAGCAGCAACTTGTGACACATCCCAGAGAGGGACGTCAAACTCTTTGGATGCCAACTGAGGAACAACTCACCACCACCGTCAAACCATACCCCTATCAGAAGGAATGTGGGTATTTCCTATCTTTGGGTCTTGGTTTTGTATCCAGGGTATTTTCTGAACCCGCGTTGGAAGCATTATTCTTTCCTTTCAAATCCGAGTGGCGATACACCTCGAGCTTCGAAAATTATGTCCAGGTAAAATCTTACTTATGGGTGTGAAGTGCATCACATTCATAGTTGAAAGGTTACAAGCCTCTTTTCTATAGCTCAACTTATTGGTCACTCATCCCGAGCCAAAGGTCATCTTAACATAAAGATTACCTTTTCCACCGATTGAGTCAAACTACAAGCAGCCTGATTCCCTGAGTCCTGGGATATGTAGGCGGACTCTAAGATGAAAACTCGGCTGCATTCCTAACTCCCCGTAATCCTCTTACTCCCCAGCTTTCTGGTCTCTCCGTACTCTGAAACCGGCAAAGTTTGGAATTTCTCAAAAATCATGCGTAAAATCAAGCATCTTGAACTACAAGTGGCCTGAGTTCTCATGTAACCTGAGATATGTAGGAAACTCGATGCCAGAGTTTTGTCATAACTCCTTAAAATTCATGCTAAAACCAATCGCTTCCTGAAGATGGACCTATGATCGGATAAAATTGGGAACGTCGATTCCCTTTGCCCAGGGTTCATTACACTTACCCTACCCAAAGGGAAGGGCAGCTATTGACACCCAATGTTTACCCTCCACATTACGAATTAATTTTGAGCCTTGTTGAATTTTAAAATAATTGTCTTGTAAAAAGGGGTAAATCATTTTCAAATCAGCTTTATAATAGTTCTGAGTAACAATTTATATTTTTCATATTTAATTATGTGAAAATTATATAAGTTTACTGAAAGAGCTATTTTAGAGCTTAGTTTCATAAAAAAGGTCCTTTTAAAAGATTAAACACTTGATTTTCCTCCAATTTAATTCAAATAAGAGGTTAATTGAATAAATTAATTTCATGATGGTTAAAAGAGGAAATTATGTGTTGAACATGATAATTGTTTCAATTTGTTTAAAGTTAAAAAGGCTCGGGTAATTAATTTTAATTAATCCATCTTTATTTCTAGTCTATCCTAAATCCCTAAAGCTATTTAAATTCTAGCCAAATTCCTTAAATCCTATTCAATTTGGCTACATCTTTAACTTGAAATGGCCACATTTTGCAAAATGTTGCCAAATCCTCAATACGCCTTATAACTCCCTCACAAGACCCCTTGTCTCAGCCCTTTTGGGCCAAAGCCATTACCAACCCGCCCCAGCCCAATCCTCAAACCCGGCCCAATTCCCTTACCCATTAGCCTATACACTTACACACTCACATATACACATACACTCTCTATTTTCACCGCTTATATTCCCTCACGCTCCCCACGCATCCCCCTTTTCCCATGAAAGACCGCACACATACTTCCCAACGCGCCTCGTACAAACCCGTGCGCCTCATCTTCATCATACTCTTCATCTCTCTCTAACAGAAACCCTAACATCGCTACTCGTAACAATGGAAAACGACAGCAACTTCACCAATATCTCCCAATCTCTAACTTTTCCATTTCCCATCCTTTTTTCTCCATCAAAAAGTGCGCTGGTAAGGCTAGAGGATTCTAAAACCCACCAGATGTCACCCCCTCCGCCAAATCCATAAAATTGGTACAATTTTGTACAAGTTTTTTGCTAAGAACATTGCTCCAGCCGAGGAATTTGAATTCCTCAGCAAAATCCCCCAAAACCCTTTGTTTTTCCCCCCGTTTTCACCCGAAATTCCCTATAAATACCCCTTAGCTACATGTGAAGGACCTGATTTTGGGGAAAAATTGAGGGTTCTGCAGAATCGATTTATCTAACCCTACGATACCGGTCAGCTATTTGGAAAATAAATACTAAAAAGTCAGATTACGATGAGTTCATTACTAGTCCGGCGGTGGTGAAATCTTCCGGTGAGGTTCAAGGTACAAGTTGCTGCCCTAGAAAAGGAATAATCCTCACCCACCTCTCTTTACTGTTTCCTTTTCTTTTCTTTTGTTATGAAATGTTTAAGTTGAACGAATCTGGATTTCTAGTCTTGTTTGCTATATTATGATATGTGTTTCGATTCTAGGCTGTTATTATGATTTTGAGTAGCAATCTTGCTTAGAAACACCATGATCCTCACTAGTTGTGTTTGATTTGTTAAAACAGTTGAGGTAAATGAGAGTTCGTAGTTAAAATCTGTAGCTAAAAGATGTGAATGTTGTGGTATGAAATTTGTCTTGTTTTGTACATGAAATGTTTGATTTTTTCTCTTGTTTTTCCTCAACCCCCTTTGTCACAACCATGCTCCTATTTGGTTTACTAACCCTGTCTAGATGTTGTTGTTTTATGCATGTATTGATTGAATGATAAGGTGGTTTGCTCATGTCTAAATAGCTGTCTGTGATGAGTTTTAAACACTGTTCTCCCTTTCCCCTGTATAAACCCCATAGTTCTACTAGTATAGTTTTGACTTATGTGATGTCTAAATGCTATGAACTCAAGCATGAGCCTATTGTTAGGACTTAGGTCTGATTTTGTTCATGAAAAACTCTATCCCTCTTTGTTGTTCTTAGTCTCTTTCTTTGATGAACCTGTCCTTTCCTCTTTACTGTTTTAACTATGTATGAACTGATAACATTGCTCTCCTATGTTTAGGGTGATGTTTAGGTGGATCTTGAGTCTTTTGGTTCTTAAGTAAACTGTGTAATATGTATACATTGTAAGTGCAGTTTTTTGTACTTGTTAATTGATGTAAGCATGTTTAACCCTTCCTCTGTTTGCCCTTAGTTCCTTTGGTCCTACCCTTGACTTGTCTTCTTTTTTCCTTTACTGTTTCTTACTATGAGGTATCAACCTGTATGCTTGAACAATTAGCACTACTCTCCTCCATGATTAAGGTGATGTTAGTTCAAGTGATTGAGTCTTAATGGTCTATGATTTTTGCTGGTTCTTGAGCTAACTGTGTAGTGTATATTTGAGTACAAATTTTCATACTTGTGAGCAATGATCGACCCCTACCCTATTTACCCTTAGATTTGATCTTTGCTTTTTCAAATATTTTCTTTCTTTCCTCACTATTTGTTTTTGCTATGTGGTATCAGTCTACATGTTAAACTGTTAGTATCATTTAGGGTGATGTTTGAGTCATCTTTGAGTCTTGATTTTTTCTCATAGTTTGTTGGTTTGATTAAGTAGTATAACATGCATATCACGAGTATATGTTTCCTACTTGTTTGATCCATGAATGTTCAAACCCCCTTCCCTGTTTAACAATAAGCATGTTCAGTCCCCCTTTGCCCTTTTCACTGTTTGCTAGTACTGATGTATTTCCTTGATTGTCACATGAAAACTGTTATTAGCTTTAGAATTGTTTAACCCTCATCCCCTTTTCCTCATTCCTTCTATCCTATTACCTTGTTCCCTTCCCTTTCTCTTGAAAAAAAATGATTTAAACATACTCCTTGATTATTGTTTGTGATTGTCCTATTATGAAAAGAGCCAAGGGATGATCCTCACCCCTGTAGTTCCCTTTGTTTTGTCATTACCAAAACGATCACCTCCCTGTTTACTTTATGTGTTATCTGTATAAGCCCTGAGACGATGTTGGTCTTTAGCATGTTAATAACTTTCCCATATACTTCTCCTTTGTTTTCTTGAGTGATTTCTTATTAGTTGTACTGAATAATCAATGTTAAAAACACTTGTCCATATTGCTTGACTTGTCTATGACTGGTATGTGATTTCCAAATTAGGTTCTTAAATTATTCTTTTGTTCAAATTATATGGAATCTGCTCTATATGTTTAAATGTAAGTATTGAAAAATGTTAAATATGTGCCTTATGCCTATATGATACCACTTCTGTGCATCTAAGAATACATGTCTTGTTTGAACCACTCCCTTCCCCCATATTGATTTTCTGGAAAATGGTTAATCCATATGAATGTTTTGTAATGGCTAAGTTTCATAAAACATATGTCTTAAGTGATAAAATTAGTGATTTTATTGTATGAATGTCCTTGTTTCATATGCTTTAACTTGGTATAAATACCTGCGTATTGGTGTATATTTATTAATTGTAAAATTTACACTGTTGATCACCAACACACTTCTTCAACAAAGAAATATGAAAAACTGGGTTAATCGCTTCTAAATCTATTGGCAAATCCAACTCATACTCAACACTGCCAACTCTCCTCAGAATCCGATAAGAACCTACATAGCGGAATTTCCCTTTATTACCAAATCTCATCACACCCTTCATGGGTGACACCTTCAGAAATACCCAATCATCCCCCTCAAACCCCAACTCCCTTCTCCTCATATATGCATATGATTTCTATCAACTCTGAGCGGCATTCAACCTCTACCTAATGAGTTGAACCTTCTCCATAGTCTCATGAACTGAATCTGGACCAATCAAAGTTGTTTCACCTACCTTAAACCAATAAATAGGAGAATGGAAGCTGTTGTTGTAGGAAAACTTGATAAGAGGTAAGTGATCATCCCAATTACCTTTTAAATCAATTACACGAGCTCTCAACATATCCTCCAAAGTCTGAATAGTATGCTCTTCCTGGCCATCCGTCTGTGGGTGAAAATATATTCTAAGCTTTACCTGAGTACCAAGACTTTTCTCAAATGATTTCCAAATCTGGGATGTAAACTAAGTACCCCTATCTAAAATGATAGACAATGGAACACCATGTAATCTGACTATCTCCCGAATGTAGAGTATGGCATAATCATCTCCTAAATTCGTAGTCTTAACAGCCAAGAAGTGGGATGACTTGTCATCCTATCAAAAATTACCTAAATAGAATCATGTTGCCTACGATTACGAGGTAAACCAGTTGTGAAGTACATATTGATTGCTTCCCACTTCTAAGTAGGAAGATCAATATCCTGAGTCATACCACCCTGTTGCTGATGCTCTACCTTCACTTGTTGACAGTTAGGAAACTTAGCCACAAAACCTACTATGTCGCTCTTCATGCCATTCCACTAATAGACTTCTCGTAGGTCATGGTAGTGGCACTGAGGTGACTAGAATACTGGAGCTATGAGCCTTTATCAAAATCTTCTGTCTCAACCCATCTATATCAGGAACACACAATCAACCCTGATATCAAAGCATACCATCTCCCCCTTGGGAGAAAACCTCTACTCATTGCTGATGGACTGCACCCTTCAGCTGGTGCAAAATAGGATCACTGTCTTGCTTTTCCTTCACTTCAGCACCAAAGAAGATTGGTAACCATTCTGAACAATAACCCCACCTTCTGTCGAATCCATAAGGAAAACTCCTAATCTAGCAAGTGGATGAACATCCTTGGCCAATTCTTTCTTTCTGTCCTCAACTGAAGACCCACTACCCATAGACAACCTACTAAGTGTATCTGCCATTACATTGGCCTTACCCAGATGGTAAAGCACAATCATATCATAATCCTTAAGAAGCTTAAGCCATCTTCTTTGATGAAGATTCAATTCCTTTTGAGTGAACACATATTGAAGACTCTTATGATCGGTGAATACATCCACATGAACACCATACAAGTAGTGTCTACAAATCTTCAAGGAAAAAACCACGACCGCTAACTCAAGATCATGAGTAGGGTAATTCTTCTCATTAATTTCAAGCTGTCTCGAAGCATAAGCAATCACATTACCACATTGCGTCAACACATAACCCAAACAAATCCTAGAAGCATCACAATATAAAACAAAGTCATCTAGGCCCTCGAGTAGAGCTAACACTGGAGCTGTGGTCAATCTAGTCTTCAATTCCTGAAAGTTCTTCTCACAGAGATTAGACCACTGAAATTTAACCTTTTTCTGAGTCAACTAAGTCAATGGGGTAGCAATAGAAGAAAACCCTTCCACAAATCTCCTGTAGTAACCAGCCAAATCAAAAAAGCTCCTAATATCGGACAGGAAAGTAGGTCCAGTTCTTTACTGCCTCAATCTTTTGAGAATCAACTCGAATACCATCTCTAGTCACAATATGACCCAGAAAAGCAACAGACTGTATCCAAAACTCACACTTGATAAGCTTAGAAAATAACTGTGATCCTTGAGAGTTTGCAACACAACTCTCAAATGGTCCGCATGCTCCTCTTTACTCTGAGAATAGATAAGAATATCATCAATGAAAATAATCACAAATATATCCAAATACTATTTGAACATACGGTTTATCAAATCCATAAAGCTGTGGGAGTATTCCTTAGACCAAAAGACATAACCATAAATTCATAATGACCATACTGAGTTCTGAAGGTTGTTTTTGGAATGTCACACTCTCTAACACGAAGCTGATGATAACCGACTCTAAGGTCGATCTTGGAGAAGAAACTGGCACCCTGAAGCTGATCGAACAAGTCATCAATCCTAGGAATGAGATACTTATTCTTGATTATGACCTTGTTCAGCTGATGATAATTGATACACATTCTGAGGGAACCATCTCTCTTTCACATGAATAAAACTGGAGAGCCCCATAGAGAGATGCTGGGTCGAATAAAACCCTTATCAAGTAGGTCTTTCAACTGATCTTTCAATTCCTTAAGCTCTGCGGGAGCCGTTCTATAGGGAGGAATAGAGATGGGATGCATATTTGGAAGAAGATCTATTCCAAAGTCAATCCCCTCTCGGGAGGGACTCTGGGCAAATCTTTAGGAAATACTTCTAGAAACTCATTCATAACAGGAACTGACTGGAAAGATGGGGTTTAAGATTTCATGTCCATAACCCGAACTATATAATAAACATAATACGTAGAAATAATCTTTCTAGCCTTAAGATAAGATATGAAATGACCCTTCGAGGATGGAGGACTACCTTGCCACTCTAAGACAGGTTCATTTGGGAACTTCAAATTGACAACTTGAGTACGATAATCAACCGAGGCATAACATGCATACAACCAATCTATACCAAGAATAACATCAAAATCAGTCATCTCCAACTCTACTAGATCTGCTAAAGTGACTCAATGAAGGACTGAGATATGGCAATTTCGATAGATTCTTTTGCCTAGGACTGACTCACCAACAGAAGTTGAAAGATAAAAGAGTTCTAAGAGATGACGAGGACTAATCTCGAACTTGCAAGCAACATAAAGGGTCACAAAAAATAAGGAGGCATCAGGGTCCAATAAAACATACACATTAAGAGAGAAGACTTTCAACATACAAGTAACAACGTCTGGTGAACTCTTCTAGTCCTGGCGAGAAGACATGGTATAAAGGCAGTTCTGGCACTGACCGCTAGAACTAGAAGCAATGCCCCTGCTGGGCTGGTCGATCTCCTAGAGCTGCTGGGGCAGACTGAGTCTTGCTACCTCCATGTCCCTTCTTAATCGATGGGCAATCTCTAAGCTTGTGTCCAACTTGACCACATCCAAAGCATCCACATGAACCAGCTAAACACTCTCCAATATGACTTCTACCAAAATTGTTGTAAGAAGGGTAAGGGGTCCTCTTTGCAACACTCTCCTGTGAATAAGAACCAGATCCTCTATCCGTCTGATCATGACGAGGCCTGGGGGCCTGGGTAGGAGCACTAGTTGAAGAATGAATGGGTCCTGATGATTTCTTCTAAAATGAAGAGCGATGTATGGCTCTGGACCTTTGATGGCCGAAACTAGAACTCTCTGATCTAACCCTCTTGTTCTCCCTTGCCATTTACCTCAACTTGTCTCCCTCAATCTAATGGGCATGAGTTATAAGTCGAGAAATATCTATGTCGCCCAAAAGCATCGTAGACCTACACTCCTTCTTTACCAAATCTGATACTCTATAAACGTACTTACTCATCTCATCCCATGGCTCAGCCACCATGGAATGAGCATGCCTAGAAAGCTGGGTGAACTTTAATCCGTACTCCTGAATCGACATAGAATCTTGCCTCAAATTCACGAACTCTTCGGCCTTAGCTTGCCTCAACTCCCTTGGTAAGAACCGGTCAAGAAAAGCCCTTTCAAAGAATTCCTAAGTCATAGGGACCACATACCTGTCCCTAGCATTACTCTATTGAGTGAACCAAATATGAGCCACGTCCTTCAGTTGATAGGAAGCTAGCTCAATACCATCAATACCAACCACTTGCATACACCAATGATCTTCTTTACCTCATCCATGAAATTTTGTGGATCCTCACCAACTTTTGAACCCCAGAACTCAGATGGGTTCATGCAACTGAAGTCTTAGACTTGGTCCTCAACTCCACCTTAAGAGTGGACGGGGATAGAAGCCTGCTGATTGGCCTGAGCGGCCATAGTCTGAGACAACATATGAATGGCATTCCTAAACTCCGCATTTGTGACCTCGGGGTCTAGAACCGGAGAGTCAATGTTTCAGGTGGCTCTGCAGGGCATGGAACAACGAGGAGGCATAATTTGAAACACATAAAGAATGGAGTAAAAAAGTAATAGAGTTAAACTCTATCGCACGACATTAATTAAGAAAGAAGTGAAGTTTTCCCAAGACACCTCATAGATTTCCTCTCATAAGTATGGCGCGCTTCACACACATAAAAGAGACTCTACTCGATGTGGGTTTTAGATATCCTAGGAATAATGAACCTGAGGCTCTGATATCAAGTTTGTCACACCATGAGGCTACCCTCTAGAGGTAACACGGGACCTGGGACCATAAGTACACCAAGCTAACTCTTGGTCATAGCATACTCAGATAAATATAAAGAAACATAGTGGAAGCATACTAAATAAAAATAGGCGACCATAACTAAAAATGGACAAGGTCTAAGAAATACCAAATCTAAAACACAGAGTACAAGTCTAGCTATGTTTGAAGCCTCTAAGCTTTCATAAAGAGTTGATGGGACAAGACCCCAACTAACTCAGAAATCCAAAGAAAGAACATGAAAATAACTAACATAGCTATGGTCCTCGAATGATGAGGACTCACCAATAGAATCCGAATGACTGTGATGACTAGCCACAAGCCTGAGGAATAGAGATTGAATCTGTATTATAATAGGATACAACGCAAGATATTCGTTAGTACTATAGAATGTACTGAATATGTGAGATATGCATAAGTAAGGTAAAAACATGCGTGAAACATAATTAAAACTGAGTTCATGCATGAAAAAAGATATCATAAATAAATACCATAGACTGAGCTCAAGCATGAAATAGAATAGCTTAGTACTTAAAATCTTCATACGAGAGTTTCTTATAATCGATAATAGACCATGTGAGCTAGATAGAATCCAACTATATCACCCTAGTTGGAAAAGCTACCCCAAACCTTGCCAAGGCACGTGGTACTATACATATCGTAGCATGAAACCACTTTCATAAGGGGACACTCTCAACTAGCGAGGACCCTTCCTCATGAGGAGACACTCTCAACTAACGAGGACCCTCTTAACCTATATTGGAAACATAGTTTTGGAATTGGTTTATCTAGAGCCCTCATCACTTGGTGCTAAATACTACTCCCAAAACATACATATAGCTCATATAATACTTGGGACATATCTAATGCCAAAAATGTTTGAAAATCATAAGGACATATCTAATGTAATGACAATTCAAATCATAAGTCTTAAAGCTTAGCATAGCCATAATTCAAAACATACTTTCCTTTTTAAATTATGACTTGAAGAATTACGCATGCAATTTCTTAATACATAAGGTCATGTTATCTAAACATGCCAATTTTCACTTGAAAACATGCAAATTGAAGGAATCATGTTAGAAATCATCTTTAATGCATGGGCTTTTAAAATTAATTAAGAAACCTCTAATAAATCATAGATAAGCAATGAGAAACAATGAATTGATGCTTAAAAATTGAACACATAATTTTTCCCCAATTTGGGTAAAAATCCTAATTTCACAAATTCATAAGTCAAAGAAATACTTGAGGATTTTAGGCATAAGGGTGAAAGGCATCCCTTATTGAATACCCACATACCTTATTGAAGCTTGCTTGATCTAAGATGAAAAGAAATTGAGGCTTGAACTTGGAGCTTGAAGGAGTTCTTTTCCTTTTTTAGTAGATGAATGAGAAATAATGAAAGTCTTAGGCTAATAAGAGTAGAAACCCTACTAAAAATGGTCAAAATGACCTCACTTAAGAGTTAAAAGGGTGGGTAATTACAAAAATACCCCAAGGATTTAATTATAAAAAGCTGTTAAAAATCTTGGCTTCAGGGATTACGGGTGCAATCCATGAGCCATAGACTGAACCACAACTCGTGGTTTCTACTCGTGGTTCCTTGCCTAAGTGATCAGCTGCAGATTTGGTTTTACGAGTCAACAAGATGGTCTGTAGAATAAACTATGGTCCGTAGCCCCATTCGTGGTTCCTGGGCAATAGTCAGCCTTCAGGTTTGATTCAATAAGTGGACAGGATGATCCCTAGAATGAACTATGGACCATAGAACCTACTCATGGTTCTCAGACCAGAGGCTGATCCTGCAGAACTTTAACCATGAGTTCATTCCACGGCTCATGGTTCAAACCACAGCCCGTGGTTTGTACTCGTAGTTCCTAGAAAGGTCAATTTTTTTAGAGATTTTAAGTTTAAAAGATGATTCGAATTTCGGGGTGTTACATTTATGGTCAACAAAGGAGTTTATACCTTAACCTCCCAATTTAACTTGTTTAACAAACAATAATCCCTCAATTAAATAAAGAGATAAACAAATGAATTCACAAATGGATGACTCTATGATTAATTAAGCAAAGAAGTTAACAAGCAATCAAAGGAATCCACCCCTAATCACTCAACTAAACTATTAGGAATCCACCGAATAGATTTCTATACTAGATTACCTAATTGGGAAATCCACCCAATGACTACAAGCTAACAATAGCTACTAGAAGTTTTCAAAGCAATTCAATATTCATCAAAATCTAAGGAATGAAAAAGACTAAGGCATGTATTTATAGTGTTTCCCTTGTACAATAAAAGGCCAAAAAGTGACCTAAGAAGACCCTAAGCTTGGCCCATGACGGGCCATGTATGGAGGCTAATGCCAAACGCACAAGGCATTGTGCCCAATGCACATGATGTGCGAAATCCTTGTGTGAAATACACCAGGGGAAGCGCCTAATGCAACCCTGGTCGCACCTAAAGGCAAAATATCTATTTTGCCCCTTCTTCCATGTGATTATCCATAAGTCATAGATCCTTGATCTACGTTCTTCAATGGTCTCAAAAGCCTTTTCTTCATGAATATAGCTTGTAAGGCTTGGAGTTCTTTGGCTTGGTTCCCTATGAATAGCTTTATAGGGGTTGTTCTGGCCATGGTCATATCACCCTAGAATGATGGGCACCTCAAGATCAACATCAGAATCTAGTACCATAAAATCACCCGGCAAGATGAACTTGTCCACTTTCACGAACACATCAAACAAAATGATAACCGGGCACTTTATAAAATGATCAGCCATTTGCAACCTCATCGGTGTTAGTTTAGGAGAACCCAAACCTAACTTTTTGAAGATCACAAGGGGCATTAAATTGATTCTTTCCCTGAGGTCGCATAAGGCCTTTTTGAACAAGTAGACACCAATAGTCGAAGGATGGTGAAACCCCCGAATCTTCCCTCTTGGGGGCCATATTGCTCATCATGACTGCACTACAATTGTGGGACACCTCCACCATCTCCACATTAATTACCCTCTTCTTCTTCAACGATTCCTTTATGAATTTAGCATATCCCAACATTTGTATAAGAGCGTCAACCAAAGAAATGCTTATAGATAATTTGCTGAACATGTCCACAAATTTCTTGAATTGGTTATCTTCTTTTTTCTTGATTAACCTCTACGGATATGGAGGGGGACCTTTAGGTAATGACCTTGGATCACTAGGAGTTTCTTCTTTTTTCTCCTTCTCTATATCAATTGCAACTTGAGGAGGCACTTTGATCTTTTCCCTCTCCTCATTCGAGCTTTCATCATCAACAATCACATTGGATGCACTAAGTTTCACCCCAATATCTGGATTTTCATCACAACTCTTTTCAATCTCAACCTCTTTTGCTATATTCTTATTCTTTTCAAGAAAAGCTTATTTAGTTGGTTTGCCTACTCCATCGAGCATTCTTCCACTTCGTGTGACAATTGCCATCACATGGCTATCATTTTTTGGATTTTCAAGAGTATCACTAGGATGACTGCCTTCAACCGGCGTTCTATTTAGGCTGATAGGTGGTTTATTTGAGCCTACAAGTGCTTGATTAATGCAGAATGTGATCTCATGATTTGGTAAAGGGTATACACATCACTCTTCAAGTCTCTCACCCTATTGTCCATAGACTCATGGTAGAGTAGTTTTCTTCCTCTAGCTGTAGTTATTATTATTACCACGTTATTTCTTGTATTTTGTTATAATATGAGATTGTAGGCCTGAGGCCGTGGTTTGGACTGGCTGAATCACAAGTTAGTATGGTGTTGATATGAAGGGTGAAAATGACATATGTTGGTGAATAATTTTGTGCGTACATATAAATACATACGCCTGAGTTGGAACACATGCATCCACTTATACATATGCATGGTCTATGTCATGATAGGAGAGGAAATTATGGCTATTTGGTTTTAAAAGGAAAACTCTTCAGTTTTACTATGGTTTTCAACTTTAAAAAGGGATTTCATTGATTTATACTTATATTTGCTTTTTAAACTAAAAATAACTTATTTTCGAATGATGGGATCTCTGAGGAGAGCGTGCAATTATTATTACTGACTTTTGCCTTTTAAGAAGGGAAATTGCATTCATGGCGGGTCCACCACATTAGCAAAGAAGGGTTTCCAAGACCCGGTCCTATTTTCTCTATGAATTAGCGAGGATAGGGTTGTGTTTATAAGCTCATGTTTACAGTGAGGTCCCTATGTTTACGGAGAAGGATCCCTAGAAGTATATAATTTCAAACTTCGGTTTTTCCTCTATTTTTGAATAAACTTGGGGACTCTTTTGAGCTTAGGAGAAATTCTTGGAAGGATCTTCATCCTAATTTTAGTTTGATTATGTCCTTGTACTCCCTCGTGTTATTTTCACTAGTATTTCACGCTAATCTTTCTTTAAATTCCATCAAATTTGTATCTATATTCTCCAAATTCTCCATTTGATCAAGTGAGCTTTCAGAGCTATTTTGATACCCAAGTTAATTCCCATTTGCATCCAACTTTTGAGCACGGGTTTATGACCATATAAGGAACAAAATTGCAAAGTTTATTCCTATTTTTGTCGACGGGCCCCAAGGGTCAAGTTTTGACCCAATTTCTGACTCAAATTTTAAAATAGTAATATGGGTGTCGTTAGTCATTTATTGACGTATAGATCATGTTTTTGATAGCATGGCAATAAACAGAGGCATTGCAGGAGGAGAAGCTTTGGAGTGAGGGTTCGTGGCTTATCGTTCGATCGCAAGGTAGGTTACATTTTTCTCTTCTCTAGACCTACTCTCTTCTCTAGACCTACTGGGTAGATGATATATAGTATAAATCGCATGTTGGTTAGGGGGATTGCTAGGTAGGGTTGTGTTTATACTTATTTGTGTAAATATATGGCCTATTTTAGGTACTTTTTACTAGTGCATCTTCGTAAACCTTAGTTTAGGTTGCCTGCTATCCATTAAGGTTAGATTATAGAATTATGGATATGTTAGATATCCTTAGGATAGGTTGGGATAGTATCTCGGGGTAGAGTAATTTTCTCTCATTGGTTCTTGACATGTCGAGGAATCTCACTAATGAGTGTTCCTCATCCATGCCTTTCAAACATTTACTTGGATCCATATTCACAAACAAGTCATCTCCCTCATTAGCCAAGTCCTTATCCTTATGCATAATCAACACTTCTCTCTCATTCTTCTCTCTCATTCTTCTCAATTCCTTCTCTTCGAATTACTTCCCAAAGTTCTTTCATAATTCTATAATCCTCACTCACTTGATAAGGTGTCAAGGGTGCAAGGATAAACGTTTGTCCTCCAAATACAAATGAGTACTTGTTAGACCTTCCATGATATTGCACATCCCTATCAAATTGCCACGGTCTACCAAGCAACATATGACATGCTAGCATGGGCACAATATCACATAGAATCTCATCTTGGTACTTGTCAATGCCAAGATTTATGGTTGCTTGCTTGGTCACCTTCATCTCACCAATCTCATTGAGCCATTGTAAATTGTAGAGGGTAGGATGTTTCTTGTTAGGAAGTTGCATTCGTTTAACCAAAGTCTCACTCACAACATTAGTACAACTCCCGATATCAATAATACGATCACATATCTTGATAAGATCTCGATTAGGGAGACTAATCAAAATCCAAATGCGAAAATGAAATAAACAAAATGATATGTGAATCAAAGCTAATTAATCAAGTTTATGGGAAACAAAGGACTTTATACCTTCAACTCCCAATTGAACCTAATCAACCAACAATAATTCCTCAATCAAACAATAGAGACAAACAAATGAATCCACAAATGGATGACTCTATATGATTAATCAAGCAAAGAAGTTAACAATCAATCAATAGAATCCACCCTTAATTACTCAACTACCTATTAGGAATCCACCTAATAGACTATTAGGAATTCACCCAATAGATTTCTACAACTAGAGACTAGATTGGGAAATCCACCCAAAACTACAAGCTGACAATAGCAACTAGAAGCTTTCAAAGCAATTTAATATTCATCAAAATCTAAGGAATGGAAATGACTAAGGCATGTATTTATAGTGTTTGCTTTGTACAATTAAAGGCCTAAAAGTGACCTAAGAAGACTCTAAATTTAGCCCATGACGGGTCTAATGCGACCTAATATGCCAGGCGCACAAGGCAAAGTTCCCAATGCACCCTGGGTTGCACAAGGTATGCAAAGTTGCTGTGTGAAATACACCAGAGATTGTGCGTGTCACACCCTGGGCCGCACCTCTAAGCAGAATCATTGGCAGCCTCTTCTTCCCACGTGATTATTCATAAGTTGTATATCCTTGATTGATGCTCCTCAATGGTCTCCAAAGCCTCTTTCTTCATGAATAGAGCTTGTAAGGATTTGAGTTCTTTAGCTTAGATCCTAGTGAATGGCCTCGTCGGGGTTGTGCTGGGCGATATCGTATCATCCTCTCGTTCTTGAAAATGATTCATCCTCTTATTCATAGCTTCACTTACAACACAAGAAGATAGATCACTTACATTGAAAACATTGTGAACATTATACACACATGGAAGATCGATCTTATAGGCGTGTCATTTATCCTTTCAAGCACTTGAAATTTGCCATCACCCCTCGGAGAAAACTTTCCTTTGCAAAGTTATGGGAATTGTTTCTTTTGAAAGTCAACCCAAACCAAATCTTTGGGTTGAAAGATCACTTTCTTTCTACCATGATTTTTTCAGAGAGCCACCTTGGAGTTGTTCTTTTCCATGGCTTCCCTCACCCTGGTGTGAATCTTTACCATCTCCCGTGCCCTTCGTTTTGCATCTAAGCTCACAACAACACCACTAGACAAAGGGGTTAAGGATAATGGAATCAATGGGTTGAACCCATAACACATTTCAAATGGAGTCATGCAAATAGAGGAGTGAAGAGACTGATTGTATGAGAATTCAATCAAAGGTAAACGGTCCTTTCAAGAAGTTGGGGATCCTCTAATTATGCAACGAAGCATGCTCCCAAGAGTCCTATTGACTATTTTTGTTTGAACATCCATTTGAGGATGACAAGAAGTAGAGAATATGAGTTTGGTACCAAGTATACCCCATAGACTCTTCCAAAAATGACTAAGAAACTTGGATTCCTATCACTAACAATAGTGCGAGGTACTCCATTTAATTTAAGCACATGAATTACAAACAAAGATGAAACATAAGATGCATTATCACATTTATGGCATGGAATAAAATGAGTCATCTTAGAGAATATTTCCACTACTACAAAGATACTATCATGCCCTCTTTTGGTTCTTGGAAATCCCAACACAAAGTCCATAGAAATGTACATCCAAGGACCAAGGAGGGTAGGAAGAGGTGTGTACATACCTTGGGGCCGAGTCTTGGACTTGGCTTGCTTGCATTCGAGGCATTGTCCACATAGTTTCTCCACATCATGCTTCATCCTTCTCCAATAGAATTGCTCTAAGAGAATGTCAAGTGTTTTGTTGATACCAAAGAATCCCATCCTTCCACCACTATGAGCTTCTTTGAGGAAGAGCTCCTTCTATGAACTCATAGGTACACACAATTTGTCATCCTTGAACAAATACCCATCAATCATTTGGAAACGTTCCACACACTTCCCTTGACCAAGTTCATCACAAACTTCTTTGAAGTCAGAGTCCTTAGAGTAGAACTCCTTTAGGATTTCAAATCCCATCATTCTAGAACTAAAGGTGTTGACCAATATGAACCTTCTAGACAAAGCATCGGTAACCACATTTTATTTCCCTTGCTTGTAGTGGATCACATAAGGAAATGTTTCAATAAACTTCACCCACTTAGCATGGCACTTGTTCAACTTTGATTGGCTCTTTATATGCTTCAAGGACTCAGGATCCATCCTTATCACCAATTATTTACGCCATAGATAGTGTTGCCAATGAGCCAAAACCCGCAAAAGTGCATAAAACTCCTTATCATATGTTGAGTAGTTCAATGAGGCCCCCTTTAGCTTTTCACTAAAGTAGGCCAAAGGCTTTCCTTCTTACACCAACACCTCATAAGATCTCGATTAGGGAGACTAATCAAAATCCAAATGCGGAAATTAAATAAGCAAAAGATATGTGGATTAAATCCAATTAACCAAGTTTATAGGTAACAAAAGACTTTATACCTTCACCTCCCAATTGAAATTGTTTAACAAACAATAATCCCTTAATCAAACAAAGAGACAAATAAATGAATCCACAAATGGATGACTCTATGATTAATTAAGCAAAGAAGTTAACAAGCAATCAAAGGAATCCACCCCTAATCACTTAACTAAACTATTAGGAATCCACCCAATAGATTTCTATACTAGATTAACTAATTGGGAAATCCACCCAATGACACAAGCTACCAATAGCAACTAGAAGCTTTTAAAGCAATTCAATATTCATCAAAATCTAAGGAATGTAAATGACTAAGTCATGTATTTATAGTGTTTCCCTTATACAAATAAAATCCCAAAAGTAACCTTAGAAGACTCTAAATTTGGCGCATGACGGGTCTTGGTGCGAAGTTGATGTGCTGGTCACACCATGGGAAGTGCCAAACGCACATGGTGTATTTAGGGGCTATGTGAAATGCACAAGGGGTTGTGTGTGCTGCACCCTGGGTTGCACCCCTAGGCAAAATCTTTCTGAGACATTATGGCTTAGGGGTTGACCCCGATAACAAAGAAGGAATCCATAAAAACTTAGGATCCTCTTCTTTGCTCCATGCGATCATCCACAAGTCATAGATCCTTGATATACGTTCCTCAATGGTCTCCAAAGCCTTTTTCTTCATGAATATAGCTTGTAAGGCTTGGAATTATTTGGCTTGGTTCCTTATGAATAGATTTGTAGGGTTGTATAGGCCGTGGTCATATGATCCTCACCTTCTTGAAAAGGATTCATTCTCGAGTCCAAACCTTGCAAGAACATAGGTAGAACAAACAACCACACTTTCCTCATAGTATGAGGGTTAGCACATGGGTTAGCACAAAGAACACCGATACAAACATAACACCCATAAAAGAAAGGTACCACTATGAACTCATGTACCCTTGGAGGGTTTCGGGGGTAAAAGGAATATATGACCCACTCCACTTGATCACACACACAATGGAATTAACCAAATGTATGCCTACCCCTTCTACATGCGATTTCAACACAAGCATGAACATCATCGAATGCAAAGAGGTAGTAGAGGAAGGTACCTAGCACTCTAGTCTCATCAAAGGTGTTTCTACATATAAGAATACTATTAAGCACATGAATTGCATCAAGCAAGGCACAACAATGGGGAATACCTAAGGATAGAGTGATGACATTTTGGTACACATCACCATCTCTGGTCAAAAACTCACGCCCACATAAGATGCATACTCACCGTAAACATGAATATCATCATATGCAAAAAAGTAGTAAAGAGAGGTAACAATATCACTAGCGTCAATCATGTTGTCCTTATATGCAAGCTTACAATTAGGTACAAGGATCCTATTAAGCATATTCTTACATGTTTGGACACACGATATAAACTTGCGGTTCAACACACAAGTGTCACCTTTTCTTTTTACACAACTCTTGAAAGGGAGGACATCTTCAAAAATAGGCATGCTTGGGAAGGGCACTAGGGACCTTTTAGAAACACATTCATTCAAATACACATGGTCCTACTAAGAAGTTGGGTACCTTTCAATCAAAAGCTCAAGCATACTCTCAAGAGTCCAACCTAACACTTCAAGTTGTCTACTCATATGGAGGTAAAAAGAAGTTGGTATCATGATCTTAATACTAATTGTACCATATGAACTCTTCAACAAACAACATATAGAATTGGAATCCAAAACTTGGGTGCCATGAAAGTTAGGCACATTATCATCAAACAAAGATTTAAGATGTGAGACATTAACATGTTCATGATAGGGCATGTAAGCATCCAATCTTAAGAGTCTACCTACCACAACATAAATGTCATCATGTGTCCAAGGGTCACTTGGAATCAAAGGGGATGGGTACATACCTTGGGTTGGAGAGGCCACCTTGAGATGCTCATGTTCAAACCATGTCTAGCAAGGCATTCCCATCTCAACAATCATCTTGGACCAATAGGATTAGTCCTCTCTTGTCTCTCCCTAGTAAGAATCCTTAGAATTGGATCCCATAATACTTGTCATTTCATATTTGTGAGGCAATCTTTGAAAAACCTCATTGTAAGGCAATCCTTTATGATCCTGCAAAAGAGAAGAATATGTACTAGGCAAAATGCTAGTACCTTTGTTAGTGTTCACTACAATCTCCATGTTGATTAGTCCCACTAAAGAGTGTTACTCATCCATACCTTTTGAACATTTACTTGGCTCCATATTCACAAACAAGTCATCCTATTCATAAGCCAAGTCCTTATCCTTTTATATAAGTACCACTTCTCTCTCATTCTTTTCAATTCCTTCCCTTCAAATAACTTCTCGAAGTTCTTTCATGATTCTATAATCCTAACTCACTTGATAGGGTGTCAAGGGTGCAAGGATAAAAGTTTGTCCTCCAAATACAAATGAGTACTTATTAGACCTCCCATGATGTTGCATATCCCTATAAAATTGCCACGGTCTACAAGCAAAATATAACATGCTAGCATAGGCACAATATAACATAGGATCTCATCTTCATACTTACCAATGCCAAACCTTATGGTTGCTTGCTTGGTCACCTTCATCTCACCATTGTCATTGAGCTATTGTAACTTGTAGGGGAGAGGATGCTTCTCACTAGGAAGTTGCATTCGTTCAACCAAAGTTTCACTCACAACATTTTTATAAATTCCACTATCAATGATAAGAGCACATACCTTATCCGTGATCTTTCAATGAGCATGGAACAAGTTCTCTCTTTGATCAAGCTCTTCTTTATCAAGGACCCACATGATTCGTCTCATGACGCATGATAAGTTCACATTCACTTACAAAGGCTCAACATTAATATTCGAGGCTTATTCCTCTTGCCTAACCCTAGGCTTACCATCATCACAATCTATAAGTTCTCCTTTTCTCAAGAGATGAGCAAAATTCACATTTTTCTCTAACTTCTCTTCATCACAACCCAATAGTTATTCTTCATTAAGCTTATAGTTCTTTCTCTTGCCCTCATATCCATTAAACAAGGCCACAATGGGTCTTCTATTAGGACATTCACTAGTAATGTATCCTCTACCTTGACATCTAAAGCATTGAATAGTTGAAGGATGAGGAATGATAAGTTTAACAAGATTACCTTCTTTCGCTTTGTCATCCCCTTTCACCTTGTAGTCGGCTTTATCTTGAGTAGCTTGACCACTACCTTTGGATTGTTCTTGGATAGATGATGACTTCCACTTATCTTCGCTCTTGCTCTATGATAAAGTTGAGGTAAGCTTGGACTTGTATGATTTGTCTTTTTTCCAGTCCCTTTCAATCATAGAGGCATCATGAAAAGCCTCCTCTGGACTTGCATAGTGTTAAAGTCTCATGGGCTTTGAGATGTCTTGTCTCAAGTTGGTAATAAATTGAATCACCGTGTTTAGTATAGGCTCATCAACTTTGGACCTCATTCTCAAACTATCGAACTCATCATAATATTTTTCAACACTTTTGGCATCTTTTCGAAACATGTACACCTTCTTGAGAACTTGTTGATGATAAGTAGGTGTAACATATCTAACTTCTATTAAATCTAGCAACTCTTGCCACATAGTAAAATCATAAATGAGATCTCGGGCTTGTTCTCTCACTTTGGAATCCTACCATGTGAATGCATACCCCTTGAATTGAGTAATGGCATACATAGCTTTCAAGGCATCCGAAATGTTGTTGGTGACAAAGATCTTTTCACTTGGCAACCTCCAATCAAGGAATTCTTCTGGATCACTACTTTCTTTGAACGTTAGAAGAGTAACCTTGATGGTATGCAATCCTCTATCATGGTCACCACGATCTCCTTGATGATAACCATATCTATCATCATAGTGACCACCATATCTTTCACCCCGATTACCATAATAATCACCATGGTGATCATCAAACCATTCACCTCGGTCTCCATTATCTTTCCATCTTGCACCTTGATTTTGACCATAACCTCCGGCTTGCACTCGATCTCTTGGTGCACCATAACCTTGTCTTCCACCATATTGAGGTACATCATAGTTTCTATTAGCATAAGCTTCCTCATACTCTTTGTAGAGTGGATTGTGGTGGCTATCTTGGTAAGGCTATTGGTTTTGGTTATGTGGTACATGCAAGTTAGCATGTGATGCATTTCGAAGTGGAGTTCGGTTTTGGTTTGATACAAAAGGATTTTCCTATTATGGTGGGTAATTTGGGTGAGTGGAGCTTTGTCTAACGTTGTTTTGAAAGTAAGACATTGGGAAAGGAGGTTGTTGGATTTGTGGAGTAGGGATTTGTTGGTTTTGGGGGTCGCATAACCCACGTGCATGCCCCAGGGTAATAGTCAATGAGGAACTCATGTTCCATTTTGCTCTCGACCCATGAGTTGTATGAGGTGAGTCCTCCCGATTAGGACTCTCAACAATGAATATTTGATCCTCCATACAATCTATCCTTCAGTTCACATTATATATGCTCCCATTTATATCCGCTATCTTTCCATTTATCTCTGCTATTTGCATTGTGATTGAGGCAAAGGCGCCTCAACATTAAAGGAACTCTCTCCTTAATAAGCACAATCAAGTGCCCTTGACATTGTACCTCAAAAATTCAACACACGAGGTTAGTAGTAAAGTTCCTCACCCTCTCATATGTGAATGCTCAACTTACCTTCTATGCATCTTCCAAAGATTGATAGTGAACTCCTTTTGCTCAACCAAGTCATAAGTCACCTGTCCTTTGTGGAGGAATGGATTCTTTTTACCAAAAAGAAGGACGACTCAAAATCAAACAGATGGAGCTAAGAAGGTTTCCAACAAATGATCAAACAATAAAACCTCACAAGAAATTGGTACGAAATAAAATGGACACAAGAGATCTAATTACAACTAAGAAGAATAAATACTTTTTGTTAATTAGTCTTAGGAATTCTATATTATAAGCGAATCAAAGAAATGAAATAAGGAAGATTAAACTGAGATTTGATGGAGGAATTCGGTTCTCCAACTTTCAGCTTGTGCTCTGGTTGATGCGATTCGCACAAGGAAGAGTGCCCGTCGCACCTTCATTTTGCACCCCAAAGAAGAGTGTTGATCTTCCTGGGGAGAAGTGCTGGTGCATTTCGCACCAAACAAAGTGTTGGTCGCACCTCATTCGCACCTGCCCTAGGCAGAACGCTGTAGCTTTTGCTTTGTATCCGTTTTTCAGCTTTTTGTACTCTTTTCTTCTTAGTACTTGCCCTTTTTGGAAAATTCTCTTTTGTACAAATACAATTACTATTTCCTTTTGCTTCTCTTTTGAATACAACTCCTTTTTTTCACCTTCTTATTCAACAACACCTTGAAGAACACCAAGAACAACTTCTGAATTTCAAATTTCCAAGTCTCTCAATTTAACTCGGATTGACTCTCCTCGATATAGAGAACAAAGCCCGATACAAGTTAGATTCAGTTCAACTAAATTTAAAGAGACCCATTTTGTGTTCTTCAAGTTCTTCAAACTTCAAAAATGGTGAATCCTTCAAACCTCAACCAAATTCTATCAAATTTGAGATTCAAGCTCCTTATGACTAGGAGATCAAAGCCCAATAGGTTTGAAGACTCAAATCAACTCCGATCTTGAACTTGTTCTTCAAGCTTCTTCACCCAACAATGGTGAGTTCTTCAATTCAAATCCAAAAAAGCTCAAATCTCAGATCTAGAGTAAATTGATACTAGAGAACACGATTATAGTATAAGATTTTCAAACAAAACACTAGATCAACAATTTTTTGTAAAATTTTTCTCAAAACATTTTTTCTTCCAATTTTTTTGAAATTTTCAGATTTATGAACCTAGGATTAAGAGTTGTGGGAATAATTCTTTAGCCTAAGCTCTGATACCAAATGATAAGATCTTGATTAGGGAGACTAATTGAAATCCAAATGCAAAAATTAAATGAGAAAATGATATATGGATTAAAGCCAATTAACCAAGTTTATGGGAAACAAAGGACTTTATGCTTTTACCTCCCAATTGAACTTGTTCAAAAAACAATAATACCTCAATCAAACAAAGAGACAAATGAATGAATCCACAAATGAATGACTCTATGATTAATTAGGCAAAGATGTTAACAAGCAATCAAAGGAATCAACCCCTAATCACTCAACTAAACTATTAGGAATTCACCAAATAGTACTATAAGGAATACATCCAATAGATTTCTATACTAGATTAACTAATTGGGAAATCCACCCAATGACTACAAGCTAACAATAGCAACTAGAAGCTTTCAAAGTAATTCAATATTCATCAAAATCTAAGTAATGTAAATGAATAAGGCATGTATTTATAGTGTTTGCCTTATATAACTAAAGGCCCAAAAGTGACCTTATAAGACTCTGAATTCGGCCCATGACAGGTCTTGGTGCGAAGTTGATGTTGTGGTCACATTAGGGAAGTTCCCAACGCACATAGTGTGCCAAGGAGCTGTGTAAAATGCACAAGAGGTTGTGCGTGTCGCACCCTAGGTCGCACCCCTAGGTAGAATCTCTGTCTCTTCTTTGCTCCATGCAATCATCCACAAGTTGTAGATCCTTGATATACGTTTCTCAATGGCCTCCAAAGCCTCTTTCTTCATAAATATAGCTTGTAAGGCAAGGTTCTTTGGCTTGGTTCCTTATGAATAGCTTTGTAGGGGTTATGCTAGCTGTGGTCCTATCAATACCCAACTAATGCCAATACCCAAAGCATCAGACTCAATTTCAAAGGCTTTATCAAAGTCGGGCAATTGTAGCAAAGGAGAAGTGCTCAACATATACTTCAACTCTTGAAAGGCTTTCTCTTGAACATCCCCCCAAATAAAGGGTGTGTCTTTTTTGATCAATTTGGTTAGAGGGAAAGACATAGTGCTAAATCCTTTCACAAAGTGTCGATAGAAACTTGCCAACCCATGGAAACTCCTCACTTCAGTTGCATTAGTAGGAGTTGGCCAAGATCTAATGGACTTTACCTTTTCCTCATCAACCTCTACACCATCGACACTCACCACTAACCCCAAGAACACCACCTTCTCAACACAAAATGAACACTTCTTGAGATTTGCAATGAGCCTCTTATGTAGTATAATATCAAATACTTGCCTTAAATGGCCAACATGTTCCTCAATAGTTCTACTATATACAAGTATGTCATCGAAATAAATGACTACAAACATGTTGATAAAGGGCTTTAACACATGGTTCATCAACCTCATAAAAGTACTAAGGGCATTAGTCAAGCCAAAAGGCATAATTAGCCACTCATATAACAAAACTTAGTTTTTAAGGCCATCTTCCATTCACCACCAGGGTTCATTCAAATTTGGTGATACCCACTTCAAAGGTCAATCTTCAAAAATATGCTTGAGCCAAAAAGCTCATCGAACATGTCATCAAGCCTAGTAATAGGATGTTGATATTTTACCGTTATTTTGTTGACGACTCTACAATCAATACACATCCTCCAAGTGCCATCCTTTTTGGGAACAAGGATCACCGGTATGGAACAAGGACTAAGAATTTCTTTGATAAGTCCCTTTTCAAGGAGTTTGTAACACCCCAGAACTTCTAAGCCTAGATTCAGCTCATAAAACGAAAAAAAAATAAAATTTTCAATTGTCAGTCATTCCACGAGTCAGATCCACGATCCATGGAATAGTACATGAGTCATGGACTAGACTCGTGAAACTCAGAACAGAGGCCAGTACCATTGAGGTTAGGACCATGATAGGAATCACGAACCGTAGAAGTTTCCACGGGTCATAGAAGATGCCCGTGAAAACTTCTTATAGTTGAACTCCCAGGATCATCGAGTAGGATCCACGATCCGTGGAAGTTTCCACGAGTCATGGACCACACTCGTGGAACCCATATCCAACAGCCCAGACTTCCTATACTGAGAACCACGAGAGGGTTCCATGAATCATGGATGGTTCCATGGGTCGTGAACCCAAGTCGTAGAACTCAGACCCGCAACTTGACAAAAAGGCCCAGGAACCACGACAAAGTTCCATGAGCCATGGAAGTTTCCACAAGTCTTGGTTCCCATCCATGGAACCTGAGTTGCAAATTTCAGCAGTTTTCTTTTAATTAATTCAGGGGTATTCTAGTATTTTCCCTACCTTTTTAATTTCGAACCTTAGTCATTTAGGGGGGTAATTAAAGGTATTTTCACTCTTATTTCTCCATTATTCCTAAACTAATCAGACATAGCAAAAATTGGAGAAAAGAAACGTTTCTGCCTCTCAAGAACTAGCAGAAGAGTCTCCTCAAGTTTAGGCTTCAATCCCAGGGTTTCCTCCATAGATTTTCTTCCAGGTATGTGGGATTTCATCAATGGGTTCCTTCCACCCATTGAGTCCCTAGATTCAATTCAGTCCTTTAGTTCTCTATTAGTTATTTAGACCTAGGGTTCCTAAACCTTAGGGAATCATTACAACCAAGATTCTATTGCTTGTATGATAATCACTACATGTTTCTTGGAGAATTAGAATAGTCAAATGTACAGAATTCGGTAACCCTAGCATGTATTAATTTCAGTACTCATAATTTATACTTTCTAGTCAGATAATCCAGACAATTATGCTTTAGAATTAGAATGCCATCAATTTTCAGTATTTGTATGTTGCATTCTCAAATGATTTTCAGTATTTGAGCTATCTAGTATTTCTGTTGCATTTCATTGCTTACCTTAAGTTAGGAGTAAACTTAGTAGCGAGCGGACGAAGGGATAAAAACTTAGTTGTCAGATCAGGCTGAGACCTTTAGTAGTAGTCCCCAAGTCCCAGAACTACGGTGCCACCATAGGTATAAAAAGGGTTAGTTGTCAGATTAGGCTATTCATCCTTGTCCCTTGTGGACATCAGTTTAATGGATCCACGTCAGATTTGTTCGTACCCTTGGCAAGGTATGAACACCCTTTAATCCAGAGGTACACGTTGGCCCCACAGTTAGCTCAACTTAGGGTATATTGGTTAATCTCCCACAGTTAGACTCATATTGCATTAACCTTGTACTCAATATCTATTTTAGTTATTCAGTTCAGTTCAATATGTTACAGTATTCATATGATTTACTTGGTCATTGCATTCAACTTATCTTTCAGTTCATGCTTCAGTATGTATTTCCATGTTCAGCCTTTATGTTGTTCATCTTTAGCATACATCCCGCATGCTCAGTACATTCAAAGTACTGACACATACTTTTGTGCTACATCATTGTATGATGTAGGTTCAGGCAATTAGGATCTAGACCGCGTTTAACACGATGTCCAGTCCTTACTCAACAGCTTCAGTGGTAAGTCCTCATAGTTTGAGGATGATAGATATGCTTATTTATATATAGTTTTATATTTTAGTTTCAGACTATTAGAGTTAGCTGGGGGCATGTCTCAGCAACTTATATCCGTTAGAGGCTTTCAAACATAGACTAGATTCAACTATTGAGTTGTTAGTGTGGTTTTTCAGACTTTATTATACTCTTATATATACTTCATATTCAGACTTATTTTGGGCTCTGTCCCACGTCACATATGAAATTTTTTTCTCAGTTTCCACACAGTGTATGTTTTATCAGAAATTATCTAGTTATGCTAGGCCATGGGTTAGCTTGGGATCACTTGTGACACTAAGCACCGCGATGCATCTAGAGGTAGCCTCAGGGTGTGAAAACTTTGTATCAAAGCATCAGGTTCAAGTGTCCTAGGGTGTCTGAAAGCAGCATCAAGTAGAGTCATCTTCATGGGTGTGAAGCGCACCACACTTATTAGGGAGAAGCTATGAGATGTCATTAGGAAAACCTTCCCTTCTTCTTTTCCTGCTCGTGCTATAAAGTATAAACTCTATTTAATTTCCTTCTAACTCATGCTCTTCACATTACAGAAAATGCCTCCTAGAAGAGGCAACGCCAGGAATCAGCCAGCACCAGCAGCTCCAGCAGACCCTCTGAATGAGCAAATCACTCATGCCAAATTCAGGGCTACTTTTTAGCTTCCTGCCTAGGCCATAACCACTCAAGTCAATCAGCGGGTTGTGGCACCATCTCCACCCCAGACTAACACTGCTTCAGCTAGAATTTGAGACTTCACTCGGATAAACCCTCTGGAATTTCATGGGTCTAAATCAGAAGAGGATCTACAAGAGTTTCTCTACAACATTCAGAAGGTAACATATTTTATGGGTGTCACTCCAGTCGAGAGTGCAGATTTAGCCGCTTATCAGCTAAAGAGGGTGGCTTATACTTGGTATCAACAGTGGAAGGATACCTGTTATGCTAATACATGTCCAGTGGATTGGAACCACTTCAAGACTGCTTTTCGGGACAAGTTCTTCCCACTCGAGCTCAAGGAAGCCAAGGTCAAAGAATTCATCAACCTTAAGCAAAATGATATGAGTGTGAAGTAGTACGCACTCAAATTTACTCAGTTATCTAAGTATGCTCCGACAATGGTAGCTGACTCTAGGGCCCGGATGAGTAAGTTTGTATCTGGTGTGTCTGATGATATGGTCGAGAAGTTCAAGACTATTATGCTTATTAAGGAGATGGATATCTCCAGGTTGGTTACTTATGCTCAGCAAATCGAGGAGGAGAAAATCAAAGAAAGGGGAGGAGACAGTAAAAGAGCTAGGACATGTGACTTCAACTACTCTCAACAGAGGTCCAAGGGTGGAAATTGCTCTCAGCTTTGTCAGAAATCTTCAGCTCCAGCTCCATCTTCTGCTAGTGCCCAGTGCCTAAGTTCAGACAGGATTGATAGGATAGAGTGCCAGGCTCTAAGTCCAAAGGTACAGTTACTAGCGGAAACACTTATCCAGTTTGCAAGAAGTGTGGTAGAAACCACCAGGGTGAGTGCATGGCATGTAGTGGAAATTGCTTTGGATGTGGCAAGCCAAGCCATAGGATGAGAGATTGTCCCACAACTTCTTAGAAGGGCAAGGAGGTTCGCCCACAGAATCAGGCCAGTTCTACGGCAGCTCCAGTAGGTCGCCCCTCTCAGCAGGGTGCTTCGTCTGGTACAGGTGGTGGTCAGTGCCAAAATAGGTTATATTCCCTTCATACTCAACAAGATCAAGAGGATTCTCCTAATGTAGTCACAGGTACATTTCAAGTCTTCCACTTACATGTTTATGCATTGTTAGACCCAGGGGCAACAATTTTCTTTGTAACTCCTTATATAGCAGTAAATTTTGGTGTCAGTCTAGAAATCTTCCCAAAACCCATCTCAGTCTCTACCCCAGTTGGTGATCCAGTTATAGCTAGACAGGTATACAAAATTTCCCTGTCACAGTTTCTAGAAAGTCACCTCAGCCAATCTTGTAGAGTTAGAAATGACTGACTTCGATATTATTCTAGGCATGGATTGGTTACATTCCTGTTATGTCTTAGTTGATTGCAAAACTAGGATCGTTTGATTTCAGTTTCCAAATAATCCAGTCTCAAAGTGGAAGGGTAATACCTCAGTGCCTATAGGTTGATTCATTTCTTACCTTAAGGCCAGAAGAATGACTTCCAAAGGGTATATCTATCATCTTGTTCAGGTTAAGGATTTAAACTCCGAGACCCCAACTCTTGAGTCAGTTCCGGTGGTGAATGAATTCCCAGAAGTGTTTCTAGAAGATCTTCCCGGAGTTCCTCCCAAAAGGGAAATCAACTTTGGAATAGATCTCCTTCCAAATACCTAACCTATTTTGATTCCTCCTTACAGAATAGCTCCAGCTGAGCTTAAGGAATTGAAAGAACAATTGAAAAACCTTCTAGATTAGGGCTTCATCAGATCCATCATCTCTCCATTGGGTGCTCCAGTACTCTTCATGCATATGAAAGACGATTCTCTCAGGATGTGCATCGACTACCATCAGTTGAATAAAGTCACAATCAAGAATAAATATCCCATACCCAAGATTGATGACTTGTTCGACCAGCTTCAGGGTGCTAGTTGCTTCTCTAAGATAGACCTCAGATCCAGCTACTATCAGCTCAGAGTCAGAAATTGTGCCATTACGAAGACAACCTTCAGAACTCGGTATGGTCACTATGAATTTGTAGTTATCTCTTTTAGTCTAATGAATGCTCCTGCAGCTTTCATGGATTTGATGAAAAGAGTGTTTATGAAGTATATAGACTTGTTCATCATTGTCGTCATCGATGACATACTCGTATATTCTCAAAGCGAGGAGGAGCATGCAGGCCATTTGAGAGTGGTGTTGCAAATCCTCAAAGATCGCAGTTATTCGCCAAGTTCAGTAAGTGTGAATTCTGGTTGAAAGCAATTAATTTCTTTTCTTGGTCATGTGGTGTCTAGCAAAGGAATCAGAGTTGATTCTCATAAGATTGAGGCGGTGAAGAACTGGCCCAGACCCACCTCCCCGACTGACATCAGGAGATTCTTGGGTTTAGCCAGTTACTACAGGAGGTTTGTTAAAGAATTTTCATCCATAGCTTCCCCATTGACCAAGCTGACTCAGAAAAAGGTCAAGTTTAAGTGGTCAGATGAGTGTGAGAAAAGTTTCCTAGAATTTAAGACCAGGTTGACTACAACCCTCATTTTGACTCTATCAAAGGATTCAGATGGCTTTGTGGTTTATTGCAATGCATCTAGAGTTTGCTTGGGTTTTGTTTTGATGCAACAGGGTAAGGTCATAGCATATGCTTCCAGATAACATAAGATTCATGAGAAGAACTACCCGACTCATGACCCTGAGCTTGCAGCTGTTGTGTTTGCCCTAAAGATTTAGAGGCATTATTTGTATGGTGGCCATGTAGATGTGTTCACAGATCGTAAGAGCCTTCAATATGTGTTCACCCAAAAAGAGCTGAATCTTTGTCAGAGAAGATGGCTTGAGTTTCTCAAAGACTATGATATGAATGTGCTCTATCATCCGGGTAAGGCCAATGTAGTGGATGATGCCCTCAGTAGACTGTCCATGGGTAGTGTGTCACATATTAAGGAAGAAAAGAAGGAACTAGCCAGATATGTTCACAGGCTTGCTCGTTTAGGAGTTTGCCTTATAGACATGATAGATGGTGGTGTGATAGTCCAGAATAGGTTAGAAACTTCATTGGTAGGTTAGAAACTTCATTGGTGGCCGAGGTTAAAGAGAAACAGGACAGCAATCCCATACTACTTTAGTTGAAAGGTGCAGTTCGTCAGCAGAGAGTTGAGGTTTTCTCCCAAGGGGGAGATGGTGTGCTTCGCTACCAGGGTTATTTATGTTTACCTAATGTGAGTAAGTTGAGGCAGCAGATCCTTACAAAAGCCCATAATTCAAGATATTCTATTCATTTCAGTGACACTAAGATGTACCGTGATCTACGGAAAGTCTATTAGTGGAACGACATGAAGAGGGACATTGCAGATTTTGTGGCTAAGTGTCCCAACTGTTAGTAGGTAAAAGTATAACATCAGAAACCAGGAGGTGTAACTCAGGATATTAGCATTCCTACTTGGAAGTGGGAGGTGATCAACATGGATTTCATTATGGGTTTACCTCATACTCACAGACAACACGACTCAATTTAGGTGATGGTGGACAGGGTTACTAAGTCAGCTCACTTCTTGGCTGTTAAGACTACAGAATCAATGGAGGACTATGCCAGACTCTACATCAGCGAGATAGTGAGGTTGCATGGGGTTCCCTTGTCTATCATCTCAGATAGGGGTCCTCAATTTACATCTCATTTTTGAAGATCATTTCAGAAAGGTATTGGTACTCAGGTGAATCTCAGTACAATATTTCATCCATAGACAGATGGTCAGGCAGAGCATACCATTCAGACCTTATAGGATATGTTTAGAGCTTGCGTGATCCATTTCAAGGGTAGTTGGGATGATCACCTACCTCTCATAGAGTTCGCCTATAACAACAGTTTCCATTCTAGTATTCAGATGGCCCCATATGAGGCACTTTATGGGCATAGATGCAGGTCACTAGTTGGTTAGTTCAATGTAGGTGAAGCAGCCTTGGTTGGGCTATATTCGGTTTATGAGGCTATGGAAAAAGTTTAGCTCATCAGAGAAAGACTAAAGACAGCTCAGAGTCGTCAGAAGTCCTATGTTGATATGAGGAGGAGGGACTTAGAGTTTGAGGTTGAGGATTGGATTTTCCCGAAAGTGTGGCCCATGAAGGGTGTGATGAGATTTGGAAAGAAAGAGAAGCTCAGTCCCAGATATGTAGGTCCTTACAGAATCTTGAAAAGGATTGGTAATATGACGTATGAGTTAGAGTTGCCAGCAGAACTAGAAGCGGTTCATCCCGTCTTTCATATTTCTTTGTTGAAGATGTGTATGGGTGACCCAGAATTGATAGTGCCTTTAGAGAGTGTGGCTATAAAGGATAGCCTCACTTATGAGGAGGTTCCAGTTGAGATTTTTGACCACCAGGTTCATAGGTTGAGATATAAGGAAGTCGCTTTGGTGAAGATTTTGTGGAGGAATCAGTCTGTCGAGGGAGTTATTTGGGAAGTAGAAGCAGCCATGATTGCCACATACCCTCACCTCTTCCCTTCCGATTCAATTTCAGCTTGAGGTAATAGTTCCTCTCCTGTTTCTCAGTTTACCATAGTGTAATTCAGTCTCAGTATCAATGTCCCTCAGCTATTCTTGCATTTCAGCATGTTTTCATGTCCATAGGACAAAACTCAGTTATATATCAACTTCTAGCAATCAATTGGTAGGGATTGAAGCTCTTTCCCTCCAAACTCAGCTTGTTTAGTCTTCATTCAAGGATGGATGATCCCAAGGGGGAGATATTGTAACACCCCATAATTTCCAAGCCTAGACTCAACTCAGAAATCCAGAAAGAAATAAAATTTTCAACTATCAGTCATTCCATGAGTCATATCCATGAGCTGTGGAACAATCCACGAGTCATGGACTGGACTCGTGGAACTCAGAACAGAGGCCAGCCCCTCTGAGGTCAGGACCATGAATAGGAATCACGGACCGTAGAAGTTTCCATGGGTCGTAGAAGTTGCCCGTGAAAACTTCTTACAGTTGAACTCCCAGGATCCACGAGTAGGATCCATAATCCGTGGAAGTTTCTATGAGTCATGGACCACACTCGTAGAACCCATATCCAGTAACCCAGACTTCCTGTACTGATAACTACGAAAGGGTTTCACGAACCATGGATGGTTTTACAGGTGGTGAACCCAAGTTATGGAACTCAGACCCGCAGCTTGACAAAAATGCCCAGGAACCACGACAAGGTTCCATGAGCCGTGGAAGTTTACACGAGTCATGGTTCCCATTTGTGGAACCTGAGTCACGAATTTTAGTAGTTTTCTTTTAATTAATTCAGGGGCATTCTAGTATTTTCCCTACATTTTTAACTCCGAACCTTAGTCATTTAGGGGGTAATTAAAGGGATTTTCACTCTTATTTACCCAATCTCCCTAAACTAATCAGACTTAGAAAAAATTGGAGAAAAGAAATGCTTCTCCCTCTCAAGAACCAACAGAAGAGTCTCCTCAAGTTCAGGCTTTAATCTCGGGGTTTCCTCCATAGATTCTCTTCCAGGTATGTGGGATTTCATCAATGGGTTCCTTCCACCCATTGAGTCCCTAGATTCAGTTCAGTCCTTCAGTTCTCCATTAGTTATTTAGACCTAGGGTTCCTAAACCATAGGGAATCATTACAACCTAGATTCTATTGCTTATATGATAATCACTACATGTTTCTTGGAGAATTAACATAGTCAGATGTACAAAGTTCAGTAACCCTAGCATGTATTAATTTCATTACTCATAATTTATACTTGCTAGTCAGATAATCTAGACAATTATGCTTCAGAATTAGAATGCCATCAATTTTCAGTATATGTATGTTGCATTCTTAGAAGATTTTCAGTATTTTAGCTATCCAGTATTTCTATTGCATTTCATTACCTACCTTCAGTTGGGAGTAGACTTAGTACTAATCGGATGAAGCGATGAAGGCTTAGCTATCAGATCAAGGTGAGACCTTTAGTAGCAATCCCCAAGTCCCAGACCTACGGTGCCACCGTAGGTATAAAAGGGGTCAGCTGTCAGATTAGGTTGGTCACCCTTATTCCCTTGTGGATATTAGTTTAGTGGATCCACGTCAAATTTGTTTATACCCTTGGCAAGGTATGAACACCCTTCTATCCAGGTGCAGGTTGGCCCCACAATTAGCTCAACTTGGGGTATGTCAGTTAATAGTAGCTCCCACAGTCAGACTCATATTACATTGACTTTGTATTCAATATCTATTTTAGTTATTCAGTTCAGTTCAGCATGTTACAGTATTCATGTTATTTACTTGGTCATTGCATTCAAATTATCTTTCAGTTCATGCTTCAGTATGTATTTCCATGTGTCAGCCTTTATGTTGTGCAGATTAGCATACATCACACATGCTCAGTAAATTCGAAGAACTAACACATACTTTTGTGCTACATTGTTGTATGATATAGGTTCAGGTGCTCAGCATCCAGACCGCGTTTAGACCAATTTCCAGTCCTTACTCAGCATCTTTAGTGGTGAGTCCTCATAGTTCGAGGATGATAGATATGCTTATTTACTTATAGTTTTATATTTTAGTTTCAGACTATTAGAGTTAGCTGGGGGTATGTCCCAGCAACTCATATCCGTTAGAGTCTTTCAGACATAGACTAGATTCAGCTATTGAGTTATTAGTGTGGTTATTCAGACTTCATTATACTCTTATATATACTTCATATTCAGATATGTTTTGGGCTCTTTCCCACATCAAATATTAAATTGTTTTCTCAATTTTTGCACAGTGTATATTTTATCAGAAATTGTCTAATTATGACTGGCCATGGGTTAGCTTAGTATCACTTGTGAGATTAAGCACTGCGTTGCATCTAGGAGGTAGTCTCGGGGCAAGAAAGAGTTCATCAATTTACTTTTGTAACTCCTTAGTCTCTTTCGAATTGTTTCTATATGCCGGACGATCTCAAATTTGAGATCCGGGCACAAAATCAAATTGATGCTTAATACCCCTTAAGGGTGGCAATCCATTTGGCATCTCCTTAGGAAATAAACCCTCATATTCCTACAACAGAGAAGATATGATACTAGACAAAGTGCTAGTATACTGGTTCATATGGAACAATAGATCTGTGTTAACAAGGCACACTAAAAAGCGTTCCTCATCAACACCTTTAAAACATTTGCTTGGCTTATTTATCATACACATCTTGTTCTTCATTTTAGCCAAGATTTCTCCCTTTTCTTGCACACATGTGGAGGTTTCACTAACATCCTCTACCACTTTTTTTTTTCTCTCGGAGTTTCTTCATGACCCGGTAATCTTCACTCACTTGGTAATGAGTTAAGGGAGCAAGAGAGAACTTTCTACCACCAAATACAAATGAATACTTGTTGGTTCTCCATTGATGTACAACATCTCTATCAAATTTTCAACGTGTTCCAAGCAATATATGACATGCTAGCATAGGTATAATATCACAAAGAACTTTATCTTGATATTTACCAGTGCTAAATCTATTACTTACTTGCTTGAGGACTTTCATTTCACCGCTTTCGTTGAGCCATTGGAGCTTGTAAGGACTAGGATGCCTCTTTGCAGTAAGTTGCATTCATTCTACCAAAGTATCACTCACAACATTAGTGCAACTCCCACTATCAATGATCCAGGCACAAATCTTGGCTAGGATCTTGCATCTAGTATGAAACAAGTTTTCCCGTTGATCAAGCTTCTCTTTAGCAATAGCTCCCATGATTTTCCTCACAACACAAGACAAGTTCGTGTTCTAGGGTAATGTCTCATCATCATCACATTCTAGAGGCACCTTTGTATTCATAAGACAAGCAAAGTTTGGCCTCTCTTCTATCCTCTCATCATCATCATCATTCAAAGGTGTTTCATCATCATCACCTTTGGGTTCATCATCTCCACTCTCTTCACCACACTCTTCATCTTCTTCGGTATAGTAGCCATCTTTGTAATCCACAATTATTCTTCGGTTGGGACACTCACTAGCAATGTGTCCCCTTCCTTGACATCTAAAGCATTGAATATTAGCAGGATGAGGGAAGTTAGGTTTTGATTGGTTACCTTTCTTAGCCTTGTCATTCCATTTTGGCTTATCAACCTTCGCTTGAGTAGCTTGACCACTACCCTTTGTGTAATCTCGAGTGGTAGAAAACTTCCATTTGTCATTGCTCTTGTTCCATGAGGAAGTTGAAGTACCCTTGGCTTTGAATGACTTTTCATCTTTCAAGTCAATTTCTACCTTGGTAGCATCATGATAGGCTTCCTCCAAGCTAGCATAGTGTTTGAGTCGCATCAGCTTTGAAATTTCTTGCTTCAAGTTAGTGACAAACTGTATCACCATGTTCAACATTAGTTCATCAAGCTTAGACTTCATTCTAAAACTTTCAAATTCATCATAATACTCTTCAACACTTTTAGTACCTTGTCGAAGCATGTACACCTTCTTGAGAACTTTTTGATAATAAGTGGTGTAATATACCTCACTTCTATAAGTGCTAGCAACTTTTGCCATGTAGGCAAATCATAAATGAGATCTTGGGCTTGTTCTCTCACTTTGGACTCCCATCATGTGGATACATACCCCTCAAATTGTGTAATGGCTTACTTGGCTTTCAAGGCATCCGGAATGGTGTTGGTGAGAAAGATCCGCTCACTTTGTAATTGCCATTCAAGGAATTCTTCTAGATCACTACTACCTTTAAAAGTTAGAAGCGTAACCTTGATGGTATTCAATCCTCTATCATGGTCACCACGATCTCCTTGATGATAACCATATCTATCATAATAGTGACCACCATATCTATCACCCCGATTACCATAATGATCACCATGACAATCATCATACCATTCACCTCGATCTCCATTCCTTTTCCATCTTGCATTTTGATTTTAATTATAACATCCGGGTTGTACTCCATCTCTCGGTGCACCATAACCTTGTCTTCCACCATGTTGAGGTCCATCATAGTTCCTATTATCATAAGCATCCACATACTCTTCGTAGAGTGGATTGTGGTGGCTATCTTGGTAAGGCTCTTGGTTTTGGTTATGTGGTACAAACAAGTTAGCATGTGATGCATTTCGAAGTGGAGTTCAATTTTGGTTTGCTACAAAACGAAGTTCCTCTTGTAGCAGGTGTTTTTGATAAGTGGGGATTTATCTAACATTGTTTGGATAGTTAGACATTTGGAAAGGAGGTTGTTGGATTTGTGGGGTGGGGATTTGGTTAGTTCAGCGGTTACATAACTCATGTGTATGCCCCAGGGTAATTGTCATTAAAGAACTCATGTTCCTATTTGCTTCTGACCCATGAGTGGTATGAGGTGAGTCCTCCTAATTAGGACTCTCAAAATTCATCATTCTATCCTCCATCCAATATATCCTTCCATTCACATCTACTATCTTTCCATTTATCTCCACTAATTGCATTGTGATTGAGGCAAAGGCTGCCTCAACACTAAAGGAACCCTGTCCTTTATGAGCACAATCAAGTGCTTTTGACTTTGTACCTGCAAAATTCAGCAAACCAGATTAGTAGTAAAGGTTCCTCACACCTCTCATATGTGAACTCTCAAGTTACCTTCTATGCTTCTTCAAAAGATTGATAGTGAACACCCTTTGCTAAAAAAAGTCACAAGGTCACCTATACTTTGTAGAGGAATGGATTCTTGTTACTCGAAAGAAGGACGACTCAAAATCCAACAGATGGAGCCAAGAAGGTTTCCAATGAGTGCTTAAATGATAAAAGCTCACAAGAAATTGATACGAAATAAAAACGAACACAAGAGATTTGTCGGAGCAAATTAGATTTGCAACTGTCCGTGGGTGCAGAGGCTGATGCAAAACGCACAAGGTGAAGTGCCCAACGCACCTTACTTCTCACAACTAAACCAGATACACACCTTCCCTAGGGCAAAGTGCTAGTGCAAAATGCACCAGGCAAAGTGCCCAACGTACCTGCTCCACAACTTCCCTAGTCAGAAGCTACAGTGTTCTGCCTTTTGTACTCCTTTTTTAGATTCTTGCACTTTTTCCTCCTAGTACTTGCCCTTTTTGGTAAATTCTCTTTTGTACTAACACAAATACCCTTTTACTTTACTTATTCTTTGGATCAAACTCATTTAATTCACCTTCTTCTTCAACAAATCCTTGAAGAACACAAAAAACAACTTATGAATTTCAAATTTCCAACTTTCTCAATTTAACTCTAATTGACTCCAAATTTGAAATGTAGCCTCTCGTCGATATAGAGAAAAAAGCCCGATATAAATTAGAATCAATTCAATCCAAATTAAAGAGACCCATTTTGTGTTCGACAAGTTCTTCAAACTTCAAAAATGGTAGATCCTTCAAACCTTAACCAACTCCTTTAAAATTTGAGATTCAAGCTCTTTATGACTAGGAGATCAAAGCCCAATAAGTTTGAAGTCTCAAATCAACACAGATCTATGAAACCCTTGAACTTGTTCTTTAAGCTTCTTCAGCCAATAATGGTGAAATCATCAATTCAATTCCAAACAAGCGCAAATCTCAGATCTAGACTCAATTGATACTAGAGAATATGATTCTAGTATCGGAAACTCAAACAAACAAAATATCAAATAATTTTTTTGGTGAAATTTTCTAAAAACATTTTTCTCAATATTTTTTTGAAATTTTTAGATTTATCAACCTAGGATTAAGAATAGTGGGAACAATCCTTTAGCCTAAGCTCTGATACCAAATCATAAGATGTCAATTAGAAAACTAATCAAAATCCAAATGCGGCAATAAAATAAATAAAAGATATGTGAATCAAAGCTAATTAATCAAGTTTATGAGCAACAAAAGACTTTATACCTTCACCTCCTAATTGAACCTAATTAACCAACAATAATTCTTCAATCAAACAATAGAGACAAATAAATGAATCCACAAATGGATGACTCTATATGATTAATCAAGCAAATAAGTTAACTAGCAATCAAAGGAATCCACCCTTAATCACTCAAATAAGTATAGGAATCCACCCAATAGATTTCTACAACTAGAGACTAGATTGTGAAATCCACCCAAAACTACAAGCTAACAATAGAAACTAAAAGCTTTCAAAGTAATTCACTATTTATCAAAATATAAGGAATGGAAATGACTAAGGCATGTAATTATAGTGTTTGACTTGTATAATTAAATCCCCAAAGTGACCTAATAAGACTCTAAATTCGGCCCATGATGGGTCTGGTGTGAGCTGATGTGCCAGGCGCACAAGGCAAAGTGCCCAACGTACCCTGGGTCACATAAGGTATGTGAAGTTGCTGTGCAAAATGCACCAAAGTTTGTGCATGTCGCACTCTGGGCTACACCTCTAAGTAGAATCAGTGGTAGCCTCTTCTTCCCATGCAATCATTCATAAGTTGTAGATCTTTGATTGACGCTCTTGAATGGTCTCCAAAGCCTCTTTCTTCATGAATAGAGCTTGTAAGTCTTGGAGTTCTTTATCTTGGATCCTAGTGAATGGACTCGTAGGTTTTGTGCCGAGAGATATCCTATCATATCTTATCCATGATCTTGCAATGAGCATGGAACAAGTTCTCTCTTTGATCAAGTTCTTCTTTAAAAAGGGCCTCCATGATTCATCTCACGATGCATGATAAGTTCACATTCACTTGCAAAGTCTCAACATCAATATCCAAGGCTTCTTTCTCTTTCCTAATCCTAGGCTTACCATCTATGCACGCTAGAGGCTCTCCTCTTCTCAAGAGATAAGCAAAATTCACATTTTCCTCCAACTTCTATTCATTACTACTCGATGGCTCTTCTTCATTAAGCTCATATTTCTTTATCTTCACCTCACACTCCTCCTAATCATTCATACAATATCAACCAAGTAAAGCTACAACTGGACTTCTATTAGGACACTCAGTTGGATTTATTTATTTTAATTCTGCATTTAGATTTTGATTAGTCTCCCTAATCGAGATCTTATCATTTTGTATCAGATCTTAGGCTAAAAAAATATTCCATCAATTCTTAATCCTGAGTTCATAAATCTGAAAATTTCAAGAAAAAAATGAGTAAAAACGTTTTTGGAAAATTTCAAAAAAAAAATTGTTTGATTTGAGTCTTGTTTGAAGTTTTTGATACTAGATTTGTCTTCTCTAGTATTAATTGAGTCTAGATATAATATTTGAGCTTGTTTGGAGTTGAATTGAAAGTTTCACCATGTAATGTGAACAAGTTTAAAGAACAAGTTCAAGGGTTTCATAGATCTGGATTGATTGGAGGATTCTAATGTATTGGGCATTGATCTCCTAGTAATAGGGAGCTCAAATCTATAATTTAGGAACATTTGGTTGAGGTTTGAAGGATCTACTATTTTTGAGCTTGAAGAACTTGAAGAAAATAGAAATGGGTCTATTCAAAATTGATTGAAATTGACCTTAATTTGTACTGGGCTTTGTTCTCTATATTGAGGAGAGGTTACGTTTCAAATTTGGGGTCAATCTAAGTTAAATTGAGAGAGTTGAAAATTTTGAAATTCATAAATTGTTCTTGGTGTTCTTCAAGGAATTGTTGTAGAGGAAGGTTGAAAAAGGTGTTTGATCCAAAGAAGAAGCAAAAGGAAAGAGTACATGCATTGGTACAAAAGGCAATTTAATTGTGGAAAGTACTAGGAGGAAAGAAGTACAAAAATCAGAGAAAAGTACAAAAAATGGAGTCTTTAGGTGTCTGTTTTGGGTCATATGCAATGGCAAGTGCGATAGCAAGTAAAACGTATGTGAAGTGATGAGTTAATGGTTTTCATGTGTGACGGGACATTCGAACAACAAGTTGGCCTGGGTGAAATGCACATGCCTTAGCAGATGCTGAATTTTGCAACTTCAATTTTCTCCAACAAAACTCAGGTTCTATCATCTTAGTTTCTTTTCTTTGATTCTTCTTTTCATCTAGATATCTTAAAAGACTAATTAACAACAATTATTTGGTCTACTTAGTTATGATTAGCTCTCTTGCATCTATTTTCATTTCGTGCCAATTCTTGTGAGCTTTTATCATTTAAACAATCATTGAAAACCTTCTTGGGTTCGTCCATTTGATTTTGAGTCATCCTTCTTTTGAGTAACAAGAAATCCATTCCTCTACAAAAATAGGTGACCTTGTGACTTGGTTGAGCGAAGGAAGTTCACTATCAATTTTGGGATAGAAGGTAAGTTGAGCATTAACATACAAGAGGTGTGAAGATCTTTACTACTAATCTCATTTGTTAAATTTTGCAGGTAAAATGTCTAAGGCATTCGATTATGCCCATGAAGGGATGAGTTCTTTTAGTGTTGAGGCAGACTTTGCCTCAATAACAAGGCAAATAGTGGAGATACATGAGAGGATGGAGCAATTTGAGTTTAGGATGGTGAATGTTGAGAATTCTAATCAGGAGATCTCACCTCATACTACTCAAGGGTCGAGAGCAAATAGGAATACAAATTTCTCAATGATAATTACTCTGGGGAAAGCACACAAGTTATTAATAAGATCTTGATTAGGGATGAAAGTAATCGAAATTTAACGCATAAATTAGATAAGAAAAGATATATGTAATTGCTATTAAAAATAGATTTATGGGCAATATGGAACTAGATACCCACACCTCCCAATTGAATCACAATTCAGTAACAATTACTACTCTAATTAACAAGGAAGAATTACTCTAATTGAATCCACAAATGAGTATTTTCATGAAAAATTCAAGAAAAAGAAGTTATCAAGCAACCAAGGGAATCCACCCTTAATCACTCACCTAAACTATTACGAATCCACACAATAGTACTATTAGTGATACAATATCGCCCAACGACATTCATGCTAGACATATATTTCAAGGTCTAGAAAAGAGGATCCAAGCCACACTCACCCTTAGAGAACAAAAGGGAGTTTGGAAGAGCCTCATTATAATACATGTGAAGCAATTTCATATTTAGATGATCGTGTGGAGCAAAAAAGAGGCTGCCAGTAAATTTGCCCGGTGGTGAGAAGCACATGCAACACACACAATGCTTAGTGCAAAATGAACACCAACTTTGCACCTCATGTGTGACCAACACAATGGGTGGTGCATTCAGCACTTCAAATGCACCTCAAGCCACACCAAATCCATCATGGGCCCATTTATGAAGTCTTTTAAGGTCACTTTTGGGCCTTGATGTAATAACTATAAATAGGAGTTCCCTTTTCTTTAGCTCCTTATTTGTTGTAACTTGATATGGAATTATCTCTTTGAGATTTTAGCTTGTTAGCTTGGGTGGATTCCCAATTAGTTAATGTACTGTAGAAATCTATTGGGTGGATTCCTAATAGTCTATTGAGTGGATTCTTAATAGTTTAGATGAGTAATTAAGGGTGGATTCCCTTGGTTGCTTGATAACTTCTTTTGCTTGAATTTTACATGAGAATACTCATTTGTGGATTCATTTAGAGTACTTCTGCCTTGTTGATTCAAGTTAGATTATCATTTGGTTATTGTAATTAATTAGGAGGTGAAGGTTTAAAGTCCTTTGTTGCCCATATTTATAATTTCTTAGTGTTAATTTGCATATGTTTTGTTTATTTCAATTCTGCATTTGATTTCGATTAGTCTACCTAATCAAGGTCTTATCATTTGGTATCAGAGCTTAGGCTAAAGGATTGTTCCCACAATTCTTAATCCTAGGTTCATAAATCTAAAAATTTCAAAAAAATGGAAGAAAAATGCTTTTGGAAAAATCTGCAAAAAAATATTTTGATTTTGTGTTTTTTTTGAGTTTCTAATACTAGAATCGTGTTCTCTAGTATTGATTGAGTCTAGATCTGAAATTTGAGCTTGTTTGGAGAAGAGTTGAAGTTTTCACCATTGTTGGGTGAAGAAAAGCTTGAAGGTTCAACAAGTGTGTTTAATATCTGGGTGAAATTGGAGACTCAAAAGTATTGAGGTTTGTTCTCCCTATCATAAGGAGTTCAAATGTCAAATTTGATACGAATCGGAGTTGAAATCCATTGGGTTCACAATTTGAATGTTCTTCATGTTCATGGTGTTCTTCATACGTTGATGAAGGGGGATTTCAAATCTGGGTTCAATTGGGTTTTAATTGGAGTTAAAACATATTGGACTTTGTTCTCCTATCCAAGAGGAGTTCAAATATAAAATTTGAAGAAAATCTGAGTTAAAAATCTTAAGGTTTATAATTTAGGTTATTCTTCATGTTCTTGGTGTTCATGGTGTCTTGGAGAAGAAGAAGTGAATTAAAAGGTTTTTGAACCAAATATGAAATAATTGAAAAGAGTACTTGTGTTTGTATAAAAAGGAATTTACCAAAAAGGGCAAGTACTAGGATAAAAAGTATAAGAGAAATCAGAAAACGTGCAAAAATAGGAAGCTTCGGGTGTTCTGCCTCGGGGCTGATGCGAAGCTCGTGCAAAGGGAACTTTGAGTGTTGCAAAATGCACATCACTTCGCCCCCAAGGAGTATGGTATTCTTATTTCATTTGCGAAATGGTGTTCGAAGGGCACAATGGCTGGTGCGAAACACATCTCACCTAATGCATGCTTAAAGTTGCACATTCAATTTTCTCTTACAATTCTCAGGTTCTATCTATCTTAGTTTCTTTTATTTAATTCTTCTTATCAAATAGAAATCTTAAAGCTAATTATAAACAAATAATTGATCTACTTAGTTGTGATTAGTTCTTGAGTCCATTTTCATTTTGTGCTTCTTCTTTCAAAGCTTTTATCGTTTACGACCTCGTTGTATAACTTCTTGGCTTCGTCCATATTTTGCTTTGAGCTTTATCATTTACAAACTCCTCTCAGTTTGATGTTTCATTCAGTTAACTATGATTCCTAAGAATGTGTCACACCTCAATTTCCATTTAAATGGACAGGCACCCGATGCCCTAAAGGCCCGAGAGAACCAACTTATGTCATGTGATTTCCATGCATATAGCTATGATAATTACAAGTCTTTAACAAGTATAGATAAGCTACTTTGATAAAAGATCAACGTAGATAGGCCCAACACTTATACACATGATTTGGCCATTGAGGCAGCAAAGACACAACTAAGCCTTACTTTAACATTAGTCTACAAAGCCTCTAAAAGATGAACAAACATAGTTTAGGTCAGGATAGGGCCCCACCTTACCCTTAACTATACAATACCAAAAATATGTACCAAAGACACGCTAAAGCCCCGAATCAACCTGGAGCTCCCCAATAGCAGCTGAGTATCCTGTGATCCTTCTGGGGAGGTCTACTAGCTGGAGTACCTATTCCTGCGACATGAAATGCAGCATCCCCATGAGGGACATCAGTACGAGAGAATGTACTGAATATGTAAGGCATAAAGTAAACCATATGTAGAATAAGAGATCACATGAAATCAGATATCAATGCATAAATGCATAGATAAGAAAGGAAAACCACCTTTGTTTACATTTATGGAATCATGTACATTACATTCTTTCCTTTACTCTTCTTTGATTTATAATCTTTGTGATACAAATGACCAACTAATCAGTGGTAGAAGAGGAGTCCCATGCTAGGCAATTCAGCTCCTGAGATTCTACAATCATAAATATACAAATTGGGATTGACCCATGCTAGGCTTTTACCCTTAGGCTACCACCCATAAGTACATCAATAGGGATCGACCCATGCTAGGCTTTCGCCCCTAGGCTGTCACCCATACATATACAAATTACTTCATATAGTTTTTTTAATCTTTGAGATTGTTGTTTTGGTGGTCGTAATCTTTATTGAGCTTGGAACTATGGAACAGTAGTAGAGGACATGTGAATATGCACTTAAGGTAGTAACAATGATATAAGGAGCAAATATAACATCAACGTAATGTTTAGGAACTTATATGACAAAATGAACATCATTTGACTTAGAGAATAACTCACAAAGCTTGCTGTTGAAAGTACCTTTTCATACTAGTACTAGGAAGAGTAAACATGGAGATCTAATAGTAAACACATATTGAAGTACTTTGAAACACTATGGAGTGGGGAAAAGATCGTTAGCCATGTTGTAGATTGTACGTTGCCACCATGTACCCTTTACTAGGAAGAGCACTTAGGAAACTCAGTTTGTTAATAGTAGCACAAGTACTAGATTTCATGCCAAATAATTTGGAATCGGATAGCCTTACATACCTTGTTGTGCAACTCAGATATTACAACGAATTAAGCTTCCCCTTTTCAGATTATTTATCTATAATGAAATAAGTGGCAAAACTAGTATTAGTAGCTAATTAACCAATTCGATCTACATGATCTCACTAAATCAGTAACCGGGCAGTAGGCTCGTAATTGATCAAATCAAAAGTGTTCTTTTCACCTCTTCTCCTCTAAACATGTCTATATACTATACAAACTTCTTATAAGGTCCCCCAAAACACCTTGTGCTTCACAACACATACCAAACAGTATATAAAAGTGTGACAGGCAGCAAGTTCACGTATCACCCAATTAAGTAGTGTATCACCATACCCCCTTCTATACTTCAATATACAACTTCACATACCCTTTTACAAGGTCAACCAAGTTGTCCCCAACATATACATATAAAATAGCTCATAAAACAGCCCCAAACATCCTTCAACACAATAAGAAAGTATTAAACTCGAGGATTCAAATCACTACCCCGTGGTTCTTGACACAAACATATACTGAGTTTTCCATCAAACTTGTATATAAAAAGGGCAAACAATGGGCAGTAACTTTACCTCAAATTCTGGAAATCTATTCTCCTAATCTTATACTTCTTCAAGATCTTGAACTCCCCTTCAACTTAGCTTGAAAAGAGGGAGAATATTTAAGAACCCTAATGGTATTTTATGGCTGCTATGTGAAGCTAAGAGAAAGAGAAAGAAAGAACTTCTAAAATCTGATTTTTCCCAAGTTAAAATGAGTGAAATGAGTTGGTCTTAACTCCTTTAAAGGGGACTGCTTTAGCCGAATTTCCATGCATATTTTGAGCCACAAAATTTCAAGTAGGTGATACACCTACTTGGACATTTGGGCTTTGTTGGACTTAAACTTACTAGGCCTTGGCTGCTGCCAATTCTTCCCCTTTCTTTCACTTCTTTGGGCCAAATTTATTCAAGTGGGTAATGGGTTTACTTGGCCCTCTAAGGTAGTCAAAATAGTCTTAGTAGGTGATGCACCTACTTAGTTCTTTAGGCTGGTCAATAAGTCAAAGTAGGTGATGCACCTACTTTTCACCTACTAGCTTAGTTAAATCAAGCAAGCAACTCACTTATTTTATTCCATTTTCTAATTCCTAATCCCTTTTGCTTTAACTTAACACTTCACTTTAAACTTTAAGCTCAAATACAAACTTTCTAACTTGAGCTTAAATATTTCTGTTGAGATCAACTTGGCCGTATATGTACTGAAACATATGAGGCATTATGATACCATCCAAACCTATTCTAAACCATCAGTACTCATATAAGAAACTTTATCCTTCCCTTATAAAACAAGGCTACATCAAATGAATAATACTAGTATACACAGAATATTGGGTGTTACAGAATGTGTTCATTCTCTTTGAGTCTCAGCTGAGTCCCTAATCTTAATCCAGACCAGTTATCATGTTATATATTCAGCTTCATGTCCCATCAGTTATGCTTATTCTCTCAGTATGCATACATGCTCTATGAATCCATCTTAGTTTATATTTCAGTCAGAAATCTATTACCATGAAATACTTCAGCTATTAGAACTCCATTGATAGGATTACAACCCTTTTCTCCTCCAATTTCAACTTAGTAGTCTTCATTCGAGGATGAATGATCCCAAGGGGGAGATATTACCCCAGAAATTCCAAACCGAGGGACTCTGGGCTAAAAAAGGATTACTAGCCCATTCTAATGTCCGGGTCCCATGGGAAGTTGTGCCTCCCATGGGCTATCAGAAATGGGCGTCACAATTACCACAGGCATTGTCCCTTCCCACGCCCATCGGAACGGGCATCGGGTCTTCGGCAGCCTGATAGTGCTTCACTAAACTGCCCATAATTTTTTACTCCGAAATTGAATTAATGAGCAGGCAGTGGCATTGGAAATAAGATTCAAATACATTTAATTTGGTAGGTACTAGGTCATCTAACTCTTTATATTATAGGATTTATGATTGTTTGAAGTTGACACAAGTAAGAACTTACATGAGAACTAAATCAGTAGAAAGGCTTTTAACTAAACTTTGAGCTAGGGGTCCTTTATGACTTCAATTCACATCTAATACTCCTTACAAACTAATTAGTTTTAATTCACATATCTTTTGTTTATTTATTTTTTGCATTTGGATTTTGATTAGTCTCCCTAATCGAGATATTATTATTTGGTATCAAAGCTTAGGCTAAAGAATTGTTCTCGCAATTCTTAATCCTGGGTTCATAAATCTAAAAATTTCAAAAAAAAAAAATTGAAGGAAAATGTTTTTGGAAAATATTCACAAAACAATTGTTGATCTAGTGTTTTGTTTGAAAATCTGATACCAGAATAATTTTCTCTAGTATCAATTGAGTCTAGATCTGAGGTTTGAACTTATTTGGAAATGAATTGAAGAAGTCACCATTGTTGGGTGAAGAAGCTTGAAGAACAAGTTTGAGATCAGGGTTGATTTGATACTTCAAACGTATTGGGCTTTGATCTCCTAGTCATAAGGAGCTTGAATCTCAAGTTTGATAGAATTTGGTTAAGGTTTGAAGGAGTCACCATTTTTGAAGTTTGAATAACTTGAAGAACACAAAAATGGGTCTCTTCAATGTGGTTTGATTTGATTCTAATTTATATCGTGCTTTGTTTTCTATATCGAGGAGAGGCTATGTTTCAATTTTGGAGTCATTCTGAGTTAAATTGAGAGAATTGCAAATTTGAAATTCATAAGTTGTTCTTGGTGTTCTTCAAGGTGTTGTTAAAGAAGAAGGTGAATTAAAGGTGTTTTATTCAAAGATGAAGTAAAGGAAAAGAGTACTTGTGTTGGAACTAAGAGGAATTTACCAAAAAGGGCAAGTACTAAGAAGGAAAAGTACCAAAAAGCTTAAAAAGAGTACAAAACAGAAGCTACAGTAGGGATGTGCAAAGTGAGGTGCGACCCGCACTTTTCTTGGTGCATTTCGCACCACCACTTTGCACCAGAGAGAGTTGTTTTCTAGTTTAGTTGTGCGAAGTGAGGTGCATTGGGCACATCCCTTTGTGCGTTTCGCACACACCTCCACACCAATGGGCAGTTGCAAAAACCGATTCGCTCCAACAAATCTCAGGTTCTATCTTCTTTGTTTCCTTTCTATGATTCTCTTATCATATATAAATCTTATGACTAATTAACAACAAATATTTGTTCTACTTAGTTGTGATTAGATCTCTTGCCTCCGTTTCATTTTGTACCAATTACTTGTGAAGCTTTTCTCATTTAAGCAATCATTGAAAACCTTCTTGGCTCCGTCCATTTGATTTTGAGTAGTCCTTCTTTCGGGTAACAAGAATACATTCTTCCACAAAGGATAGATGACTTGTGACTTGGTTGAGTGAAGGTAGTTCACTATCAATCCTTGGAAGATGTATAGAAGGTAAGTTGAGTGTTCACACATGAGAGGGTGAGGAACCTTTACTACTAATCTCGTTTGTTAAATTTTGCAGGTATGATGTCAAAAGAAATTGATAGTGCTTATGAGGGACACATATCCTTTAATATAAAGGCAGACTTTGCCTCAATTACAATGCAATTAGCGGACATAAATGAGAATATAGAGGATGTGAATGGAAGGATGGATCATATGGAGGGTTGAATGGTGATTGTTGAGAGTCCTAATCGGGAGGACTCACCTCATACCACTCATGGGTTGGGAGCAAATAGGAACATGAGTTCCTCAATGACTATTACCCCGGGGCATGAACGTGAGCTATGCAACCCCGAAAACAATCCAAGCTCCACTCCAGAAGTCCAACAACCTCCTTTCCAAATGTCTAACTATCCAAACAATGTTATACAAAGCTCCACTCATCCAAATTACCCGCTACAAGAGGAACGTCCTTTTGCAGCAAAACAAAATCAAACTCAACTTCAAAATGCATCATATGATAAATTGCATGTACCACATAATAAAAACCATGAGCCTTACTAACATAGACACCATAACCCACTCTACGAAGAGTGTGAGGACATGAATGCTAACCGGATCGATGATGGACCTCAATATTGTGGGAGACAAGGTTATGGTGCACCGAGAGATAGAGTGTAACCCAGAGGTTATGTCAGAATTAAGGTGCAATGGCAAGGTAATGGAGATAGAGGTGAATGGTTTGATGATCGTAATGTTTATCAATATGGGTATTAAGGTGATAGATATGGTGGCCACTATGATGATAGGTATGGTTATACAACAAGGAGATCATGGTGACCATGAACGAAGTTTAAATACCATCAAGGTTACTCTTCCAACCTTCAAAGGTAGTAGTGATTCAGAAGAATTCCTTGAATGGTGAGTACAATGCAACTTCCTACCATAAAGCATCCTAGTCCTTATAAGCTCCAATGGCCCAACGAAAGTGGCAAAATAAAGGTACTCAAGCAAGTAAGTATTAAATTTACAATTGGTAAGTATCAAGATAAAGTTTTTTGTGATAAAACCTATATTAGCATGTTATATCTTGCTTGGGAGACCTTGGAAATTTGACAGGGATGTTGTACATCACGGGAGAACCAACAAATATTCATTTGTATTTGGTGGTAGAAAGTTCTCTCTTCCTCTATTAACTCCCTAGCAAGTGAGTAAAGATTACCGGGGCAGGAAAGAACTCCAGGAGAAAATGAAGATAGTGAAGGATGTTAGTGAAAGCTCCACATATGTGAAACAAAAGGGAGATGGTTAGGCTAAAAATAAGAACAATATGTCTATGATAGCTAAGTCAAGCAAATGTTTGAAAAATGTTGATGAGGAACACTTTTTAGTGTAACTTGTCAACAAGGACCTATTATTGCAAGCATACAAAGATACTTGCACTTTGCCTAGTATTGTTTCATATCTTTTGCAAGAATATGAGGGTTTATTTCCCGAAGAGATGCCCAATGGATTGCCACCCTTGAGGGGTATTGAACATCAAATTGATTTTATGCCTAGATCTCAAATTCCAAACCATCCGGCATACATAAGCAATCTGGAGGAAACTAAGCAGTTATAAAGGCAAATTTATGAACTTCTTAAAAAGGGACTTGTCAAAGAAAGTCTTAGTCCTTGTGCCATACCGGTTATACTTGTTCCCAAAAAGGATGGCACTTGGAGAATGTGTATTGATTGTAGAGCCGTCAACAAAATACTGGTGAAGTATTGACATCCTATTTCTAGACTTGATGACATGCTTGATGAGCTTTTTGGATCAAATGTATTTTCGAAGATTGATCTTCAAAGTGGCTATCACTAAATTCATATAAACGCGAGTGATGAATAGAAGACGACCTTCAAAACCAAGTTTGGTTAGTATGAATGGCTAGTTATGCCTTTTGGCTTGACTAATACCCCTAGCACTTTCATGAGGTTGATAAACCATGTGTTGAATCCCTTCATCAACAAGTTTATAGTTATTTATTTCAATGACATACTTTTCTATAGTAGGACCATTCAGGAACATGTTGGCCATTTGAGGCAAGTATTTGATGTTCTACTATATGGGAGGCTCTTTGCCAATCTAAAAAAATGTTCGTTTTGTGTTGAGAAGGTGGTATTCTTGGGGTTCATGGTGAGTGCCAATGGTGTAGAGGTGGATGAAAAAAGGTTGAGTCTATTAGATCTTGCCCAACTACTACTAACGCAACCAAAGTGAGAAGTTTCCATGGGTTGGTAAGTTTCTATCGACGCTTTGTGAAAGACTTTAGCACTATTGCTTCCCCTCTAACCGAATTGATAAAAAAGGATACACCCTTTATTTAGGGAGATGTTCAAGGGAAAGCCTTTCAAGAGTTGAAGTGTATGTTGAGCACTTCTCCTTTGCTACAATTTCTAGGCTTTGATAAAGCTTTTGAGATTGAGTGTGATGCTTCGGGTATTGGTATTGGTGGAGTGTTGATGCAAGAATGCAAACCTTTGGCCTACTTTAGTGAAAAGCTAAAGGGGGCCTTATTGAACTACTCAACATATGATAAGTAGTTATATGCACTTGTGCGGGTGTTGGATCATTAGCAATACTACCTATGGCACAAAGAGTTTGTGCTAAGAAAGAATCATGAGTCCTTAAAGCTTTTAAAGAGCCAATCAAAGTTGAACAAGCACCATGTTAAGTGGGTGGAATTCATTGAAATATTTTCTTATGTGATCTACTAAAAGCAAGGGAAAGAAAATGTGGTTCCCGATGCTTTGTCTAGAAGGTTCATATTGGTTAACACCTTAAATTCTAGAATGATGGGATTTGAAAGCCTAAAGGAGTCCTACTCTAAGCACTCCAACTTCAAGGAAGTTTATGATGAACTTGGCCAAGGGAAGAGTGTGGAACATTTCAAAATAATTGATGGTTATTTGTTCAAAGATGGTAAAGTGTGTGTACGTATGAGTTGATGGAGGGAGGTCTTATTTAAATAAGCTCATAGTGGTGGAATGATGGGACACTTTGATGTCACCAAAATATGTGACATTCTCATGGAGAAATTCTATTGGCAAAGGATGAAGCATGATATGGAGAAGCTATATGGACAATGCCTCGAGTGCAAGAAAGCCAAGTCCAAGACTCGGCCCCAAGGTATGTACACACCTCTTCCCACCCCTCTTTGTACTTGGATGAACATTTCTATGGATTTTGTGTTGGGACGTCCAAGAACCAAAATAAGGCATGATAGTATATTTGTGGTAGTGGATAGATTCTCTAAAATGTCTCATTTTATTCCATGCCATAAATATGATGATGCATCTCATGTTGCATATTTGTTTGTGATTCATATGCTTAAATTACATGGAGTACCTCGCACTATTTTCAGTGATAGGGACTCCAAGTTTCATAGTCATTTTTGGAAGAGCCTATGTGGTACACTTGGTACCAAACTCATGTTCTCTACTTCTTGTCATCCTCCAATGGATGGTCAAACTGAAGTAGTCAATAGAAATCTTGGGAGCATACTTCATTGCATGGTTAGAGGATCCCCAGCTTCTTGGGAGGACCGTTTACTTTTGATTGAATTTGCTTATAATTGGTCTCTTCATACCTCTATTGGCATGACTCTATTTGAGGTGTGTTATGGATTCAACCCATTGGTTTCATCCATTATCCTTAACACCTTTGTCTAGTAATATTGTTGTGAGCTTAGATGCAAAGCGAAGAGCAAAAGAGATGGTGAAGATTCACACAAAGGTAAGGGAGGCCATGGAAAAGAACAACTCCAAGGTGGCTCTCTGGCAAAATCATGGAAGGAAGAAAGTGATCTTTCAACCCAATGGTTAGGTTTGGGTTCACTTTTGAAAGGAAAGATTCTCACAACTCTGCAAAGGAAAGTTGAGTCCACGGGGTGATGGCCCATACAAAGTACTTGAAAGGATCAATAACAACGCGTACAAGATCGATCTACCATATGAGTATAATATTCACAATTTTTTCAATGTGAGTGATCTATCTTCTTCTATTGTAGGTGAAGCTATGGATTCGAGGATGAATACTTCTCAATAAGGAGAGGATGATATGATATCACACGGCACAACCCCTACAAGGCCATTCACTAGGAGCACGTCTAAAGACCTCCAACCCTTATAAGCTCTATTCATGAAGAAAGAGGCTTTGGAGACCATTGAAGAGCATAGATCGAGGATCAATAACTTATGGAAGATTGCATGGAAAGAAGAGGCTGCCAATGAATCTGCTTGAAGGTGAAACCAGAGGGTGATACACACTTCCAGTGGTTTATTTTGAACATCAAACACACAAGGCTGCAAGAATGATTCTGCTTAAGTGGTGCTAAGTGCTGGTGCGACACGCACTTCTAGTGGTACATTTCGCACCTCAAACACACATCCTGTGCATTGGGCCGAGTTGGAGTGTCTTTCAAGGCCACAATTCGGCCTTTATGTAATAGCTATAAATAGAGGTTCTCTTTCCTTAGCTAGAGAGATTTTGATGAATATTGAATTACTTTGAAAGCTTCTAGTTGCTATTGTTAGCTTGTAGTCATTGGGTGGATTTCCTAATTAGTTAATATAGTGTAGAAATCTATTGGGTGGATTCCTAATAGTAATATTGGATGGATTCCTAATAGTTTAGTTGAGTGATTAGGGGTGTTAACTTCTTTGCTTGATTAATCATAGAGTCATCCATTTGTGGATTTATTTATTTGTCTCTTTGTTTAGTTGAGGAGTTATAGTTGGTTAATTAGGTTCAATTGGGAGGTGAGGGTATAAAAACCATTGTTTCCCATAAACTTTGTTAATTAGCTTTAATTCACATATCTTTTATTTATTTAATTTCCGCATTTGAATTTCGATTAGTCTCCCTAATCGAGATCTTATCACTAACTTCCCTCATCCTTCTACCATTCTATGTTCTAAATGTCAAGGTAGAGGGCACATTGCAAGTGAATGTCCTTATTGGAGGCCAATTGTATCCATTTATGATGAATCTTGTACTCGCAATGTGATAGAGTGTGAGGTGAAGGGTGATGATAATGAGCCTAAGATTAGGCATGGGGAAGAAACTCCAAAAGGAGATGATGAGTAACTGGAGGAGGACTTGAATTTCTCTTATGCCTTAAGACAAATCATGGAGGACCTTTCTATAGAGGAACTTGAGTGTAAGATCTTGGAGAAGGTATATTTCTTGGTTGTTTGTAGTAGGAGTAGAGCTAATTATGTAAGTAATGGGACGGTTATCCGTATGAAGCTCCGTACACAAAGTCACCCCAATCTATATGTTAAACTCCATTGGCTCAAAGAGAGTGGTAAAGTGAAGGTAACCAAGCAAGTAGTCATAAAGTTTAGCATTGACAATTATCAAGATGAAATCATATATGATGTCATGACCATGTCCATGCCCATTCTAACATGTCATGTATTACTTGGAAAACTGTGGCAAGTTGATAGGGATGTCCAATACTAAAAGGGGTCTAACAAATACTCATTTGTGTTTGGAGGATGAAAGAGCAATCTTGCACCTTTGACACCTCATCAAGTGAGTGAGGACTATAAAATCATGAGAGAACTTCAGGAAGTAATCCAAAGGGAAGAAATGGAGAACCATGAGAAAGAAGTGTTGCTTACGCATAAGGAAAAGGGCTTGGCAAATGAAGAAGATGCCTTTGTGAATGTGGAGCCAAGCGAATATTTGAAAGGTGTGGATGAGGAACACTCCTTAGTGGGACTCATCAACACAGATCTTGTATTGCACACTAACCAAAGTACTAGCATTTTGCCAAGTACCAACTCTTCTCTTTTGTAGGTTTATGAAGGGATACTGTAACACCCCGTATTCTATGCATACTAGTTCTATTCATATGGCACTTGACATAGCCTTGTCGTATAAGTGAGGGACCAAGTTTCTGATAGGAGTAGTGATGGTTTAATATATATTGGAAGGCACTGTAATGCCTCGTTCATTTCAGAATGTTACAGCCAAGTTAACCTCGATGAAAGTTTTTAAACTTGAGATAGTAAGGTGGTATTTCAGCTTAAGGTTTAAAGTAAGGTGACAAGCAGGTGCATCACCTACTTTGAGAATAAAATAAGTGAGCTGGTTACTTGACTTTACTAAGCTAGTAGGTGACAAGAAGGTGCATCACCTACTTTGACATTGACCAACCTAATGAACCAAGTAGGTTCATCACCTACTAAGTCTCTTTGGACCAACTTAGAGGGCCACGTATACAATTACCCACTTGCATAAATTCTTGCCCAAACTAAGTGAAAGAAAAGAGAAGAATAGGCAGCGAAGGCCCAATAAGCTTAAGTCCACAAAGGCCCAAGTTAATTGGCCTAGTAGGTGCATCACCAACTTGATAATTTATGGCCCAAAATGAGCAAAAAAGTCGATCTAAAAAGATCCCTTTAAAGGGGGTTGAGTTCAGCTCATTCTACCCATTTTTTAACTTGTGATAAATCAGATTTCTAGAGTTCTCTCTTGTTCTCTTTTAGCTTCATAGAGCAGCCATAAAACACCTCTAGAGTTCTTGAAGAAACCCTCTTCTTTTCCAGCAAGGTAAGCATAAATACTTGTGTGTTTAGCTTAATTCTTCCATGGAAGATTAGGATTTCATGTGGTTTATTCTTGAAATATAAGGCAGACCCTTCTGCAAGCTGATTGCCCCACTTTTCTTGGTTATTAAGAGACTTCTCTCTTCTTTTTTGTTTATGTGTAAAGGAAAGCTCAAGCTCTTAAAGAAGTACAAGTTAAGAGAATAAATTTCCAGAATTTGAGGTAAAATTACTACTCATTTTCACCCCTCTTTATATACAAGTTTGGTGGAGAATTGCTTGTGTGCTTTTTTCAAGAACTCATAGGGTGCTGATTGGAATGTTTTAGTTCAATATTTTCTTATTGTGTTGAAGGATGTTTGGGGCTTTTTATAAGCTTTTTTATATGTATATGTTGGGGACAACTTGGTTGACCTTGTAAAAGTGAGTGTGAAGTTGTATTAAAGTATGGAAGAAGGGTGTGGTGATACACCACTTAATTGGGTGTTATGTGAATTTGCTGCCTATCACACTTTTATATACTGTTTGGTATGTGTGGTGATGCATGAAGTGTTCTAGGGGACCTTATAAGAAGTTTGTATAGTATATAGATGTGTTTAGGGGAGGAGAGGAAAAAGGAACACTCTTGATTTGATCAATTATGAACTTACTACCCAGTTAGTGAGATCAAGTAGCCTAGATTGGTTCATTAGCTACTAATACTAGTTTTACCACTTATTTCATTGTAGATTAATAATCTGAAAGGAAGGAGGTTAATTTGTTGTAAAATCTGGTTGCATAACAAGGTATGTAAGGCTATCTGATTCCACGTTCTTTGGCATGAAATCTAGTACTTGTGCTATTATCAATAAAGTGAGTTTCCTAAGTGCTCTTCCGAGTAAAGGATACATAGTGGCACAATAAAATATCTAATATAGCTAACGACCTTTCCCCTGATCCATAGTGTGTCAAAGTACTTTAATTTGTTATTAGATCTGCGTGTTTATTGTTCCAAGTATATGACAAAGGTATTCTATACAACAAGCTTCATGAGTTATTCTCTAAGTCAAATGAGGTTCATTATGTCATATAAGTTTTTAAATACTATATTGATGGCATATTTGCTCCCTACATCATTGTTACTACCCTAAATGCATATTCATATGTCTTCTGCGACCGGTCCATAGTTCTAAAGCTCAATAATGATTATGACCACCAAAAAAACAATCTCAAAGATTCAAGAAACTATGTGAAGCAATCTGTATATTTATGAGTGGTATCCCAGGGGCAAAATCCTAGCATGGGTCGATCCCAATTTATGTATTTGTAGGTGGTATCCCAGGGGTGAAAGCCTAGCATTGGTCAATCCTAATTTATATATTTATGAGGATAACATCCAGGGGTTAAATACCTAGCATGGGTCATCCTCTTCTACCACTGATCAGTTGGTCATTTGTATCATATGTCTTACAATGATTATAAAGCAAAGAAGAGTAAACAAAACAATATAAGGTCCATGGTTCCATAAGTGTAAGCAAAGTTGGTCTTTTGTTCTCATCTAGATGTTTATGCAGTGATACCTGATTTCACTTGAGCTCTTATTTTACATATGGTTTAATTTATGCCTTACATATTCAGTACATTATCTCGTACTAACATCCCTCATGGGGGACACTATGTTTTATGCTACAGGCACATGTACTCTGACTAGTAGACCTCCCTAGTAGGAGCACAGGATACTAAGTCGCTATTGGTGAGCTCCAGGTAGATTCGGGGCTTTATCAGGTCTTTGGTACATATTTTTTGGTATTGTATAGTTAAGGGTAAGGCAGGGCCCTATCCTGACCTAAACTATGTTTATTCATCTTTTAGAGGCTTTGTAAACTAATGTTAAAGTAAAGCTTAGTTGTGTCTTTGTGGCCTCAATGGCCAAATCATGTATATAAGTTTTAGGCCAATCTATGTTGATCTTTTAACAAAGTTTCTTATCTATACTTGTTAAAGATTTGTAATTGTCATAGTTATATGCATGGTAATCATAGGATATAAGTTGGTTCTCTTGGGCCTTTAGGGCATCGGGTGCCTGCCTGTCTAAATAGGATTTGAGGTGTGACAAAAGTGGTATCAGAGAAGGTCATCATAGGGAGTCTACAAAGTCGTGTATATGTAGAGTCTTGCTTATGGGTGTGTTGTGCACCACATCTATAAACAGTAGGCTACAGGGCATTTAGGAGTTGTCTTTTTTCTTTCATCTCTTAGATCGTGTGATAGAACCAATGTTATAGGATTATTGTATCTAACCTTTAAATTGTTTTCATTATAGAAAAAATGCCGGTTACAAGGAGAAGTAAGAGTATAGGTAAGCAAGTAGATATGGCTACTGGAGAAGGGACCATCAAATCACCACCTAGATGAGCTAATCAAAGTTAGGCTCAAGATGTGTCTCTATCATGGACTTACTCCACTCCTCCATCTCCAGAAGAGCTAAGGAGGGAAATATCACCCCAAGAACCACCTGTTAATGCTACCGAGCAAGATTTAAAGAATGCGGTTCACTTTTTGACTCATATAGTTGCTGGTCAAGTCAAAGGGAAAGCAGGTCCAATTACAGGTACTAGTGGTGCAGATAGGGAAGCTGGTGTACGAATACGTGATATTCTTAATTTGGACCCTCCATCATTCACTGGGTTAGATCCTAATGAAGATACACAAGACTTTATTGATCAAATCCAAAGGACATTGGATATTATGCATGTATATGGTAAAGAAGCAGTTGAGCTGGCAGCATACAGATTAAAGGGTGAGGCTATATTGTGGTATGAAGCTTAAAAACAATCTAGGGGTAAAAATGCACCTTCAGCTAAATGGAAAGAGTTTAAAAATGATACAATCATGGTTAGCTTGGAGCACATTACGAGGGGATTTTATATATGGATGATAGATTGGAGCCCGAAGGAATCCATGGAGCAACAAATGCACAAGGCCATGGGCGATCAAGATGCCATTTGGGAAATGAAGAAGGGCCCCTGTGGGTTATTTCCAAAATAATCACTTTTGGGCTATTTTTGTGATAGGCTATTTGTGTAAAGGCTATAACTAGAAATAGATGCCTTAGTCATTTTCATACTTAGATTTTGATGATTGAATTGTCTTGAATAAACTTGATATTTTAGGTTAGGATATTGATTGGGTTCAATTCCAATTATTAGTTTAGAATGAGTGATTAGGGTGGATTCCCGAATTGCTTGTGTCATCTTCTTTGCTTAATTGATCATCGAGTTATCATCTTGTGTATTCAATTTGGTTTCTCATGCATTTGATTGAGTTCCCCTCTCTCTTGGTTGATTGTGGATTCAATTAGCCATTCTTTCTTCTATCCTCATGTCAATTTCTTCTAATTCTCATCTTAATTTCTCCACTATCTTTATTTTATGTGGTTGAATTTCATGTTTTTGATATTGACTTTAGTAACTCGATTGAGATTGTTATCATCTTGGTATCATTCCTTAGGTTTTAAGAGTTGTTCCATCAATTCTTAGGTCTTAGATTCATAAATTTGAAAAAAGAATTTTAAAAAAATTATCCAAAAAATAATCTAAAAATTTTGTGTTTGATTTGTTATTTTTGACACTAGATTTGTATTCTCTAGTATATTTTGAGTCTAAATATAAGATTTCAAGTGATTTTGAGTTGTAGGGAAGATTCTTCCATTAAAGGAGCTTGAAAGTTTAAAAACTTGAAAGTGAGTCTTGATGATTAGGAGAGATTTGAGCTAGAAAAAGTATTGAGATTTGTTCTCTAGCTTAATAGGAAGCTCCTCCTAAAATTTGAGACGATTTTGAGTTGATTTGCAGGTGTTTCAAAATTTTACCATTGTTGAGCTTAAAAAAGCTTGAAGAAGGTGAAGTGAGTTTGTCATTTGAGGCTAAATTGGAGCTTGAAAAGCATTGGAGTTTATTCTCTATAGCAAGGGGAGTCTAAACCTCGAATTTCGTAGAATTTGGAGCTAAAATGAAGGAGTTATGAAGATTTGAAATTCACTTATTCATGGTGTTCTTCATAGCTTGAAGATGGAGAAAATGAGTTTATTTTTAGCTTGGAATTGAAGGCTAAAAATTATTGGGGTTTGTTCGTGGTGTTGAAAGTAGCTCGTATTTAAAATTTGGTGAAGATCGGAGTTAAATTGAGTCAGTTATGAATTTTTGAAATTCATCAATGTTCTTGGTGTTCTTCATGTATTCTTGGTGTTCTTGAAGAACAAGGAAGCAGAAGGTACAATTGATCTTTTTTTTCCAAGTCAAAGTTGGTCAATCCTAAATTTAAAAAAAAATTGAAATTTGAAAAAAAATCCACCTGGACGCTATGCCAGCTGCCACATCAGCAGTTGACCAGTCGACAACTGCCACGTAGCTGCCAACTCAGCGCCCATGCCCAGTCACTGCCACGCGCGCGTATGGCCCAATTTCAGTGACCAAGTGATTTCTAACTCTTAGAATAATTTTAGGGTCTCAAAATTTGAAACATTTTGTCCAAGTTTGCAAAAGTCAATTTCAGCTCCCCAAACTCTTTTCTAAGGGTCAGATTTGGTCCTTCAAAACTTTTCTGATTGTCAGATTTGGTCCTTCAGAACTTTTTTGATTGTCAGATTTGGTCCATTTCTTCTTCTACACTCATTTTTCTTCCATTTCTCTACTAATTAACATCTTTAATTACTTGTTAACTATTTTTTAATCATCAAATCATCTCTTTGATTCTTCAAATTAAGCAACATAACTAACTTTTCTACTTTTGTTACTTAGTTTTCTTTGAGTCCGTTTTTTTTCTCTTGTGTGTTTCTTTTTGTGCTTTTCTATTTTATTTCATAGTTAATTTCGTGGTTCAAGTCCTTTTAGTTTTATTTGAGTCGTCCTTCTTTTAAGAGTCACAAGGATCCATTCCTCCACAAAGAAGATAACCTTGAATTGATTGAGTGAAACTAGTAGCACTATACATTTGAGAAACAGGCCATAGAAGGTGAGTTGAGAGTTCACATAAAGAGTGGCGTGATGAATTTTACTACTAACTTGTTTGCTAGTTTTCTAGGTACAAAAGGAGCTATAAAAAGTATGTCATCCATAACTTCGGATCCTTATGATGATGACATGGGAGACTATGCTTGTAGCAATGGAGGCTATGAGTATGATGATGATGGGGATTTTGGAGGCTATGATAATAGCGATGATCTTGAGCCATATGGTGATGATAACTACTACTTTAGAGATGGATGTGAAACGAATTGGGCTTATGGATCTTATGATGAATATGAAAGAGTAGAAGTATCTTATGTTAGGGTAGAAGAACCTTGGGATGATTCCTATGATGATGAGGGAGAATATGAGGAATCTCACCCTAACTACTATGAGGATGAAGATGACTTGAGGTATAGTTCTTCCTCCCACATACTTTATGAGTCTTGTGATGAGAACACCCATGAAGTTAGAGAATATTCATATGCTTTTTCTTGTGGTACTTATCCTAGTCGAAGTGGTGTGTGTGGGTATGTTTGTAGAAGTTAAAGTCATCTAATGAGTAGGAGAAAATGTGCATTCCCTACTTGTAGAACTACTATGTCTCATGCTTCTTATCCTAATTTCAATGTGTCTTGTTCTCTATATGGAAATGGTGTTGGATATAGGATAGAAGGATCAATAGGACATAAAACTAGAGTGAAATCAAATGAGCCCCTTCCGATGAGGGATCTTAAATCTTTAAGAATTAAAGAATTAGAGGATGCCATACAAAGAGAAGTTGACAAGATCATCCGATGGGTTGCCAATCTTAAGCCCGAGGAGTTACAAAAGATGATGAAGAAAATGACTCCTCATGAAGATAAACCAAAGGAGTTTCCATTAGAAGCAAAGCAAGCTACTCCTTGTGAGGATGGCATTAAGGGGTTAATCATGAAAGTGAAGGCATCCACTCCTTGTGCACCAAAGTGGAAGCTTGAAGTGAAGGGATCATCTAATCCTTCACAAGGGATACTTTGCACTTGTCCGAACTCCAATGAAATTGAGAGACAAAAGATTGAGAGGAGTAAGGGTGTGATAAGTGACAACTCTAGAGTGGAAAAAGGAGAGGTTGTGTGGAGTGATGTGAGAGGGTTGTCACAATCTTATCCTAACTCATGTAACTTTCTTATTTCTCTAGTTTTCTTGATACTTGTGCACGTATTCTTGGAAGCAAGCCTAGCAAAGCACCTCAAAATATGGAGAATCAATAGGTGTTAAAAAGCTTTCCAAAGGAGCATTTTTGCTTCAATGTTGGAAACCAAGGTGTAGACAATTATTCATATGAGTTATGAGGTAACAAAGCTAAACCTTACACTTTATTGAAAGTAAAAGATCATTGTGTGGCTAGTAGCCAATTGAGTGTAAGTGATAGCTTGTATATGTGTGATCTTAAAGAGCCTTTACCTTTTGATGATCTTGATGACACCTTATTGCATGATGATGATGCCATTGTTGTGAGTGCCCAAACATTAGTTGATCCTACAGATGACTTGATTGATTCTTCTAGTAAGATTGATTTGAGTCCATCTAGTGTTAGCACTTGTGACTTGAGTGAAAATGTATTGTCATGTAATGGGGGTAGTCAAATGCTAGTTGGCTATAATGATGGTAATCATGTGTGTGATTCTTTTTAGCTTAATATGCTATCAACTAGTGTTCATTGTGGTGTTGGCCAACTTGCTTGTGATGATGACCTACTAATTGAGGAGTTGTATGATGTGATAAAAGAACCTCAATTTAGTAATGGTAATGATATAGTTGGTTATGTAGTTAGTTATGTAGGATCTTTACTTAGAGGTGATGATTCCTTAGGTGTTGAATCTATTTCTTATTCTTGTCATGAGGATCTTGAGGTAGAGTATGAACTTAGGGATAATCCCTTATTCAATGATGACATGACTAATGTAAATGATGAAGATAGTGGTGTGTCTTATAATGTTGGAAGTGTAGCCACCCTTGAAGGCTATCAATTGTTTGAAAATCCACTATGGTATGATGACACACTTTCCAAAGATGAAACTCTCTTCTTGAAAGATGATATTACATCTATTGGAGGGGTTAGTGGTCAAAAGGAAAGAGGTGTATGTTCTCCAATAACCCCTTCATTCTTGTGTGACCCCATTCTTGATCAAGGTCTTAATGCTTATGGATCAAAGGGTGATTCTATATGTAGGAACACCTTGAATGAAGTTCATTTAAGTAACTCCTTTCTTTACTACCTCTTTGCATATGATGATGTCCATGTATGTATGGAATTTGTTTTTTATAGAGGTAGGGGTTTCTTGGGTTGGTCCATTTGCTTTTGTGATCAAACTATATGGGTTTTTCATATCTTTGACCCCGGTAAATTCACGGGTGTTTGAACCCTCTTTATTTCATGATATTTCTCATAGTCAGATCCTTTGTATGTACTACAATGCATTGATCTTATTTGACACAAAGGATAGTTGGTTGTATTTCAAATGTGTGCCTCCTTGGCAAATTGGTATGGTTTATAGCCCATGTGCTAACCCTCATGCTATGAGGATATGTTTGTTGTTTGTCCTTCTCATATTTTTGCAAGGTTCGGATTCGTGGACGAATCCTTTTGAAGAAAGGGAGGATGATACAATCATGGTTAGCTTGGAGCATATTAGGAGGGGCTTTTATATATGTATGATAGCTTGGAGCCGAAGGAAGCCATGGATCAACAAATGCACAAGGCCATGGGTGATCAAGATGCCATTTGGGCAATGAAGAAGGGCCGTTGTGGGTTATTTCCAAAATAGCCACTTCTGGGCTATTTTTGTAATAGGCTATTTATATAAAGGCAATAACTATAAATAGATGCCTTAGTTATTTTCATACATACATTTCGATGATTGAATTGTCTTGAATAAACTTGATATTTTAGGTTAGGATATTGATTGGGTTCAATTCCAATTATTAGTTTAGAATGAGTGATTAGGGTGGATTTCCGAATTGCTTGTGTTATCTTCTTTGCTTAATTGATCATCGAGTTATCATCTTGTGGATTCAATTTGGTTTCTCATGCATTTGATGAGTTCCATTCTCCCTTGGTTGATTGTAGATTTAATTAGCCATTCTTTCTTCTATCCTCATCTCAATTTCTTCTAATTCTCATCTTAATTTCTCCACTATCTTTATTTTGTGTGGTTGAATTCCATGTTTTTGATATCTATTTTAGTCACTTGATTGAGATCGTTATCAAAAAAGGCATTCCTTGACCATTATTTACCATTAGAGATCCTGGAGGCCCGTTCAACTCAGTTCTTAAATCTTCACCGAGGGAATATGAGTGTAAGAGAGTATAGTCTCAAGTTTAATTCTTTGGCCAGGTATGCTCCTAATGTAGTAGCTACTATGGAGGATAAAGTTCATCGATACGTGGATAGATTGGATTCATATCTAGTTAGGGATTGTACTATTGTTGCTTTGAACAAAGACATGGATATAGCAAGGATACAATCTTTTGCACAAAAGATGGAGGATCAAAGACAAAGGAGAAGGACACAAGAGTCGGAAATAGGGCATTCCAAGAGGGCCAGATCTATGGGGCAGTTTACACCATCCCAAGGTGATTTTAGGCCTCTATTTCCTAATAGACCGCCTAGGCCATCATCTTCCTACTCTACATCTAGCATTCCACCTCGGTTTTAATGGTCTAGGGGTAATCAGTTTGGGCAAAGAAGTGAAAGAAAAAGTTCACAAATAGTGGGGTACCAAGAGCAGGGAAGTATGAGTCAATCAGCACAACCATGATAGCCTTGTAAATAATATAGAAGACATCATATAGGTACATATCAGTATGGCACATATGCTTGCTTCTGGTGTGGTACACCGAGACATATAATGAGGAATTTCCCTAGAAGGGGTGTGGGTGGTATGTCCCAACCTACTGGATCATCTTTCACATCATCATCATCACTACCTCCTTTAGGTAGGGGTCTACAAATGCCTATAGGTCGTGGTAGTGGTGTTAGAGGAACAACTAGGTCTAGCAGAGTAAAAAATTGTACATATGCTCTAGCTGATTGACAAAATTTAGAGACTTCACTTGATGTGGTTACAGGTACATTTTCCATCTTTTCACATAATGTATATGCATTAATTGATCTGGGCTCTACAATATCATATGTCACCCATTGATTGCCCGGAAGTTTACAAGAATGCTAGAATTATTGGTTAAATCATTTGAAGTGTATATGCTGGTTGGAGAGTCTATTATAGCTAGAAGAGTCTATCGTAATTGCATAGTAACTGTTTGTGATCATGATACATTGGCTGACCTTGTTGATTTTGAAATGGTGGAGTTTGATGTTATAATGGGTATGGATTGGTTGGCTTCTTGTTATGCCACAGTAGATTTCCGAACTAAGAGGGTGCATTTCCATTTTCCAATAGAGGCAGTCTTGAATAGAGAGGTAATATTAGGGTGCCAAGAGGTAAGTTTATTGATATCTTAAGGAAAAGAAGATGATGTCAGAAGGGTACATATTTCATCTATTGAGAGTGAGAGATATCGATGCGGAGTCACTAACTCATCAATCCATTCCAGTGGTAAATGAATTTTCTAATATATTTCCCGAAGAGCTTCCGGGTTTGGCTCCAAAATGAGAAATTGAGTTTGGTATTGATGTGAGTCCAGGTACTCAACCTATCTATCCCTTCGTATAGAATAGCCCAGGAAGAATTACGAGAGCTAAAGGAGCAACTAAAAGACTTATTAGAAAAGGGGTTCATAAGGCCTAGTATGTCCCCTTGGGGTGCACCAGTTTTATTTGTACGTAAGAAAGATGGATCATTGAGAATGTGTATTGACTACCAGCAGCTAAATAAGATGACGATTAAGAACAAATATCCCTTTCCTAGAATTGATGATTTGTTCGATCAACTACAGGGTGCTAAGTGTTTCTCAAAGATTGACTTGAGGTCGGGTTATCATCAAGTAAAACTCAAAGAGAAAGATATACCCAAGACAGCTTTTCGAACACGGTATGGTCAATTTGAATTTTTAGTTATGTCATTTGGGCTAACAAATGCACCGACAAATTTTATTGATTTTATGAATAGGGTGTTCAAGACAATCTTGGACGCGTTCGTGATAGTATTCATAGATGATATCATCGTCTATTCAAGATCAAAAAGGACCATGCTAATAACTTGCAGCAGGTGTTACAGATTCTTCATGATTGTAAGCTATATGCAAAGTTTTCTAAATGTGAGTTTTGGTTAAAATCTGTGGCATTCTTGGGTCATATTGTCTCCGATGAAGGAATAAGGGTTGACGGTCAAAAGATAGAAGCCGTGAAGAACAGGCCAAGACCTACAACACCTATGGAGGTTCATAGTTTCCTTGGGTTGACAGTTTATTATAAAAGGTTCGTTGAAGGATTTTATTCTATTTCTGCACCCTTAACAAAGCTAACACACAAGGCAGCCAAGTTCTAATGGAGTGATGCATGCGAAAGAAGCTTCCAAGAGCTGAAGAATAAGTTGACTTCTACACCTATATTGGTACTTCCAGAAGGCACAGAAGGGTATGCAGTGTATTGTGATGCTTTGAGAGTGGGCTTAGGATGTGTATTCATGCAGCATGGTAAAGTAATAGCTTATGCCTCAAGACAGTTGCATCCATATGAGAAAACTTATCCAACCATGATCTAGACCTAGAAGCGGTTGTATTTGCTTTGAAGATATGGTGCAACTACTTGTATTGGATTCATGTTGACATGTATACTAATCATAAGAGTTTACAATATATTTTTAAGCAGAAAGATCTGAATTTGAGGCAACGAAGATGGCTTGAGTTATTAAAAGATTATGATGTTGATATATTGTATCATCCGGGGAAACCAAATGTGATAGTTGATGATTAAGTCGTAAGACGATGGCAAGCACCTATGGGTAGTCCATGGAAAGAAAAAGAATAGCTAAGGATCTATACCAACTAGCTAGCTTAGGGGTTCGCCTTTTTGAATCTCTGGATGAAGGGGTTACTGTGCAAAATATGGCAGAATCCTCATTAGTAGCTGAAGTTAAAAAGAAGCAATATAATGATCCTATTCTATTATCGCTTAAGGAGAATGTAGAACAAGGGGTGACAAAGTAGTTTGAGCTTACGCATGACAAAGAACTCCGGTGCAAAAACAGATTGTGTGTACCTAATATAGATGGACTAAAAAAGAGGATTATGGCAGAAGCCCATCATTCAAGATATTATGTCTATCCGGGCTCAACCAAAATGTATCATAACTTGAAGGGAGTGTATTGGTGGAATGACATGAACAAGAGTATTGCAGAATTTGTTGCTAAATGTCAAAATTGTCAACAAGTTAAAGTAGAGCACCAAAAGCCCAGAGGTTATATACAACGTATAGATCTTCAAATTTGAAAGTGGGACATGATCAACATGGATTTTATCACTGGTTTTCCCCACTCATTTTGGAAATTTGGTTCCATATTAATAAGATCTCGATTAGGGAGACTAATCGAATCCAAATGCAAAAATTAAATAAGCAAAAGATATGTGAATTAAAGAAAATTAATCAAGTTTATGGTCAACAAGGGACTTTATACCCTCACCTCCCAAATTGAACCTAATTAATAAACAATAATTCCTCAACCAAACAAAGAGACAAACAAATGAATCAACAAATGAATGACTCTATGATTAATCAAACAAAAGAAATTAACAAGCAATCAAAGGAATTCACCCTTAATCACTCAACTACCTATTAAGAATCCACCCAATAGACTATTAAGAATCCACCCAATAGATTTCTACAAAGCTAATTTAACTAATTGGGAAATCCACCCAATGGCTACAAACTAGAGTATCAACTAGAAGCTTTCAAAGCAATTCAACATTCATCAAAATCTGATTAGCTAAGGGAAGGGAACCCTATTTATAGATATTACATAAAGGCCCAAAAGTGACCTTGAAAGATAGCCCAACATGGTCCCAACGCACTTGGTGTGCATTTGATGTGCGTTTAGCACCTCAGGAAGTGCTGGTCGTACCTCTGGAGCAGAATATTGTTAGGCAGCTTGTGCGTTAGAGTGTGCATTTAGCACCTCAAGAAGTGTGTGTCGCACCTTCAAAATAGATCACTGGAAGCCTCATCTTCCCATGCGATCATCCATAAGTTCTAGAACCTTGATCAACGCTCTTCAATGGTCTCCAAGGCCTCTTTCTTCTTGAATAGAGCTTGTAAGGCTTGGAGTTCTTTGGATTGGCTCATAGTGAATGGCCTCGTAGGGGTTGTGTCAGGCGATATCGTATCATATATGGGTAATAGTTGATAGATTCACCAAATCAGCACACTTCTTGCTGAATAAGACTACTTATACAATTAAAGAGTATGCAAGGTTATATATTAAAGAGATAGTTTGGCTACATGGAGTGCCAATCTCTATTATATCTGATAGGGGAGGTCAATTCACCATGAATTTTTGGAAGTCATTTCAGAAGAGTTTGGGGACACAATTGAATTTAAGTATAGCCTTTCACCCTCAAACGGATGGTCAGGCAGATTGTACAATCCAAACACTTGAGGATATGCTATGAGCTTGTGTATTAGACTTCAAAGGTAGCTGGGATGACCATTTGCCTCTTATTGAATTTGCTTAAAGTATCAAAATGGCACCTTATGAAGCTTTATATGGGAGAAAATACAGATCACCAATGGGATGCCTTGAAGTGGGTGAAACTGCCTTATTTGGGCCAGATCTTGTTCATCAAGCTATGGAAAAAGTTAAGGTGATACAACAGCGGCTAGCAATGGCTCAAAGTCGACATAAATCATATGCAGATATTAGAAGGAGAGGGCTAGAGTTTGCTATAGGAAATTGGGGGTATTCTTTAAGGTGTCACCAATGAAATGGGTAATGAGATTTGGTAAAAGAGGAAAGTTGAGTTCACGCTATATAGGGCCATATAAGATTATTTGAAGAGTTGTCCAAGTCGCATATGAGTTGGAGCTACCCCAAGAGATTGTAATAGTTCATCCGGTATTTCATGTCTCGATGTTTCGAAAGTGTATAGGTGACCCATCTCGTATTACTCCTACTGAAGATATACAAGTAATGGGAGATCTCACTTATGGATAAGATCCCAATTAGGGTTACCAATTGAAATCTTTCAAATACGCGAAAACTAAAGATAGATGAGAAATAAGAGATGAGAAGTGAAGAAATAAAGGCTTAATTGAATCCACTACTAAACCAAGGGGGAAGAGAGCTTGAATTCCATTGAAATGAGTAACCCAAATGAATCCACAAATGAGAAAATCAAGTGAAAATCAAGGTAAAGGAGTTTTAGATCAACAATGGTAATCCACCCATCACTAACCTAAGCTACACTAAGCTAAACTATAGGGAATCCACCCTCTAACAAGTTACACTCAAAAGAGTTCTTCAAATCTCAATTCAACATAATCTTTATTATCTGAAGAGCTAAAGAGAAGGAAACCCCTATTTATAGCTATTACATAAAGGCCTAATAGTGGCCTTGAAAGACACTCCAACTTAGCCCAATGCACAAGGTGCGAGAAGTGGTGTGCAAAATTGATGTGCTGCCATTTTACGGCACTTTCGACTCCTTTTAACTAAGAACAATCGTACGTTTTCAAGCAACCATCGTCGTTTTTGATGTTTTTATGTTATATTTGTAGGAAATGGAGACAAACATGGAAACGGAAGGAAATACGCAAAAAAGAGCATTCTGGATAAGAGTGACAGTTCAGGTGACGGTCCGTCAAGGGTGTGACGGTCCGTCACCCAAACCGTCACACCAAGGCAGCAAGTGAGGCAGTCCACTGCCTAAGGGTGACGGTCCAGGCGACGGTCCGTCAACCCTGTGACGGTCCGTCAGCCTGGCCGTCACACTTAGGCAGTCCGCGACGCGGAATTCGAGCGTTTTTGGGATTGGTTTCCTAGACTCCTATAAATACCCTATGTTAGTTTTATTTTAATTATTCATTCACTATACAATAGTTCTCCCAATAGTTTTAGGAGTTTTTGAGCGAATCACCCTTTCAAATAGTTTTTACACGTTTTTACAATAGTTTGAGGAGTTTTAGTCGACTTGGAGATCAAGAAACACGTTTTCTACTTCTTGAATTCGTGTTCTTGAATCGTTCTTGGGGATCTTGTTATTTTCTTGTTCTTGGAATAATTGAAGATTGTTTTCACTACATTGTAAGGATCTCTTTTCTTTATTATGAATATAACTTTCTTCTATTCTTCTACAAGCATGACTAACTAAACCTCCCACAACTAGGGTTGTGGGAGCCATGGCAAACGTAGCGATATAGATTCCGGGTAGCGTTGGGTTCAATATATGTATTGTCACGTTGTTAATCATTCATTATTTAACATTTTCTAGTGGTTGCAAACATTAGAACATGCCTAGGTTTAAGTTTGCTTGAGTAAAGAGATTAAAACCGGGAAACTTGATTAACAACAAGGATTCGAGACTACTAACTCTCGTCTAATGATTAATGCTGTAACTAGATTAATCTACTTGATGTTTAGGATTGAAATCTAAAAAGCACATCTTTTCGAGGTCGAGAGAATAGAAAAGGAAATTTGTCTATTTGGTTGGGAAACGTTTAGACGATACCATTACTTCAATCACATCGTGACACGCATATAAAAAGAACCCGATTAAGCCTAGAATCGACATTGTTACAAACGCCATGATAATCACTTCCCTAGTTCATTCTCCTATTGATTATCATTCATACATTAATTGTTCGTTTTGTTTACGCATTGTTTACACAAAACCCCCTATTTACCGGAAACTATTGACGACTAGTCACATACTTCACTAAAGGCTTAATCTTCACCATATTCTCTGTGGGATTCGACCCCAACCTTTGTTGGGTTCTATATTTTACTACGACCGCTTACGCTTCTTTAATTAGAGGTGTAGTTTGGGCATTATCAAAAAGTGGCGCCGCTGCCGGGGAATACGGTTGTTAATTAAGTCTGGTATGTTTATTTGACTCTTAGTCATAATTTCCTGCTTTACGTTTATTTGTTGTTTTTGTCTTTGATAGGGTACACAGTTGTGCATGCCAAGTACCCGAAGTTCGGGGGAACAAATTTTACCTTACGACCCCGAGCTTGCTAGAACATTGAGGCGGAATATGGCCGCACAACTAGAGGTAGCGAGGATCGCTGCAGAACTGCAGGCCCAACAAAATCTGAATGCTGGTGGTCTGCAGGATGAGATCGCAAGGAATGATGAGGATCTCAACTTAGATGGAGCTGGCGCTACGGGCGCCATTGTCGTTCCACCGCTACCGCCCGGAGCCAAGTTCAACATCACTAGCACGATGATCCAGCTGTTAAACTTGAGAGGAGTGTTCCGAGGTGTCGCTGGGGAGGATCCAAACCAGCACCTAATGAATTTCGTGGGCATATGCAAGTCATTTGAACTACCGGGCGTGAGTCAGACAGCGATCAGGCTCAGGTTGTTTCCGTTGTCTCTGTCTGATGAGGCAGCATTGTGGTTGACGGAGCTGACCCCCGACTCTATCGCAACGTGGGGAGAGTTGAGAGGAGCTTTCCTAGAAAGGTTCTTTCCTCCCTCTCGGATGATACAGTTGAGGGACGAGATTAGCAACTTTAGGCAGCAACCGCACGAAGCACTGCACGAGACATGGTTGCGATTCAAAAAGAAGATAACACAATGCCCGAACCATCAGTTGACCGATAACTTTTTGATGCAGACATTCTACCGGGCACTGAATTCGGCTACCAAACCGACGTTAGACAACGCAGCAGGTGGTGCATTCATGGGTCTTACCTTTGTTGAGGCCATAACTACTTTGGACAGGCTCACCGAAACCAACAGGGCCTGGCACACACGAGATTCAGAGGTTGCAGCTTGCACCTATACCATTGGTATGTCAGCAGAGCAGCGTAGGAAAGAGGAGGAGCGCGACCAAGACATGGCGCATCTGAAAACGCAGTTGGACCTACTGACCAATCACTTGTTCTCAGGAGGTATGGAGAAGGTACAAGCGGTGGGTTCCCAAGCTATGGAGACTGAGGAGGCGAATTACTTGGGGGGTTTCCAGGCCAATGGCCAGGGAAACCAAGGTCGGAACTACCAGAGAGACAACCACTATGAGAAAGATGGTTACAGAGATCGCGATTAAGGTAGCTGGAGGAATAACACCGATAGAGGTGGGTTGTATGTACCACCTGGTAATCGGGACAAAGCTGGCAATGAGGCAGGGACTTCCAAGCTAGAGAACATGATGGCGAAGATGCTGCTAAAGGTGGAATCGACTGACTCTGGGGTAAAGGCAATGCAGACTGAGTTATCAACATTGAGCCAGGTAGTGGAGTCACATTCTACCGCGATCAATCAATTGGAGCAGCAAGTGGGGCAAATCTCGGCGTCTCTGAACCAAAGGAAGGTAGGTACCTTGCCGAGTGACACGACTCATCCGAGGAATGATGCAAGCTGTATGGCGATCACTACAAGAAGCGGAAAAATATTACCGGAATCACATCCGGTAACTCAGACTCAAGGTGATGCTGCGGATGATGAAGAGGCGGTAGAGGAGGAAACTCCAAAGCCCGCGGAGAAAAGCAAGGAAGCTAAAAAGCTTCCAACTATGATGCCTCGACCACCACCTCCGTTCCTACAACGTTTGAAGAAGAAAGCTGACGATGGTAAGTTCCTGAACTTCATGACCATGCTGAAGCAGATTTTAATAAACATACCATTGGTGGAAGCGCTGGAACAAATGCCCGGTTATGCCAAGTTCATGAAGGACTTGATTACAAAGAAGAGGTCGGTAAGTTTTGAATCGGAAGATAAACTCCACCACTGCAGCGCTATTTCTTCAAGGTCCTTAGTCGAAAAGAAGGAAGATCCAGGCGCTTTCACTGTTCCCTGCACTGTTGGGAAGCTCAACTTCGGGAAAGCCTTGTGTGATCTAGGTGCTAGCATCAACTTGATGCTGCTAGCCGTCTACAAACAACTGGGTTTGGGAGCTCCTAAACCAACGTCCATAAGAGTGATGATGGCTGACCGTTCGGTAAAGCGACCTGTGGGAGTATTGTCTGATGTGCTAGTAAAGATCGATAAGCTTATCTTCCCAGCTGACTTTGTGATCTTGGATTGCGAAGTGGATTTTGAAGTTCCCATAATCTTAGGACGACCATTGCTAGCCACAGCAAGAGCATTGGTTGACATGGAGAAAAACGAACTGACCTTCCGATTAAACAATGAAGTGGTCAAGTTCGATGTGTCCAAATTGATGAAGCAACCAAGTGACATGAGGGTGGTCGCGGTCATCAATGCTATTGAGGAAGGCCCTGCAGACGCGTATCTTGAGGAGAAGCAGGTAAAGGAAAGCGGTGAAAGGTCAAGAAAAAGAAAACACCGCAAGAGAATCTGCAAAGAAAGAGAGAAGAAGTTGTCGCGCCTAGCGATGGAGCCCAAAAAGGAAGCTGGAACGCCACACTCCATCGAGTTCTCTTATTTTGGATACCCTGGCGGTCTCCAACATCATTCCAGAATCTGAGTCATATCGACTTCACAGGTATTCCTTTCTCTCACAAATTTTAGCTTTCATATGGATGCATTGGGGACAATGCATGAGTCTAAGTTGAGGGTGTGGGGAAACCTGTGAGTCACCACCGAGGGTTTTTGTTGCCGTGTTTCTTTTCCCTCCGGTGTGCTATCTAGTAGAACCGGCATGTTTAGGTTGATAGTAAATTTTTTTTTTAGTGTCTATAGTGATAAATGGCGTTTTTGTGGACTAAAAAGAGGCCCCTTAAAATTTTTCTGGTTGTGCACTTATATGAAACGATTGACTGTCTGGATCTTTGGATGTCATTGTGTGATCATGATTAGAATGAGTATGCTTAAGCCGAGCGGCTATTTGATAGTTGGTAGTGGTATAGTTTCTTGGTGCCAAGAGTGTGTGAGCGTATTTTGTATAAATTCTTACTATGTGCATGCATCTAGAACTTGCCCGGTCTATTTTGTTAAGTTTGAAGTTTGGTTGCTTAGGAAAGGATCACAGGCCCTTTTTGTGTGCAGTCCACTTAACCTAAAAGACCGTCCAAATATAAATAACCCCTTTGATCCCTGTTTAAGCCATAATTGACCTTGTTCTTTCAATAACCTGTCACCATTCCTGTTTATCTTTGAATCCCTATTTTGGCCCTGGTCCTTCCTTGGACATCGTGCACCTCAACTCAGGCAATCAGCCTAAGTTGAGGGTGGCTACTATAGAGATAAAACCATGTTTTGGCCCTGGTCCTTCCATGGACATGGTGCACCTCAACGCAAGCAATCAGCCCAAGTTGAGGGTGGCTACTACAGAGGTGAATGATAAGAAAAAGAGGATGGAGAAGATTGGTTGGGAATAGAATGAAAATTAGGGTGTGTGCCTAAGAAAAGAAAAGAAAAATAAAAAGAGATGAAAAAGATCGAAAAAGTAATAAAAAGAATTGTCAAGATAAAGAGGCCGCACCTGTAGCTAGAGAGAAGGAAATAAAAAGGTGAAGAAGGATGGGCAAAATAAAGTTATGTGGTAATAAGAAGTCGGTAGTTCCAAGAAGGGCTTAGTCACTAACCACTAAATGTATCCTACCTGCACCTAACGCCTCATTACAAGCCTAAACAAGTCCTGTAGTGATCCTGAGCGGCTTTCTGAAGAACAGAAATAGAATAGTAAGGGCAAGCCTATGGTATCGCATGTGCATTGTTTGAAATCGGTTGTGAGTGTGAGCGCTTACCTAGTCCCAAATCTTGTGTGAGGGATTTCTTTGTGGTGAGGGCACCAAGATGTCTGTATTGCCTATTGATTGTTAGGGTAGCTGCGCGTGTGTATGTAGAGTGTTCTATCATATCGGAATGACATGTTTGGATCCTTGCAAGTTAGTGTTTCATACATTGTGTGCTACGAAGGAGCTGGATTAAATGAACTAATGAATGACCATGAGTTGCTAGAGACACGAATTTGTTTTCTTAGTTGAGTCATCATATTGTTTTTTGTTTATGTCATGTTGCTTGAGGACAAGCGAACGTTTTAAGTTGAGGGTGTTGATGTGCCGCCATTTTACGGCACTTTCGACTCCTTTTAACTAAGAACAATCGTACGTTTTCAAGCAACCATCGTAATTTTTGATGTTTTTATGTTATATTTGTAGGAAATGGAGACAAACATGGAAACGGAAGGAAATACGCGAAAAAGAGCATTCTGGATAAGGGTGACGGTTCAGATGACGGTCCGTAAAGGGTGTGACGGTCCGTCACCCAAACCATCACACCAAGGAAGCAAGTGAGGCAGTCCACTGCCTAAGGGTGACGGTCCAGGCGACGGTCCGTCAACCCTGTGACGGTCCGTCAGCCTGGCCGTCACACTTAGGCAGTCCGCGACGCGGAATCCGAGCATTTTTGGGATTGGTTTCCTAGACTCCTATAAATACCCTATGTTAGTTTTATTTTAATTATTCATTCACTATACAATAGTTCTCCCAATAGTTTTAGGAGTTTTTGAGCGAATCACCCTTTCAAATAGTTTTTACACATTTTTACAATAGTTTGAGGAGTTTTAGTCGACTTGGAGATCAAGAAACACGTTTTCTACTTCTTGAATTCGTGTTCTTGAATCGTTCTTGGGGATCTTGTTATTTTCTTGTTCTTGGAATAATTGAAGATTGTTTTCACTACATTTTAAGGATCTCTTTTCTTTATTATGAATATAACTTTCTTCTATTCTTCTACAAGCATGATTAACTAAACCTCCCACAACTAGGGTTGTGGGAGCCATGGCAAACATAGCGATATAGATTCTGGGTAGCGTTGGGTTCAATATATGTATTGTCACGTTGTTAATCATTCATTATTTAACGTTTTCTAGTGGTTGCAAACATTAGAACATGCCTAGGTTTAAGTTTTCTTGAGTAAAGAGATTAAAACTGGGAAACTTGATTAACAACAAGGATTCGAGACTACTAACTTTCGTCTAATGATTAATGCTGTAACTAGATTAATCTACTTGATATTTAGGATTGAAATCTAAAAAGCACATCTTTTCGAGGTCGAGAGAATAGAAAAGGAAATTTTTCTATTTGGTTGAGAAACGTTTAGACGATACCATTACTTAAATCACATCGTGACACGCATATAAAAAGAATCCGATTAAGCCTAGAATCGACATTGTTACTAACGCCATGGTAATCACTTCCCTAGTTCATTCTCCTATTGATTATCATTCATACGTTAATTGTTCGTTTTGTTTACGCATTGTTTACACAAAACCCCCCCTATTTACCGGAAACTATTGACGACTAGTCACATACTTCACTAAAGGCTTAATCTTTACCATATTCTCTGTGGGATTCGACCCCAACCTTTGTTGGGTTCTATATTTGACTACGACCGCTTACGCTTCTTTAATTAGAGGTGTAGTTTGGGCGTTATCAAAAATGCACCACTGATTGTTCGTGTCCCCTTTGCGTCGCACCACTAAACAGATTCACTGGAAGCCTTTTATACATTGGGGTGTGAGAAATGCACCATCCATTGTGTGGGTCGCACATGGTTTTGCACATCTCTGGAAGCAATTTTCTCATGGTGTCTTCTCCCTCTTGCTTCTAAACAATCATCCAAATATGGAATTGCTTCATTTAGAGTGTATTTAGGCTCTTCCAAGCTCCCTTTTGTGCTCCAAGGGTGAGTGTGGCTTGGATCCTCTTGTCTAGACCTTGAAGTATAAGTCTAGTATGAACATTGTCAGGCGATATCATATAATTCTCCCCTTCTTGAAAAGGATTCGTCCTCGAATCCAAACCTTGTAGAAACATAAGAAGGAGAAACAACCACAAATGTCTCATAGTATGAGGGTTAGCACATGGGTAGGCACAAGTAGTAGCATGCGAAAGAGTGTAACACCTAGGAAATCAAACCAACTATCTAAGTCTGAAAACTCAAAAAATTTCATGTTCCAGGAATGATGGGTCTAAACCATGGGCCGTGGTTTTAAACACGGGTCGTGGAATGGAACCATGATTCCCTTATGTTGATTCAGCCTCTGGTCTGGAACCACAAGTTGGTTCTACGTACCATGGTACAAACCACGGGTCCGTCTTGTCGACTCGTGGAACCAGATCAGGGGGATGACAAGTTCCCCAGGTTTCATGACTGGGTTTGATGACCCATCATCCATTCTACTATTCCATCTTGTTGACCCATAGATTACATTGCACAGCCTAATTAGTTGGCCAAAACCATGAGTTAGAACAACGGGTCGTGGTTCAAACAAAGACCCGTAGAACTGACCCGTGATTCCTGAAGCTGACCCATTTTCCAGCTTTTTCTTAATTAAATTCCAGAGGTATTTTAGTAATTACCCACCTTTTAAACTCCTAAATGATGTCATTTTGGCTGTTTATAGAAGGATTTTCACCCTCATTAGCCTATATCCGTTCTCATTACCTCATTCATCTCCCAAAAAGGAAAAAAACTCTCTCAAGCTCAAGGTCTCAAACTCCAAGTTCAAGTCTCCTAAGTCTTTTCAATTCAAGTGGGTTAGCTTCAATAAAGGTATGTGGGTATTCAACAATGGGCTCCTTTCACATTTGTTCCCAAAATCCCAAATTTCAAATTGTGATTTCATGAACTTCCAAATTAGGGTTTTTACCCAATTCTTATGTGTTTTGCTATAAATTACCTTCTCATGATTTTATTATGAAATTCTATTAAATTGCATGATTTTTCATGGGTTTTTACATATGAACTCCTATTTCATGAATTGAAGGTTAATTATGGTGAATCATACATGCATCAAGTAATTTAAGAAATTGGAGAAAATGATGGAATGATTTCATGAATTTCACGCAAGTGCATGCCTAGTTTTTATATTTTATGAAATTATATGTTATTATTAAATTGAACTAAGGCCATGCAAGTTTTCAAGTTATGAATTATTATGCAATGCAAGACACCCGATGTTCCATCAATGCTCATGAATCGATTTTTAAACTATAATTCATGAGTAGTATGACGATCCGGGGTATGAACATGATATGAACAATTTTGGCATCAGATATGTCACATGGATATGAGATCATGTTATATGTTTTGGGAGTTGTATTTAGCACCGAGAGACGAGGGTTCAGATAACCCAAGTCCAAAACTACGTTGCCACCTTGGGTTGCCCTCTATGGCTTGTTATGACAGGATCCTGGTATGACATTGTTCTAAATTTGGTCGGTTAGGACAACTCTTTTCAGTGGGGGTACATGACACTGGACTCCATGTATCTCAACATGTTTTATGTCAGTTAAGAGAAAGTCCCACATGATCATTTCCAAACTATAAAGTTATATGATTCTATACTTTGAACTTATGTTTTCCTTCATGTCTTATGTCTCTTATCTTAATACTTATTTATGTCCTTTATTTATGTGACAAGTCATTTTATATATGTTTTAACTATTTTTATCATGTTCATGCATCACTCTCATACTCGGTACATCCTAGAGTACTGACGCATGTCTTGTGTTGCATCCTTTGATGATGCAGATTTAGGTATTCCTTCTTTGACCCATGGCTAGAGCTTCCAGGCCACTTTCTGTCAGCTGTTGGTGAGTTCTCTTAGATTGAGGACTAGTTATATTCTTAGTCAGTGTTAGCAATTGTATTTTCCGCACTTTGAGTTAGCTAGGGTCTTGTCCAAGCAACTCTTTATGTCATGAGTATAGGCTTTTCAGACATAGACATCTTTTGAGTCTCTTTCTGAATTGTGTATTCCTATTTGACTTGATTATCCATTTATGTGATGCCAGATTTATCTATTATGCTTCCACTTATCTTTCGTTATGCTTGAGAATTCTATGACCAAGGGTTAGCTTGGGGCACTTGTGGTCCCAAGTCCCGTGTTACGTCTAGGGGGTAACCTCGGGGCTTGACAAACTTGGTATCAGAGCCTCAGGTTCAAGAGTCCTAGGATTTCTGAAAGCCGCATCGAGTAGAGTCTCCTTCATGTGTGTGAAGCACACCACACATATGATAGGAAAGCTATGAGATGTCTTAGAAAACTTCCCTTCTTTCCTGATCATATCGTGCGATAGAGCTTAACTCAAATGTTACTCTAATCCTTACCTTGTACATTTCAGATCATGCCTCGATGTGATATGCCTCACCGAGCCGCTCGGAATGTCGCTTCTCCAGTTCTGGCCCCCGAGGTCACGAATGAGGAATTCAGGAACGTCATCCATTTGCTGGCCCAGACCTTGTCCGCCCAAGCCAACCAGCCAACTCCTATCCTAGTCCACCCTCAAGGTGGGGTAGCGACCCAGGTTCGCAATTTTGTTTGAATGATCCCACCTGAATTTTGGGGTTCGAAAGTGAGTGAGGACCCACTTAACTTTATTGATGAAGTGAAGAAGATATTTGATGTAATGCAAGTGGTTGATGTTGATTCTGTGGAGATCGCATCCTACCAACACAAGGATATAGCTTATATTTGGTTTACCCAATGGAAGGAGGCTAGAGCTAGGGACGTGGTCCCTATGACTTGGGAGTGTTTCAAGAGGACTTTCCTTCACCGGTTCTTTTCCCGAGAGTTAATGATAAGATCCCAATTGGGGTTACCAATTGAAATCTTTCAAATATGTGGAAATTAAAGATAGATAAGAAATGGGAGATGAGAAATAGGAGATGAGAAGTGAAAAATGAAAGGCTTAATTGAATCCACAACTAAACCAAGAGAGAAGAGAGCTTGAATTCCATAGAAATGAGTAACCCAAATGAATCCACAAATGAGCAACCCAAGTGAAAATCAAGGTGAAGGAGTTTTCGATCAACAATGGGAATCCACCCATCACTAATACACTAATGGGAATCCACCCAAACTACACTAAGCTAAAAAGCTACACTCTCAAAGGAGTTCTTCAATTCTCAATTCAACATAATCTGAAAAGCTAAAGGGAAGGGAACCCCAATTTATAGCTATTACATAAAGGCCTAATAGTGGCCTTGAAAGACATTCTAATTCAGCCCAACGCACAATGTGTGAAAACTATGTGTGAAATGCACCACTGATTGTGCGTGTCATCCTCTGCTTCGCACCACTTACATATTCACTAGCAGTCCTGTATGCATTAGGGTGTACGAAATGCACCATCCATTGTGTGGGTCGCACATGGTTTCTCACATCTCGGGTAAAAACCATCTCATGATGTCTTCATATGTGAAGCTTATGCATTTTGCACCATCCATTTTGCCCTTCACACATGCCTTCGCACAGCTCTGGCAGCAACCCTTGTTTGTGTTGTCTTCTCCCTCTTGCTTCCAAGCAATCATCAAATGTGGAATTGCTTCATTTGGAGTGTAATAAGGCTCTTCCAAGCTCCTTTTTTGTGCTCCAAGGGTGAGTGTGGCTTGGATACTTTTGTATAGACCTTGAAGTATAAGTCTAGAAGGGACGTTGCCGGGCAATATCGTATCATCCTCCCCTTCTTGAAAATGATTCATCCTCGAATCCAAAACTTGCAAAAACAAAGGAAGGACAAACAACCACAAATTCCTCATAGTATGAGGGTTAGCAATTGGGTTAGCACAAGTAGCAGTATGCCAAAGAGGCACCCTTTAAGGGTCTCTGGGGTCAAGGGGATATAAGACCCACTAATCTTGGTCACAAATACAATTGGACCAATCCAAGGAATCCCTACCTCTATAAGAAATAAATCCAATACAAACATGGACATCATCATATGCAAAGAGGTAGTAAAGAAAGGTGGTAAGGATACTAACCTCATCTAAGGTGTTCTCATAAGTAAGACCACAAGAAGATGAGATAAGATGTTTCAAGTATATGCCTCTCTTTCTCAAGCAACTTCCCAAGGTAAGTAAGATCATCAATGGAGTCATGCTACTAGAAGGATTGAGGACTATTTCAGAAACCAATTCAATAAACAACAAATGGCCCCCCCAAGAAGTTGGGTTCCCTCCAATCATGAGCCTAAGCACGCTCCCAAGAGTCCAAGTCGCTACTTTAAGATTTCCATCCCAAAGAGGGTGACAAGAAGTTGACAATACAAACTTGGTACCAATTGTACCCCATGGACTCTCCTACAAACAATTAATAGACTTGGCATTCAAAAGTTGTAGTTCACACAACTGAAGCACAAGTGTGTCAAACAAGGATACAAGTAGATAAGAGGCACCCACAATAGGCAATGACACATTTGCCTTAGGGTCCATAAGAGTTACTAGTATGAGATCACATACTAGCAAAGGATCTCCAGGGTCAAAAGGATAGGAGACCCATATGTATTGTTTTCTCAAACAATCACACACTCCAAGAAGTTTTCTACCTCTACACAATGTATTTTGAACACAAGTATGAACATCATCAAGTGTAAAGAGGTAGTAAAGAAAGGTGTCTCGCAAGATAACCTCATCCATGGTGTCATCACTTATAATCTCACTATTGGATTCAAGAACACAATCAAGCATACCAATAGGGTTAGGACTATCCAAGGGAGAAGTATCAAATTTTAAACAATTGTCACCTTCCTTTTCCAAATAAGAATTCCCAAATTTACCTTCATCACCACTAGGACCAAAGAGACTAGAATTCAAATCATCTAGTTCATTCTCATATTTATCAAACAAAGGTGGGGAGTAATACAAGAGATCACATTTATCACCAATTTCATAAGGATAATCACTAATTGGGTTTTTCAAACAATTAAGAAAATCAACATTATCACACAAAGGATCATTCCTTTTAACACAATCCTTCCCACTAGACGTACTTTCATCTTTCAAGAAGAGATTTCCATCTTTGAAAAGTGTGTTGTCATACCAAAAGTGGGTTATCATATAAGATATAACCCTCAAGAGGAGCTACCTCACAATCAAGATTCACACCACTAGGTTCTTCATTAGGAGTGATCTCATCATCCACAAACAAACATTACCCTCAAACAAGGTATAACTTGTAAGCTCAACACAAGGTAAATACTCATCAAACTCATGTAAAGGTAAGCTATCACCCACACTTAAGTCACTATCATGCTTAACTTCATTAATGAAAGTGTTGAGATTAGCTTTGTTGCCTTGTAGATCATATGAAGAATCATCTACACCTTGGTCATCATCATTGGAGCACATTTGCTCCCCTTGGAAGCTATCAACCACCTCATGATGCTCCACATTTTCAGGTTCCTCATTGGGTTTTCTTCCAAGAATATGTGCACATATATCAAGACAACTAGACAAAGAAGAGAAGTTACAAGAGTTAGTATAAGGTTGTGACAACCCTCTCACATCACTCTACACAACCTCTCCTTTTTCCTCTCTAGACTTGTCACTTTTCACACCCTTACTCCTCTCAATCTTTTGTCTCTCAATTTTGTTGGAGTTAGGACAAGTGCCAAGTATTCCTTCAGAAGGGTTAGAATATCCCATTAACTCAAGTATCCACTTTAGAATACAAGGAGTGGATACTTCAACTTCTATGTTTGACTCCTTAGTGCCGACCTCACAAGAAGTAGCTTGCCTTGCTTCCGAAGGCAACTCCTTAAGTTCATCCTCATGAGGAAGGGTTTTCCACATGCTCTTTTGTAAATCCCCTGGCTTAAGATTAGGAGCCCATCGACAAAGTTAGTCTAATTCACTTTGCATGTAAGCCCTTCTTTCTTTTTCGCTTAAGGATTCACGATCCCTTATCGGAAGGGGCTCATTTGATTTCACTTCTCGAGGTGGTGTTGGTGGGTAGAGAAGTTCCCCATTGTAGTCCACGATATACTTGTACTATTCCTTCACATATGGGATCCTATGATTTTTAAACCAAGCATCTACCAAGTGAATATCACAAGTATCCATCAAGCCTATATCACACCAAACCTCCTCTTGGTAGCTCCCAAGAGAAATAGGTACCTTTACTTGTTGATCAACCCAAACTCCCCTCTCATCACGGATAGGACTTTGAGTTCGACAGAAAGGTAGCTTAAGATATTCAACCACCTCATGGGATATGAAATTAGCAAAACTTTGATCATCAAGCACAAGATCAAATCCCGTGACCCCATTTATATTCACTTTTGTTCTAAGAGTTCGCCTCTCTGGGTCTTTCCTATCTTGGAACCTTGCATTAAATCTACTTCCTCTAACACCATTCTCATATTGCATGTAAGACACATTGGTATTAGGATAAGAATCACACACCCTTGTATTTTGAGAAGTAGGAAATGTACCTCTTCTATGGTCCACACGATGCCTTTATATTGGTGCCCATCATACATGTATGCCTCCTCTCTTAGGATAGGAAGTTGCACAAGATGGGGAAGGATAATCAACCTCAAAACTTCTATTTTAATCAAGATTTCCCTCAAAGGATTCATAGGCCCTACAGAAGGAAGCATTGTACCGCACATCGCCTTCATATTCATGGTGTGTAGTGTGAGAACCTTCATCATCATTAGATGACTCATAATAAGGTTCTTCTACACCTTCATCCTCATCATACGATCTATGATCACTTGCTTCATATATGCTCTCGGAGTAGTAGGACTCATCACCATCTTGTTCACGAACATATGGACCATCATAGCCCTCATAGGCTTCACCATCATATTTGAATTCATAGCCTTCATAGGCTTCACCATAATGTTCAAATTCATAGCCCTCATTGGCTCCATCATAGCCTTCATAGGCCTCAACATTAGAATCATAGCCTCCGTTGCTACAAACAAAGCTTTCCATGTCATCATCACAAGTATCCGAGGCTATGGATGACATGTTTCCTTATAACTCCTTGGTATCTACCTGCAAAATGAGAAAACAAGGTTAGTAGTAAGAGTTCCTTACCATCACTCATGTTTACACTCAATTGTGCTTGGCTAGCACCACTCGGATATGCTCACCTCTTGCTTTTTTTCTTTCTCACTTACCTTCCTAGGGTGTCATTCCCAAGGTTGATAGTAAACTACCTTCACCTAATGAATTCACAAGGTAAATAATTCTTTGTGGAAGAATAGATTCTTGTTAATCGAGCAACGAATGACTCAAAAGCAAATGGACAAGAGCCAAAGAATTCACAATGAAATCAAACAAGAAAAGCTTGAAAAAATTGGCACGAAATAAACAGACGCAAGAGATCGAATTACAACTAAGTAGAAAAAAAACTTGTTGTTAATTAGTCTTAGGATTTCTATACGATAGGAGAATCAAATCAAGGAAACAAAGAAGATAGAACCTGAGATTTGTTTGAGCAAAATGGTTTTGTAACTGTTCGTTGATGCGGAGTCTAGAGCGAAACGCACCTGGAGAAAGGCCCAACGTACCTCATTTCGCACAACCAAACCATAAAACAAGTTGTCCCTAGTGAGAAGCTTGTGTGAAACGCACCAAGAAATGTGCTGGTCGCACGTCGCGTCGCATAGCCCAAAACAGAACACCTAAAGCTTCCAATTTTTCAGCTTTTTCAGATTTTTTTGTACCTTTTGCTCCTAGTTTGCCCTTTTTGGTAAATTCTCTTTTGTATAAACACAAGAACTCTTTTCCTTTACTTCTTCTTTGGATCAAACACCTTTAATTCCACTTCTTCTTCTCCAAGACACCAAGAACACCAAGAACATAAAGAACAACCTAAAATATGAATCTTAAGATTTTGAACTCAGATTTTCTTCAAATTTGATATTTGAACTCCACTTGGCTAGGAGAACAAAGCCCAATATGTTTTAACACCAATTAAAACCCAATCAAACCCAAATTTGAAATCCGTTTTCTTCAACGTATGAAGAACATCATGGACATGAAGAACATTCAAATTTTGAACGCAATGGATTTCAACTCCGATTCGCACCAAATTTGAGATTTGAACTCCTTATGATAAGGAGAACAAACCCCAATACTATTTAGTCTCCAATTTCACCAGATCTTAAACCCACTTGTTGGAGCTTCAAGCATTTCTTCACCTAACAATGGTGAAATCTTCAAATCTTCTCCAAACAAACTCAAATCTCAGATCTAGACTCAATGAATACTAGAGAACACGATTGTAGTATTAGAAACTCAAACAAAACACAAAAACTAAATATTTTTTTGCAGATTTTCTCAAAAACATTTTTCAACCAATTTTTTTTTGAAATTTTCAGATTTATGAACCTAGGATTAAGAATTGTGGGAACAACTCTTTAGCCTAAGCTCTTATACCATATGATAAGATCCCAATTGGGATTACCAATTGAAATCTTTCAAATATGCAGAAATTAAAGATAGATGAGAAATAGGAGATGAGAAGTGAAGAATGAAAGTCTTAATTGAATCCACAACAACCAAGGGAGAAGAGAGCTTGAATTCCATAGAAATGAGTAATCCAAATGAATTCACAAATGATCAACTCAAGTGAAAATGAAGGTAAAGAAGTTTTAGATCAACAATGGGAATCCACCCATCACTAACCTAAGCTACACTAATGGGAATCCACCCAAACTAAACTAAGCTAAAAAGCTACACTCTCAAAGGAGGTCTTCAATTCTCAATTCAACATAATCTGAAAAGCTAAATGGAAGGAAACCCCTATTTATAGCTATTACATAAAGGCCCAATAGTGGTCTTGAAAGACACTCCAATTCAGCCCAACGCACAAGGTGTGCACAATATGTGTGAAATGCACCACTGATTGTGCGTGTCATCCTCTGCTTCGCACCACCAAACAGATTCACTGCCCGTCTTATATGCATTGGGGTGTGCAAAATGCACTATCTATTGTGTAGGTCGGACATGGTTTCGCACACCTCGGGCAGCAACCAACTCATGGTGTCTTCATGTGAGAAGCTTGTGCATTTTGCACCATCCATTCTGCCCTTCGCACATAGCTTTATACAGCTATGGCAACAACCCTTGTTTGTGTTGTGTTCTCCCTCTTGCTTTCAAGCAATCATCCAAATGTGAGATTGCTTTATTTGAAGTGTAATGAGGCTCTTCCAAGCTCCCTTTTGTGCTCCAAGGGTGAGTGTGGCTTGGATCCTCTTGTCTACACCTTGAAGTATAAGTCTAGTATGCACATTGCCAGGCAATATTGTATTCTCATTACCAATTGAAATCTTTCAAATATGAAATTAAAGATAAATGAGAAATAGGAGATGAGAAGTGAAGAATGAAAGGCTTAATTGAATCCACAACTAAACCAAGGGAGAAGAGAGCTTGAATTCCATAGAAATGAGTAGCCCAAATGAATCCACAAATGAGCAACTCAAGTGAAAATTTAGGTAAAGGAGTTTTAGATCAACAATGGGAATCCACCTATCACTAACCTAAGCTACACCTATCACGAACCCTTTTGTTTTTCTGCTCCTGTTGGTGAGTAAATTTTACCAAAAGAATCTACCGAAATTGCCCTATCTCGGTCCTTCATAGAGTCACTTCAGCGGAATTAGTAGAGTTGGAGATGACAAATTTATGGATTAGCTACATGCTTGTTATGCTTCTATTGATTGTCGTACTCGGGTTGTCAGTTTCAAGTTTTCAAATGAACCCATTTTAGATAGGCAAGGTAGACCTCCTTCCTCGAAAGGTCATTTCATATCTAATCTTAAGGCTAGGAAGATGATTTCAAAGGGGTATGTTTATCACATAGTGTGGGTTATGGACACGGAGTCCTAAACCGCATCTCTTCAGTCTATTCTAGTTGTGAATGAGTTTCCAGAAGTGTTTCCCGAGGATTTTCTCGGTGTCCCTCCCGAGAAGGAGATCAACTTTGGGATAGATCTTCTCCCAAATACAAATCGTATCTCTATTCCTCCTTATAGAATGGCTCTCGCAGAGCTTATGGAGTTAAAGGATCAGTTGAAGGATCTTCTTAATAAAGGTTTCATCAGGCCTAGCATTTCTCTATAAGGTGCCCTAGTTTTATTTGTTCAAAATAAAGATGGTTCTCTTAGAATGTGTATTGACTACCATCAGTTGAACAAGAACACAATCAAGAATAAATATCCCATTCCTAGGATTGATGACTTGTTCGATCAGCTTGATAGTGCTAGTTTTTTCTCCAAAATCGACCTTAGATCCAGTTATCATCAGCTTCGTGTTAGAGAGTGTGATATTCTGAAGACAACCTTCAGAACTCAGTATGGTCATTATGAATTTGTTGTGATGTCTTTGGTCTAAAGAATGCTCCTGTAGCCGTTATGGATTTGATGAATCGTGTGTTCAAATAGTACCTGGACATGTTTGTGATTGTTTTCAATGATGATATCCTCATCTACTCTCGGAATGAGGAGGAGCATGCGGACCATTTGAGATTTGTGTTGTAAACTCTCAAGGACTGGCAGTTATTTGCTAAGTTTAGCAACTGTGAGTTCCGAATGCAGTCCGTGGCATTTATGGGTAATATCATGACTAGGGAGGGTATTCGAGTTGATTCTCAAAAGATTGAGGCAGTAAAGAACTGGCCTAGACCCACTTCCCCATTTGATATTAGAAGTTTTTGGGTTTGGCTGGCTACTACATGAGGTTTGTGGAATGATTTTCTTCCATTGCTGCCCCTTTGACCCGATTGAATCAGAATAAGGTAAAATTTTAGTGGTCTGATTTGTGTGAGAAGAACTTTCAGGAATTGAAGACTAGATTGACCACAACTCCAGTGTTAGCTCTACCCGAGGGCCTAGATGATTTTATTGTGTATTGTGATACTTCTAGGATTGGTTTGGGTTGTGTTTTGATGCAGCGACGGTAAGGTGATTGCTTATGCTTCGAGACAGGTTAAGGCTCATGATAAGAACTATCCTACTCATGATCTTGAGTTGGCAGCTGTGGTCTTTGATTTCAAGATTTGGAGATATTACTTATATGGTGTGAATGTGGATGCATTCACCGATCATAAGAGCCTTAAATATGTGTTCACTTAGAAGGAATTGTATTTGCAACAGAGAAGATGTCTTGAGCTTCTTAAGGATTATGACATGAGTGTACTTTAGTATCCTGGTAAGGCCAATGTTGTGGAAGATGCACTTAGTAGATTGTTGATGGGTAGGGTGTCTTTAGTCGAAGAAGGAAAGAAAGAGCTGGTTAAGGAGGTTCATAGGCTAGCTCGATTGGGAGTTTGCCTTATGGACTTAACTTAAGGTGGTATTATTGTTCAGAATGGTTCTGAATCATTCTTGGTAGCAGAAGTGAAGGCAAAGCAAGACAATGATCCCATTTTATTTTAGCTTAAGGGTGCAGTCCATCAACATAAGGTTGAGGTGTTCTCCCAAGGGGGAGATGGTGTACATTGTTATCAGGGTTGACTATGTGTGCCAGATGTAGATGGGTTGACACTGAAGATTCTGACTGAGGCTCGTAGTTCCAGATATTCCATCCACCGCGGTGCCACCAAGATGTACCGTGATTTATGGGACATAGCCAGTTTTGTGGCAAAGTGTCCCAACTGTCAGCAGGTGAAGGTAGAGCACTAGAGACCAGGTGGCAAGATTCAGGATATTGACATTTCAACTTAGATGTGGGAAGCGATCAATATGGACTTCATTACAGGTTTGCCTCATACTCGAAGGCAACATGATTTGATTTGGGTGATTGTCGACTGGATGACTAAATCATCCTATTTCTTGGCTGTTTAGACTATGGATTCAGTAGATGACTATGCCAGACTCTACATCTGGGAGATAGTTCAATTGCATTGTGTTCCTTTGTCCATCATTTCAGATAAGGGTACTCGGTTTACTTCTCAGTTTTGGAGATCATTTCAGAGAGTTCTTGGTACTCAGGTGAAGCTTAGCACAGTCTTTCACCCTCAAATAGATGGCCAGGCAGAGGCGTACTATTCAGACTTTGAAAGACATGTTGAGAGCTTGTGTGATTGATTTCAAGGGTAATTGGGATGATCACTTACCTCTTTATCAAGTTTTCCTACAACAAAAGCTTTCACCCTAGCATCCAGATGGCTCCGTATGAGGCACTTTATGGTCGGAGATGTAGATCTCCTATTTGTTGGTTTGATGTAGGTGAGGCAGCTTTGATTGGCCAAGATTTGGTGCATAAGACCATAAAGAAGGTTCAACTTATTAGGGAGAGGTTGAAGACCGCTCAGAGTCAACAAAAATCATACGCGGATGTGAGGAAGAGGGAATTAGAACTTGAAGTTGATGATTGGGTTTTTCTAAAGGTGTCACCCGTGAAGGGTGTGATGAGATTTAGAAAGAAAAGGAATCTTAGTCCCCATTTTGTAGGTCCTTATCGGATTCTGAGAAAGGTTGGTAAGGTCGCTTATGAGTTGGATTTGCCATCGGATTTTGAAGCGGTTTATCCAGTTTTCCATGTTTCCGTATTGCAGAAGTATGTTCGTGATCCAACCTTGATTATCCCTTTTGAGGTTGTAGGTGTGAAGGATAATGTTACCTACTAGGAGGTCCCCGTAGAAATCCTTGATCGTCAGATTTGAAGGTTGAGAAAAAAAGAAGTCGCTTCAGTAAAGGTTCTTTGGAGAAATCAGCTTGGTTCGGAGCTACTTGGGAAGCGGAAGAGGCCATGAAGGCCAAATATCCCCATCTCTTTGCTTCCGATTCCGTTCTAGCTTGAGGTAATAGTTTCATCCTTAGTATGTTCCTCCGATCCTATTCCATCAGTTACTATCATGATCCTAGCATGCATTCATGTTTTCAAAGTTGATTTAACCATGTTTTAAGTTGAAAAGTGCAATTTTCATGTTTATTCCTTGAATTCCATGTTTTATTTCTGGTTGGGCTGTTTTTATCTTCAGTTTTCCCTTGTTTACTCTTCATTCGAGGATGAATGATCCCAAGGGGGAGATATTGTAATACATCAAAAATCAAACTAGCTATCTAAGTCTGAAAACTCAGAAATTTTCATGTTCCAGGAATGATAGGTCCAAACCACGGGCCGTGGTTTGAACCACGGGTCGTGGAATAGAACCATGATTCCCTTCTGTTGATTCAGCCTCTAGTATGGAACCACGAGTTGGTTCTACAGACCATGGTTCAAACCACGGGTCTGTCCTATTGACTCGTGGAACCAAATAAGGGGGATGACAAGTTCCCCAGGTTTCAAGACTGGGTTTGACGACCCATCATCCATTCTACGGGTTCGTCCTGTTGAACCGTAAATTACATTCCGCAGCCTGATTAGTTGGCCAAGAACCACGAGATGGAACCATGGGTCGTAGTTCAAACCATGACCCATAAAACTGACCCATGATTCCTGAAGCCGTCCCATTTTCCAGCTTTTTCTTAATTAAATCCTAGGGGTATTTTAGTCATTACCCACCTTTTAACTCCTAAATGATGTTGTTTTGGATATTTCTAGAAGGGTTTTCACCCTCATTAGCCTAAGTCCCTTCTCATTACCTCATTCATCTCCCAAAAAGGAAAAGAACTCTCTCAAGCTCAAGGTCTCAAGCTCTAAGTTCAAGTCTCCTAAGTCTTTTCAATTCAAGTGGGTTAACTTCAATCAAGGTATGTGGGTATTCACGATGAGTTCCTTTCACCCTTGTTTCTAAAACCTTAAATTTCAATTTGTGATTTCATGAACTTTTGCATTAGGATTTTTACCCAATTCTTATAGGTTTTGCTATAAATTGCCTTCTAATGATTTTATTATGAAATTGTATTAAATTGCATGATTTTTCATGGGTTTTTACATATGAACTCCTATTTCATTAATTGAAGGTCAATTATGATGAATCCTACAAGTATGAAGTGATTTAAGAAATTGGGGAAAATGATGGCATGATTTCATGAATTTCAAGCAAGTGCATGCCTAGTTCTTATGTTTTATGAAAGTACATGTTATTATGAAATTATACTAAGGCTATGCAAGTTTTCAAGTTATGAATTATTATGCAATGCAAGACACCCGATGTTCCATCAATGCTCATGAATCAATTTCTAAACTATAATTCATGAGTAGTATGACTATCCGGGGTATGAACATTTTATGAACAAGTTAGGCATCAGATATGTCACATATATATGAGCTCATGTTATATGTTTTGGGAGTAGTATTTAGCATCGAGAGATGAGGGTTCAGCTAACCCAAGTCCAAAACTACGTTGCCACTGTAGGTTGCCCTTTGTGGCTTATTATGATAGGATCCTGGTATGACATTGTTCTAACTTTGGCCAGTTAGGACAGCTCTTTTCAGTGGGGGTACATGACACTGGACTCAATGTGGCTCATCATGGTTTATGTCAGTTAAGACAAACTCCCACATGATCATTTTCAAACTATGAAGTTATATGATTCTATACTTTGAACTTAAGTTTTCCTTCATGTCTTATGTCTCTTATCTTAATACTTATTCATGTCCTCTTTTCATGTAACAAGTTATTTTAAGTATTTTTTAACGGTTTTTATCATGTTAATGGATCGCTCTCATACTCGGTACATCCTATAGTACTGACGCATATCTTATACTTTATCCATTGATGATACAGATTCAGGTATTCCATCTCAGACCCATGGCTATAGCTTCCAGGCTACTTTCTGTCAACTGTTTGTGAGTCCTCTTAGATTGAGGACTAGTGATGTTCTTAGTCAGTGTTAGGTATTATATTTTTTGTACTTTGAGTTAGCTAGGGTCTTGTCCTAGCAACTCTTTATGTCATGAGTAGAGTCTTTTCAGACATAGACAACTTTTGAGTCTCTTTCTGGATTTTTTATTCCTATTTGACTTGATTATCCATTTATGTGATTCTGGATTTATCTATTACGCTTCTGCTAATCTTTTGTTATGCTTGAGAATGTTATGACCAAGGGGTAGCTTGGGGCACTTGTGGTCCCAAGTCCCATGTTACATCTAGGGGTAACCTCGGGGCATGACAAAGAGGCACCCTTGAGGGTCTCGGGGGTCAAAGGGATATAAGACCCACTTAACTTGGTCACAAAGACCATTGAACCAATCCAATGAATCCCTACCTCTATAAGAAATAAATCCAATACAAACATGGACATCATCATATGCAAAGAGGTAGTAAAGAAAGGTGCTAAGGATACTAACCTCATCTAAGCTGTTCTCATAAGTAAGACCATAAGAAGATGATATAATATGTTTCAAGCGTGTTATGCCTTTATTTCTCAAGACACATCCCAAAGGAAGTAAGATCGTCAATGGATTCATGCTACTAGAGGGATTGAGAACACTATTAGAAACCAATTCAATCAACAACAAATGGTCCTCCCAAGAAGTTGGGTTCCCTCCAATAATGAGCCTAAGCATGCTCCCAAGGGTCCAAGTCACTACTTCAAGATGTCCATCCCCGAGAGGGTGACAAGAAGTTGACAATACAATCTTGGTACCAAGTGTATCCCATGAACTCTCCCACAAACAATTAATCGACTTTTCATTCAAAAGTTGTAGCTCACACAACTGAAGCACAAGTATATCACACAAGGATACAAGTAGATAAGAGGCACCCACAATAGGCAATGACATATTTGCCTTAGGGTCCGTAAGAGTTACTAGCATGAGATCACACACTAGAAAAGGATCTCTGGGGTCAAAAGGATAGAAGACCCACATGTCTTGCTTGCTCAAACAATTACACCCTCCAAGTAGTTTTCTACCTCTACAAATTGTGTTTTCAATACAAGTATGAACATCATCAAGTGTAAAAAGGTATTAAAGAAAGGTGTCCCACAACATAATCTCATCCATGGTGTCATCACTTGTATGCTTACTATTGGATTCAAGAACACAATCAAGAATACCAATAGGGTTAGGATAATCCAAAGGACAAGTGTCAAATTTTAAACAATCGTCACCTACCTTTTCCAAATAAGAATTCCCAAATTGACCTTCACCACCACTAGGACCAAAGAGACTAGAATTAAAGTCATCTAGCCCATCCTCTTATTTATGAATCAAAGGTGGGGTGTCATACAAGGGATCACATTTATCACCAATTTCATAAGGATAATCACTAATTGGTTTTTTCAAACAATCAAGCAAAACAATATTATCACCCAAAGGATCATTCTTTTTGACACAATCCTTCCTACTAGACGTACTCTCATCTTCCAAGAAGAGATTTCCATCTTTAGAAAGTGTATTGTCATACCAAAGTGGGTTATCATATAATTTATAGCCCTCAATAGGAGCTACCTCACAATCAAGATTCACACCGTTAGGTTTTTCATTAGGAGTGGCATCATCATCTACAAACAAGACATTATCCTTAAACAAGGTATAGATTGTAAGCTCAACCCAAGGTAAAGACTTATCAAACTCATATAAAGGTAATCTTCACCCATACTTAAGTCACTATCATGCTTATCTTCATTAATGAAAGTGTTGAGATTAGCTTTATTACCTTGTAGCTCATATAAAGATTCATCTCCACCTTGGTCATCATCATTGGAGCATATTTGCTCCCTTTGGAACCTTTCATCCTCCTCATGATCTCAACATTTTGAGGTTCCTCATTGGGTTTGCTTCCAAGAATACATGCACAAGTATCAAGACAAATAGACAAAGAAGATAAGTTATAAGAGTTAGTATAAGGTTGTGACAACCCTCTCACATCACTCAACAAAACCTCTCCTTTTTCCTCTCTAGAGTTGTCACTTCGTACACCCTTACTCCTCTCAATATTTTCTCTCTCAAATTTATTGGAGTTCGTACAAGTGCCAAGTATTCCTTGAGAAGGGTTAGAAGATCCCTTTAACTCAAGTTTCCACTTTGGTGCACAAGAAGTGTATGTTTCAGCGTCCATCCTAAAATCCTTAGTGCCATCATCACAAGGAGTAGCTTTCTTTGCTTCCACTAGCAACTCCTTAGGTTCATCTTCACGAGGTGTGGATTTCCCCATGATCTTTTATAGCTCCTCGGGCTTAAGATTGGCAAACTATTGACGGAGCTATTCAACCTCACTTTGTACGGAAGCCATTAATTTGTTAATGCTTGAGAAGGATTCATGATCCCTTATCGAAAAGAGCTCATTTGAGTTCACTTCTTTAGGAGGTGTTGGTGGGAAGAGAAGTTCCCCATTGTGGTCCATTATATACTTGTGCCGATTTCCTTCACATATGGTATCCTATGATTTTTAAACCAAGAATTTCCCAAGCGTATGTTACAAATATCCATCAAGCCTATATCACACCAAGCCTCCTCTTGGTAGCTCCCAAGAGAAATAGGTACCTTTACTTGTTGATAAACCCAAACTCCTCTCTCATCACGATTAAGGCTTCGAGTTCGACGAAAAGGTAGCCTAAGATATTCCACCACCTCACAGAATATGCCATTAGAAAAACTTTGATCATTAAGCAGAAGATCAAATCCTGTGACCCCATTTATATTCACTTTTGTTCCAAGAGGTTCCCTCTCCCGGTCATGCCTATCTTGGAACCTTGCACTCACTCTACTTTCTCTAACACCATTTTCATATTGCATGTAATACACATTGGTATTAGGATAAGAATCACACATCCTTGTATTTTGAGAAGTAGGAAATGTACCTCCTCTATTGTCCACAAGATGCCTTCAGATTAGTACCGACCACACATCCATACCTCCTCTCTTAGGATAGGAAGTTGCACAAGACAAGAAAGGATAATCAATATCACAACTTCCATTTTCTTCAAGATTTTCCTCAAAGGATTCATAGGACCTACGGAAGGATGCATTGTACCGCACATCACCTTATATTCATAGTGTGTAGTGTGAGAACCTTTACCATAATCAAAGGACTCATAATAAGGTTCTTGTCCTCCTTCATCCTCATTGTGCGATCTATGAGAACTTGCGTCATATTCTCCTTTGGAGTAGTATGACTCATCACCATCTTGTTCACGGACACATGGACCATTATAACCTCTATATGATTCACTATCATATTCGAATTCATTGACCTCATTGGCTCCATCATAGCCTTCATAGTCTTTACCATCATGTTCCAAGTCATAGCCCTCGTTGGCCCCATCATAGCCTTCATAGTCTTCAACATTAAAATCATAGCCTTCATTGCTACAAGCGTAGCTTTCCATGTCATCATCACAAGTATCCGAGGCTATAGATGACATGTTGACTTATAAATCCTTGGTACCTACCTGCAAAATGAGAAAACAAAGTTAGTAGTAAGAGTTCCTTACCATTACTCGTGTTTACAGTCAATTGTTCTTGGCTAGCACCACTCAGATATGATCACCTCTTGCCTTTTCCTTCACCCAACTTACCTTCCTAGGTTTCATTCCCAAGGTTGATAGTGAACTACCCTCGCCTAATCAATTCACAAAGTTACTAATTCTTTGTTGAAGAATAGATTCTTGTTAATCGAACAACGGATGACTCAAAAGCAAACGGACAAGAACCAAACAATTCACAATGAAATCAAACAAGAAAAGCTTGAAAGAATTGGCATGAAATGAATGGACACAAAAGATCTAATTACAACTAAGTAGAACAAATACTTGTTGTTAATTAGTCTAATGATTTCTATAGGATAGGAGAATCAAAGAAAGGAAACAAGGAAGATAGAACCTGAGATTTGTTGGAGCGAATCGAATTTGCAACTGTTCATTGGTGCGGAGGTTGGTGCGAAACGCACTAGGAGAAGTGCCCAACGCACCTCATTTCACACAACCAAACCAGAAACCAACTTGTACCAGGTGCGAAGCTTGTGCGAAACGCACCAAGCAATGTGTTGGTCGCACGTCGCATCGCACAGCCAAAAAACGAACACCTGAAGATTCCGATTTTTCAGCTTTTTCTGATTTTTTTGTACTTTTTGCTCCTAGTTCTTGCCCTTTTTGGTAAATTCTCTTTTGTATAAGCACAAGTACTCTTTTCCTTTACTTCTTCTTTGGATCAAACACCTTTAATTCCATTTCTTATTCTCCAAGACTTGAAGAACACCAAGAACAATATGAATTTCAATTTTTTGGAACTACTTCAATTTAGCTCGGATTGACCCCAAATTTAAAACCTAGCCTCTCCTCGATTTAGAGAACAAAGCCCAGTACAAATTAGAGTAAATTATCACCAAGATCGAAGAGACCCATTTCCATGTTCTTCAAGTTCTTCAAAAGCTTCAAACCCAAAAATGGTAGAAGCTTCAATTTAGCTTCGATTTCTTCCAAATTTGAGATTTGAACTCCTTATGATGAGGAGATCAAATCCCAATAACTTTGAATCTTCAATCCAACCCAGATCTTCAAAACCCTCTTGCTTGTTCTTCAAGTTTTTCAACCCAACCATGGTGAAAACCTCAAATCAACTCCAAACAAGATGAAATCACAGATCTAGACTCAATAAAAACTAGAGAACGCAAATCTAGTGTCAAAAATACAAACAAAACACAAAATCAAAATAATTTTTTTTGAATATTTTCCAAAAAACATTTTTCACTTTTTTTTTTCAAATTTATGAACCTAGGATTATGAATTGTGGGAACAATCCTTTGGCCTAAACTCTGATACCATATGATAAGATCCCAATTAGGGTTACCAATTGAAATCTTTCAAATATGCAGAAACTAAAGATATATGAGAAATAAGAGACGAGAAGTGAAGAAAGAAAGGCTTAATTGAATACAAAACTAAACCAAGGAAGAAGAGAGCTTGAATTCCATAGAAATGAGTAACCCAAATGAATCCACAAATGAGCAACCCAAGTGAAAATCAAAGTAAAGGAGTTTAAGATCAACAATGGGAATCCACCCATCACTAACCTAAGCTACACTAAGCTAAACCATAGAGAATCCACCCTCTAACAAGCTACACTCAAAAGAGTTCTTCAAATCTCAATTCAATATAATCTTTATAATCTGAAGAGCTAAAGGCAAGGAAACCCCTATTTATAGCTATTACATAAAGGCCCAATAGTGGCCTTGAAAGACACAACAACTTGGCCCAACGCACAAGGTGTGCAAAGTGGTGTGCAAAATGCACCACTGATTTTGCATGTCCCCTTTGCGTCGCACCACTAAATAGATTCACTGTAAGTCTTATATGCATTGGGGTGTACGAAATGCACCATCCATTGTGCGGGTCGCACATGGTTTTGCACATCTCTGGCAACAACCATCTCATGGGGTCTTCTCCCTCTTGCTTCCAAGCAATCATCCAAATATGGAATTGTTTCATTTGGAGTGTAATGAGGCTCGTCCAAGCTCCCTTTTGTGCTCCAAGGGTGAGTTTGGCTTGGATTCTCTTGTCTAGACCTTGAAGTATAAGTCTAGTATGAATATTTCTGGGCAATATCATATCATCGTTACCAATTGAAATATTTCAAATACGTGAAAACTAAAGATATATGAGAAATAAGAGATGAGAAGTGAAGAAGGAAAGGTTTAATTGAATCCACAACTAAACCAAGGGGGAAGAGAGCTTGAATTCCATAGAAATGAGTAACCCAAAAGAATCCACAAATAAGAAACTCAAGTGAAAATCAAGGTAAAGGATTTTTAGATCAACAATGAGAATATACCTATCAGGAACCTAAGCTAAACTAAGCTAAACTATAGGAAATCCACCCTCTAACAAGCTACACTCAAAAGAGTTCTTCAAATTATAATTCAACATAATCTTAATAATCTGAAAAGCTAAAGGGAAGGAAACCCCTATTTATAGCTATTATATAAAGGCCCAATAGTGGCCTTAAAAGATACTCCAACTTGGCCCAACGCACAAGGTGTGCAAAGTGGTGTGCGAAATGCACCACTGATTGTGCTTGTCTCCTTTGCGTCGCATCGCTAAACAGGTTCACTGGAAGTCTTGTATGCATTGGGGTGTGCAAAATGCACCATCTATTATGCGGGTCACACATGGTTTTTCACATCTTTGGCAGCAACCATCTCATGGTGTCTTCTTCTTCTTGCTTCTAAGAATTCATCCAAATGTGGAATTGCTTTATTTAGAGTGTAATGAGGCTCTTCCAAGCTCCCTTTTGTGCTCCAAGGGTGAAAGTGGCTTGGATCCTCTTGTCTATACCTTGAAGTATAAGTCTAGTATGAACATTTTCGGCCGATGTCATATCACTTATGAAGAAGTACCCATTGTTATTATGATCGACAAATTAAGAGGTTAAGAAATAAGGAAGTAGCTTTTGTAAAAGTACTATGGAGGAACCAACAAGTAGAAGAAGTTACGTGTGAGCCAGAAAAAGCAATAAAATCCAAATATCCTCATCTATTTTAGTCCGATGAGAAAGATGAAAATGTTTAGTTAAGGCATTAACAAGTAAGTATAAGTCTATATATATTATCTAGATAGTAGTACTTGACTTAGGCTTGAACTTGTTTGGGCTGGCTAACTATACTAACATTTGAGGAGGAATGTTCCTAAGGCGGGGAGTATGTAACACCCCGTATTCTATGCATACTAGTTTTATTCATATGGCACTTGACATAGCCTTGTCGTATAAGTGAGAGACCAAGTTTCTTATAGGAGTAGTGATGGTTTAATATATATTGGAAGGCACTGTAATGTCCCATTCATTTCAGCATGTTACGACCAAGTTAACCTCGACGGAAGTTTTTAAAATCGAGATAGTAAGGTGGTATTTGAGCTTAAAGTTTTAAAATAAAGTGTTAATTTAAAGCAAAAGGGATTATAATTTAGAAAATGGAATAAAATAAGTGAGCTGCTTGCTTGACTTAACTAAGCTAGTAGGTGACAAGTAGGTACATCACCTACTTTGACTTATTGACCAACCTATAGAACCAAGTAGGTGCATCACCTACTAAGGCTCTTTGGATCAGCTTAGAGGGCCAAGTATACCATTACCCACTTGAATAAATTCTGGCCCAAATTAAGTGAAAGAAAAGAGAAGAATGGGCAGCCAAGGCCCAATAAGTTTAAGTCCACAAAGGCCCAACTTAATTGGCCAAGTAGATGCATCACCAACTTGATAATTTATGGCCCAAAATGAGCAAAAAAGTCGGTCTAAACAGATCCCTTTAAAGGGGGTTGAGTCCAACTCATTCTACCCATTTTTTAACTTTTGAAAAATCAGAGTTCTAGAGTTCTCTCTTGTTCTCTTTTAGATTCATAGAGAAGCCATATAACACCTCTAGGATTCTTGAAGAAACCCTCCTCTTTTCCAGTAAGGTAAGTATAAATACTTGTGGGTTTAGCTTAATTCTTCCATGGAAGATTAGGATTTCATGTGGTTCATTCTTGAATTATAAGGCAGACCCTTCTACTTATTGTGTTGAAGGATATTTGCAGCTGTTTTATATGTATATGTTGGGGATAACTTGGTTGACCTTGTAAAAGGGTGTGTGAAGTTGTATTAAAATATGTAAGAAGGGTGTGGTGATACACCAATCAATTGGGTGTTATGTGAACTTGCTGTCTATCACACTTTTATATACTGTTTGGTATGTGTTGTGAAGCACGAAGTGTTTTGGGGGACCTTATAAGAAGTTTGTATAGTATATAGATGTTTTTAGGGGAGGAGAGGAAAAAGGAACACTCTTGATTTGATCAATTATGAATTTACTACCCGGTAGTTGATTTAGTAAGATCAAGTAGCCCAGATTGGTTGATTAGCTACTAATACTAGTTTTACCACTTATTTCACTGTAGATTAATAATCTGAAAGGGAGCAGGTTAATTTGTTGTAAAATTTTTGTTGCACCGCAAGGTTGTAAGTCTATCTGATTCCACATTCTTTTGCATGAAATCTAGTACTTGTGCTACTATCAATAAAGTGAGTTTCCTAAGTGCTCTTCTGAGTAAAGGATACATAGTGGCATAATACAATATCTAATGTAGCTAACGACCTTTTCCCTACTCCATAGTGTGTCAAAATACTTTAATATGTTATTAGATCTGCGTGTTTATTATTCCAAGTATATGACAAAGATATTCTATACAACAAGCTTTATGAGTTATTCTCTAAGTAAAATGAGGTTCCTTATGTCATATAAGTTCTTAAATCCTATATTGATGTCACATTTTCTCTCTACATCATTGTTACTACCCTAAATGCATATTCATATGTCTTCTGCTATCGGTCCATAGTTCCAAAGCTCAATAATCATTATGTCCACCAAAATAACAATCTCAAAGATTTATGAAACTATGTGAAGCAATTTTTATATATATGGGTGGTATCCTAGGGGAAAAAGTCTAGCATGGGTCGATCCCAATTTATGTATTTGTGGGTGGTATCCTAGGGGTGAAAGCCTAGCATAGATCGATCCTAATTTATATATTTATGAGGACAGCATCCCAGGGGTTAAATACCTAGCATGGGTCATCCTCTTTTACCACTGATTAGTTGGTCTTTTGTATCATATGTCTTACAATGACTATAAAACAAAGAAGAGTAAAGAAAAGAATATAAGGTACATGGTTCCATAAGTGTAAGCAAATGTGGTCTTTTGTTCTCATCTAAACGTTTATGCATTGATACCTGATTTCACTTGAGCTCTTATTTTACATATGGTTTACTTTATACCTTACATATTCAGTACATTCTCTAATACTGACATCCCTCACGGGGGATTCTATGTTTCATGCTGCAGGCACATGTACTTCGACTAGTAGACCTCCCTTGTAGGAGCACAAGATACTCAGCTGCTATTGGTGAGCTCCAAGTTGATTCACGGCTTTACCGTGTCTTTGGTACATATTTTTGGTATTGTATAGTTAAGGGTAAGGTGGGGCCCTGTCCCTACCTAAACTATGTTTGTTCATCTTTTAGAGGCTTTGTAGACATTTGTTAAAGTAAAGCTTAATTGTGTCTTTGTGGCCTCAATGGCCAAATTATGTATATAAGGTTTGGGCCTATCTACGTTGATCTTTAATCAAAGTAGCTTATCTATACTTGTTAAAGATTTGTAATTGTCATAGATATATGCATGGTAATCACAGGATATAAGTTGGTTCTCTCGGACCTTTAGGGCATCGGGTACCTGTCCGTGTAAATAGGATTTGAGGCGTGACAAATACTTTCCAATGAGGTTCCCAAAGGATCACCTCACCAAAAAGGAATTGAAAGCTTAATGGGATCCGACTATATGAATTCCAACTTGAGAAAGAAAAATAAGGACCAATCCTATTGGTCCAAGATGATTCTTGAGATGGAAACACCTTGCGAGCCATGGTTGGGACACAAGCATGCCAACTTAACACCTCAACCCAAGGTATGTATTTCCTATTTTAAGTTACCCTTGGAGTCATGATGACATTTTCCCTATGGTAAGCCAATTCTTGAAATTGTGTGACTTAATGTCCTACATTGAGAGTGTCAATGTGTCTCAAACCTCTTCATGGTTTGTTGATACTATGCTTAAATTGTGTGAGATCCGCAACCTAGAAGCCCCATCTATTTGTTGCTTTGGAAAGTGTCAATGGTGCGTACTTGATGCCCAACTTTTGTTTCCTACTCCTTGTCACACTTATGTGGATGGACAAGTCGAAATGATAGGATGGACTCTTCGGAGTATGCTACAACTTATGACTAGAGAGAACCCAACTTTTTGGGAGGACTATATGGTGAAGGAAAATGTAACCCGTAGTTCTTTTAATTACTCTAGTGGCATAACTCCATGTGTTGATACACTCCCTTCGATAGCTTGTTTGAGAAAGGAAGGTGACTTGTATTCGAAATACCTTATCTTCCCTCTTTGTGTTCTAAATAGTGATGAACTTCTTGCTAGCATTCAAAGTTTGAAGTATAAACTTACAATTGAGAACACTGGGACTGAGTTTGGTGATCTTCAATCCTTTTTCTACAACTTGTTTGCATTTGATGAACCCTTTCTAGTGGGTGATATCATGTTTGTCACACCTAGGGCAAATATGTCATTGCCTACTTTGGGTGTTAACTATATACTTGCATCCTTGTTTGACACACTCGTGCTTAAGTTGTGTGAGCCACAATTTGTGGATGCTAAGTTTCTTACTTGTTTGTGGGAGAGTCCTTGGATGCTTAAGACTTCTTGTCACCTTCATAGGGTTGGACAATTTGAAGTATAAAATGAGACTCTTGGGAGTATTCTTAGTGCCATAAATGGAAGGAACCCAATTTCTTGGGAAGACTATTTGATTGGGAGTGAATTAGGTTCTTATAGAATTCACATTATCCTTTATAACATGACTCCATTGAAAGATATGCTCCCTTTGAGGAGTTGTTTAAAAATAAAAGGTGACGCTTGTGTGATGAACCACAAGTTGATGTCATGTTTCCAAACATGTGAGAATGTGCTTGTTAGGATCCTTGTATCTTATTCGACACTTGCATATGAGGACACCATGATTGACAGTAGTGATATGATATCGCCCAGCGATATTCATGCTAGAAATATACTTGAATGTCTAGACAAGAGGATACAAGCCACACTCACCCATGGAGCATAAAAGAGAGATTGGAAGAGCCTCATTACACTACAAGTGAAGCAATTCCATATTTGGATGATTGCATGGACCAAACAAGAGGCTGCCAATGAATTTGCTTGGTGGTGCGACCTAGGTGCGACACGCACATCAGTTGGTGCAAAATGCATACCACTCTGCACATCAAGGTGCGACCAGCACTATGGCTGGTGCGTTCAGCACCTCAAACACACCCCAGTCACACCAGACCCATCATAGGCCCATTTTGTAGTCTTCCAAAGGTCACTTTTGGGCCTCGATGTAATAGCTGTAAATAGGGGATCCCTTCCCTTTAGCTCCTTAGATTTGATTGATGTTGAATTGAGATTTGAAGAAACTCTTTGTGAGTGTAGTTTGTAGAGGGTGGATTCCCTATAGTTTAGCTTAGTATATCTTAGGTTAGTGATGTTGGATTCCCATTATTGATTTAAAACTCCTTCACCTTGATTTTCACTTGAGTTTCTCATTTGTGGATTCATTTGGCTTACTCATTTCTATGGAATTCAAACTCTCTTCCCGTTGGTTTAGTTGTGGATTCAATTAAGCCTTTCTTTCTTCACTTCTCATCTCCTATTTCTCATTTATCTTTAATGTCCGCATATTTGAAAGATTTCAATTAGTAACCCCGATTGGGATCTTATCATATGATATTAGAGCTTAGGATAAAGAGTTGTTCCTATAATTCTTAATCCTAGGATCATATATTTGAAAATAAAAAATAGTGAAAAACATTTTTGAGAAAAAATTAAAAATATAAAATTATTTGTGTTTTAATTGTGTTTCTGACACTAGATTTGTATTTTCTAGTATTTATTGAGTCTAGATCTGAGATTTCACCTTGTTTGAAGTTGATTTGAGGTTTTCACCATTGTTGGGTTGAAGAACTTCAAGAACAAGCATAAGAGTTTTGATGATCTGGGTTGGTTTGAAGATTCAAAGGTATTGGGCTTTTATCTCCTCCTCATAAGGAGTTCAAATCTCAAATTTGGAAGAAATCGGAGCTAAATTGGAGTTTCTACCATTGTTGGGTTTAAAGCTTTTGAAGAACTTGAAGAACATGAAAATGGATTGTTTAATTTTGGTTGTAACAAATTCTAATTTGTACTGGGCTTTGTTCTCTACATCGAGGAGAGGCTACGTTTCAAATTTGGGGTCAATCCGAGCTAAATTGAAGAAGTTCCAGAAATTTGAAATTCATATTGTTCTTGTTGTTCTTCAAGTCTTGAAGAAGAAGAATATCAAAAAGTTGTGTTTGATCCAAAGGGAAAAGGAAAAGAAAGAGTACTTGTGTTAGTACAAAAGGAAATTACCAAAAAGGGCAAGTACTAGGAGAAAAGGTAAAAGAAAAATCAGAAAAAGTACAACAATCGGAAGATTTAGGTGTCTGTTTGGGGTTGTGCAAAGTGTTGTGTGACAGGCACATTGTCTGGTGCGACCAAAACATGGATTTCACATCCAGTGCTGAACTACTAGTTTCATGTGCGAAATGACATGCAAGCGGCACAATAGAAGGCGCGAAACACACCAGCACATGCTGAATTTTTGCAAACTTTAATTTTCTCCAACGAATCTCAGGTTCTAACTTTCTAGTTCCATTTCCTTGATTCTAATTCACCTCTCATGATTCTTAAAGCTAATTATAAACAATTAATTGATCTACTTTGTTGTTGATTAGTTCTTGTGTCCTCATTTTATTTCGTGCTAATTCCTTCTTGCTTTTCTCATTTTAAAAACTCATTCATCATTTCTTGGATCCTTTCATTTGAATTTGAGTTGTCCATTTTTTTCAAGTAACAAGAATCTATAATTCCACAAAGGATAAGTGACCTTGCAAATTGATTGGACAAAGGTAGTTCTCCATCAACTTTGGTAATGCACACACTAGAAAGGTGAGTTGTGAGTTTAAATACGAGAGACGTGAGGAATTTTGCCACTAACATTGTTTGCTAGTTTTGCAGGTAGGTTATAAAGGAGATAAATGGCATCATTTCATCCATAGCCTCAGATACTTGTGATGATGTCATGGAAAGCTATGCTTGTAGCCATAGAGGCTATGAATCTAATAGTGAGGCCTATGAAGGCTATGATGGGTCCAACGAGGGCTATGACATTGAACATGATGGTGAAGCCTATGAAGGCTATGATGAAGCCAACAAGGGCTATGAATTTTAACATAATGGTGAAGCCTATAGATGCTATTATGGTCCATGTGTCCGTGAACAAGATGGTGATTAGTACTACTACTCTGGAGGCAAATATGAAGCAAGTGTTCAGAGATCGCATGATGAGTATTAAGGAGGACAAGAACCTTATTATGAGTCCTCTAATGATGGTGAAGGTTCTCACACTACACATTATGAAAATGAAGGTGTTGTGCAGTACAATGCTTCCTTTCGTAGGTCCTATGAATCCTTTGAGGAAAATCTTGATGAAAATGAAAGTTGTGAGGTTGATTATCCTTCCTCGTCTGATGCAAATTCCTATCCTAAGAGAGAAGGTATGGATGTATGGTTGGTACCAATCCGAAGGCATCATATGGATCATAGAAGAGATACATTTCCTACTTCTCAAAATACAAGGATGTGTGATTCTTATCGTAATACAATTGTATCTTACATGTAATATGAGAATGGTGTTAGAGGAAGTAGAGTGAGTTCAAGGTTCCAAGATAGGCATGACCTGGAGAAGAGAAATCTTTGAACAAAAGTGAATATAAATGGGGTCACGAGATTTGATCTTGTGCTTGATGATCAAAGTTTTGCTAATGTCATATCTTGTGAGGTGGTGGAATATCTTAGGCTACCTTTCTGTCAAACTCAAAGCCCAATTCATGATGAGAGAGGAGTTTGGGTTGATCAACAAGTAAAGATACCTATTTCTCTTGGGAGCTACCAAGAGGAGGTTTGGTGTGATATAGGCTTGATGGATACTTGTAACATATGCTTGGGAGAAGCTTGGTTTAAAAATCATAGGATCCCATATGTGAAGGATTGGTACAAGCATATCAAGGACCACAACGGGGAACTTATCTTCCCACCAACACCTCCTAGAGAAGTGAACTCAAATGAGCTCCTTCCGATAAGGTATCGTGAATCCTTCTCATGCATTAACAAATTAATGGCTTCTATACAAAGTGAAGTTGAGAAGCTCCATTAATGGTTTACCAATATTAAGCCCGAAGAGATAAAAGATCATGGGGAAATCCACTCCTCGTGAAGATGAACCTAAGGAGTTGCTATTGGAAGCAAAGAAAGCTATTCCTTGTGATGAAGGCACTAAGGAGTTGAGCATGGATGCTGAAACCTCCACTCCTTGTGCACAAAAGTGGAAACTTGAGTTGAAGAGATCTTCTAGCCCTTCTAAAGGATTACTTGGCACTTGTCCCAACTCTCTTAAAATTGAGAGACAAAAGATTGAGAGGAGTAAGGGTGTGATAAGTGACAACTCTAGAGAGTAAAAAGAAGAGGTTGTGTGGAGTGATGTGAGAGGGTTGTCATAACCTTATACTAACTCTTGTAACTTCTCTTCTTTGTTTAGTTGTCTTGATACTTGTGCATGTATTCTTGGAAGCAAACTCAATGAGGAACCTCAAATGTTCAGCTTGATGAGGTGGTTGAAAGTTTCCAAGGGGAGAAAATGTGCTCCAATAATGATGACCAAGGTGGAGATGATTCTTCATATGAGCTACAAGGTAACAAAGCTAATCTCAACACTTTCATTAATGAAGATAAACATGATAGTGACTTAAGTGTTGGTGATAGCTTTCCTTTACATGAGTTTGATAAGTCTTTACCTTGTTGAGCTTACAAGCTATACCTTATTTGAGGATAATGTCTTGTTTGTGGATGAGGCAGTCACTCCTAATGAAGAACCTAGTGGTGTGAATCTTGATTGTGAGGTAGCTCCTCTTGAGGGTTATAACTTATATGATAAACCACTTTGGCGTGCAAACACACTTTCCAAAGATGTAAATCTCTTCTTGAAAGATGAGAGTACGTCTAGTGGGAAGGATTGTATCAAAATGAGTGATCCTTTGGGTGGTAACATTGATTTGCTTGACTATTTGAAAAAACCAGTTAGTGATTATCCTTATGAAATTTGTGATAAATTTGATCCCTTGTATGACATCCCACCTTTGTTTAATAAATATGAGGATGAGTTAGATGACTTGAATTCTAATATCTTTGATCCTAGTGGTGGTGAAGGTCAATTTGGGGATTCTTATTTGGAAGAGAAAGGTGACAATTGCTTAAAATTTGATACTTGTCCCTTGGATTGTCCAAACCCTATTGGTATGCCTGATTGTGTTCTTGAATCCAATAGTGAGATTACAAGCGATGTCACTATGGATCTCACTATTGGATGAGGTTATCTTGTGGGAAACATTTCTTTACTACCTCTTTACACTTGATGATGTTCATACTTGTGTTCAATATACATTGTGTAGAGGTAGAAAACTACTTGGAGTATCTGATCATTTGAGCAAGCAAGACATGTGGGTCTCATATCCTTTTGACCCCAAAGATTATTTGCTAGTGTGTGATCTTATGCTAGTAACTCTTATGATCCCAAGGCAAATGTGTCATTGACTATTATGGGTGCCCCTTATCTATGTGTATCCTTGTTTGACACACTTATTCTTTAGTTATGTGAGCTACAACTTTTGAATGCCAAGTCAATTAATTATTTGTGGGAGAGTCCATGGGGTACACTTCGTACCAAGATTATATTGTCAACTTCTTGTCACCCTCTTGAGTTTGGGCATCTTAAAGTAGTGACTTAGACTCTTGGGAGCATGCTTAGGCTCATGATTGGAGGGAACCCAACTTGTTGGGATGACCATTTGATTTTGATTGAATTGGTTTCTACTAGTGTCCTCAATCCTTCTAGTAGCATGACTCCATTGATGATCTTACTTCCCTTAGGATGTTGCTTGAGAAAGAGAGGCATAATTTGCTTGAAACATCTTATTTCATCTTCTTGTGGTCTTACTTATGAGAATATCTTAGATGAGGTTGTTATTCTTAGCATCTTTCTTTACTACCCCTTTGCATATGATGATGTCCATGTTTGTATTGGATTTATTTCTTATAGAGGTAGGGATTCCTTGGATTGGTCCAGTTGTCTTATATCTCTTTGACCCTGGAGACCCTCCAAGGGAGCCTCTTTGGCATGCTACTACTTGTGCTAACCCATGTGCTAACCCTCATACTATGAGGAATTTGTGGTTGTTTGTCCTTCCTATGCTTTTTGAAAGGTTTGGATTCGAGGGCGAATCCTTTTTAAGAAGGGGAGGATGATATGATATCTCCCAATGACATTCATGATAGACCTATACTTCAAGGTCTAGACAAGATGATCCAAGCCACACTCACTCTTGGAGTATAAAAGGGAGCTTGGAAGAGACTCATTACACTACAAGTGAAGCAATTCCACATTTGGATTATCGCATAGACCAAAGAAGAAACTGCCAGTGAATCTGCTAGGTGGTGTGACCCAGGTGCAACACGCACATCAGGTTGTGCAAAATGCACACCACTACTCACATCAAGGTGCGACCAGTACAATGGCTAGTGCATTCAGCACCTCAAATGCACCCCAGCTGCACCAGACCCATCATGGGCAAATTTTATAGTCTTCCAAAGGTCACTTTTGAGCCTCGATGTAATAGCTATAAATAGGGGTTCCCTTCCCTTTAGCTCCTCAGATTTGATTGATGTTGAATTGATATTTGAAGAAACTCTTTGTGAGTGTTGTTTGTAGAGGGTGGATTCCCTATAGCTTAGCTTAGTGTAGCTTAGGTTAGTGATGGGTGGATTCCCATTGTTGACCTAAAACTCCTTCACCTTAATTTTCACTAGTGTTGCTCATTTGGGTTACTCATTTCTATGGAATTCAAGCTCTCTTCCCCCTTGGTTTATTTGTTGATTCAATTAAGCCTTTGTTTCTTCACTTCTCATCTCCTATTTCTCATCTATCTTCAATTTTCACGTATTTGAACGATTTAAATTGGTAACCCTGATTGGGATCTTATCAACTAGTGATATTGTTACTTTTATTTACTATCTTTTTGCATATGATGATATTCTTGAGTGTATTGAGCATACATCATATGTGACTTGAATCATGTGAAAAGAGAAGATGAAGTATGCCCAAATGCCATAACTTCATCCTTAGGTGTTCCACCTTGTTTTGATTTGGTTGATACATATCTTGAACTTAATGGTATTCTTGAATATGGAAACACCTTAGATGAGACTACAATGCTAAATACCTTTCTCTACTACCTCTTTGCATTCGATGATGTCTATGTTTGCCCTAAAGATGCATTGGAGAGGGGTAGGCTTGTTATTGGGTCAAATCCTTGTTTGTGTGACAAATATGAGTGGGTCTCATATCTATTTGACCCTGGGGACCCTTCATGATTATGTGAGCGCTTAATGGTACCACCCTTTTGATGGTCCTATCTTTGTGTTTGGTGGAATAACCAATTCCCTTTTACTCAATATGTCGACTTCATTGTCATTACAATGGAGAATGTTTGGTTGTTCCTTGAGGATTTGCCACTTTGGCCTACTATTTCAAGTGCTAACCCATGTACTAACTCTCATACCATGAGGAATTTGTGCTTGTTTGTCCTTCCTATATTTTTGCAAGGTTAAACTTCGAGGACGAATCTTTTTCAAGAAGGGGAGAATGATACAATATCACCCAACGACATTCTTGCTAAACGTATACTTCAAGGTCTAGACAAGAGGATCCAAGCCACACTCACCTTTGGAGCAAAAAGGGAGCTTGGAAGAGCCTAATTACACCACAAGTGAAGCAATTCCATATTTGGATGATCGCGTGGAGCAAAAAGAGGTTGCCAGTAAATCTGCCCGATGGTGCAAAGCACGTGCGACACGCATAATGCTTGGTGTGAAACATACACCAACTTCGAACTTCATGTGCGACCAACACAATGGCTGGTGCATTCAGCACCTCAAGCCGTACCAGAACCATCATGGGATCATTTTTGAAGTCTTCTAATGTCACTTTTGGTACTTGATGTAATAACTATAAATAGGGGTTCCCTTCCCTTTAGCTCCTCAGATTTGATTGATGTTGAATTGATATTTGAAGAAACTCTTTGTGAGTGTTGTTTGTAGAGGGTGGATTCCCTATAGCTTGGCTTAGTGTAGCTTAGGTTAGTGATGGGTGGATTCCCATTGTTGACCTAAAACTCCTTCACCTTAATTTTCACTAGTGTTGCTCATTTGGGTTACTCATTTCTATGGAATTCAAGCTCTCTTCCCCTTGGTTTATTTGTTGATACAATTAAGCCTTTGTTTCTTCACTTCTCATCTACTATTTCTCATCTATCTTCAATTTTCGCGTATTTGAAAGATTTAAATTGGTAACCCTGATTGGGATCTTATCAACTAGTGATATTGTTACTTTTATTTACTATCTTTTTGCATATGATGATATTCTTGAGCGTATTGAGCATACATCATATGTGACTTGAATCATGTGAAAAGAGAAGATGAAGTATGCCCAAATGCCATAACTTCATCCTTAGGTGTTCCACCTTGTTTTGATTTGGTTGATACATATCTTGAACTTAATGGTATTCTTGAATATGGAAACACCTTAGATGAGACTACAATGCTAAATACCTTTCTCTACTACCTCTTTGCATTCGATGATGTCTATGTTTTCCCTAAAGATGCATTGGAGAGGGGTAGGCTTGTTATTGGGTCAAATCCTTGTTTGTGTGACAAATATGAGTGGGTCTCATATCTATTTGACCCTGGGGACCCTTCATGATTATGTGAGCGCTTAATGGTACCACCCTTTTGATGGTCCTATCTTTGTGTTTGGTGGAATAACAAATTCCCTTTTACTCAATATGTCGACTTCATTGTCATTATAATGGAGAATGTTTGGTTGTTCCTTGAGGATTTGCCACTTTGGCCTACTATTTCAAGTGCTAACCCATGTACTAACTCTCATACCATGAGGAATTTGTGGTTGTTTGTCCTTCCTATATTTTTGCAAGGTTAAACTTCGAGGACGAATCTTTTTCAAGAAGGGGAGGATGATACAATATCACCCAACGACATTCTTGCTAAACGTATACTTCAAGGTCTAGACAAGAGGATCCAAGCCACACTCACCTTTGGAGCAAAAAGGGAGCTTGGAAGAGCCTAATTACACCACAAGTGAAGCAATTCCATATTTGGATGATCGCGTGGAGCAAAAAAAAGTTGCCAGTAAATCTACCCGATGGTGCAAAGCACGTGCGACACGCATAATGCTTGGTGTGAAACATACACCAACTTCGAACTTCATGTGCGACCAACACAATGGCTGGTGCATTCAGCACCTCAAGCCGCACCAGAACCATCATGGGATCATTTTTGAAGTCTTCTAATGTCACTTTTGGTACTTGATGTAATAACTATAAATAGGGGTTCCCTTCCCTTTAGCTCCTCAGATTTGATTGATGTTGAATTGATATTTGAAGAAACTCTTTGTGAGTGTTGTTTGTAGAGGGTGGATTCCCTATAGCTTAGCTTAGTGTAGCTAAGGTTAGTGATGGGTGGATTCCCATTGTTGACCTAAAACTCCTTCACCTTAATTTTCACTAGTGTTGCTCATTTGGGTTACTCATTTCTATGGAATTCAAGCTCTCTTCCCCCTTGGTTTATTTGTTGATTCAATTAAGCCTTTTTTTCTTCACTTCTCATCTCGTATTTCTCATCTATCTTCAATTTTCGCGTATTTGAAAGATTTAAATTGGTAACCCTGATTGGGATCTTATCAACTAGTGATATTGTTACTTTTATTTACTATCTTTTTGCATATGATGATATTCTTGAGCGTATTGAGCATACATCATATGTGACTTGAATCATGTGAAAAGAGAAGATGAAGTATGCCCAAATGCCATAACTTCATCCTTAGGTGTTCCACCTTGTTTTGATTTGGTTGATACATATCTTGAACTTAATGGTATTCTTGAATATGGAAACACCTTAGATGAGACTACAATGCTAAATACCTTTCTCTACTACCTCTTTGCATTCGATGATGTCTATGTTTGCCCTAAAGATGCATTGGAGAGGGGTAGGCTTGTTATTGGGTCAAATCCTTGTTTGTGTGACAAATATGAGTGGGTCTCATATCTATTTGACCCTGGGGACCCTTCATGATTAAGTGAGCGCTTAATGGTACCACCCTTTTGATGGTCCTATCTTTGTGTTTGGTGGAATAACCAATTCCCTTTTACTCAATATGTCGACTTCATTGTCATTACAATGGAGAATGTTTGGTTGTTCCTTGAGGATTTGCCACTTTGGCCTACTATTTCAAGTGCTAACCCATGTACTAACTCTCATACCATAAGGAATTTGTGGTTGTTTGTCCTTCCTATATTTTTGCAAGGTTAAACTTTGAGGACGAATCTTTTTCAAGAATGGGAGGATGATACAATATCACCCAACGACATTCTTGCTAAACGTATACTTCAAGGTCTAGACAAGAGGATCCAAGCCACACTCACCTTTGGAGCAAAAAGGGAGCTTGGAAGAGCCTAATTACACCACAAGTGAAGCAATTCCATATTTGGATTATCGTGTGGAGCAAAAAGAGGTTGCCAATAAATCTGCCCGATGGTGAAAAGCACGTGCGACACGCATAATGCTTGGTGTGAAACATACACCAACTTCGAACTTCATGTGCGACCAACACAATGGCTGGTGCATTCAGCACCTCAAGCCGCACCAGAACCATCATGGGATCATTTTTGAAGTCTTCTAATGTCACTTTTGGTACTTGATGTAATAACTATAAATAGGGTATCCCTTCCCTTTAGCTCCTCAGTTGGTGTTGAATTGTTATGAAATTACCTCTTTGAGATTTTAACTTGTTAGCTTGGATGGATTCCTAATTAGTTAATGTAGTGTAGAAATCTATTGGGTGGATTCCTAATAGTCTATTGGGTGGATTCCTAATAGTTTAGATGAGTAATTAGGGGTGGATTCCCTTGGTTGCTTGATAACTTCTTTTGCTTTAATTTTACATGAGAATACTCATTTGTGGATTCATTTAGAGTACTTTTGCCTTGTTTATTCAAGTTGGATTATCATTTGGTTATTGTAATCAATTAGGAGGTGAAGGTATAAAGTCCTTTATTATCCATAATTGCAATTTCTTAGTGTTAATTCACATATGTTTTGTTTATTTCATTTCCGCATTTGATTTTGATTAGGCTCCTTAATCGAGGTATTATTAATTAGGAATCTACCCAATAGATTTAGCTACCTTAATTGGGAATCCTCCCTAACAAGCTAAAACTAGCAACTAAGAAGAGTTGTCAAAGAGCATATCTCAATCATTCAACAACTAAAGAGCTAAGGGAAGAGAACCCCTATGAATGGTGGCATGCGTGGGGATGTGCGAAACGCACCCTGCATTGTGCTGGTCACACACCTCTAGCAGCAACCATCTTCATGTTGTCTTCTCCCTTTTGCTTCCAAGAAATCATAAAAATGTGGAATTGCTTTGAAGTGTAATGATGTTCTTCCAAGCTTCCTTTTGTGCTCCAAGGGTGAGTGGGGTGAGTGTGGCTTGGATCCTTATGTCTATACCTTGATGTATAATCCTAGCATGAACGTCCCCGAGCAATATCGTATCATCCTCGCCTTCTTCAAAAGGATTTGTCCTTGAATCCAAACCTTACAAAAACATAGGAAGGACAAACAACCACAAATTTCTCATGGTATGAGAGTTAGCACAAGGGTTAGCACAAACAGTAGTATGCCAAAGCGGTACATTTTTAAGGAACAACCAAGCATTACCCATTGTAATGACAATGAAAGTCAACATATGGAGTACAAGGGAAGTGGTTATTCTACTCAACAAAAAGATAGGACCATCCAAAGGGTGGTACCATCAAAAGCTCACATGCCCATGAAGGGTCTCCGAGGTCAAATGGATATGAGACCCTCTAAACTTGGTCACACAAAGAAGGGTGTAACCCAATAACAAGCCTACCCCTCTCACATGTACTTTCAAGACTAACATGAACATCATCTAATGCAAAGAGATAGTAGAGAAAGGTATTTAGCATTCTAGTCTCATCCAAGGTGTTTCCACATGCAAGAATACCATTAAGTTCAAGAAATATATCAAACAAATCACAACAAGGTGTGACACCTAAGGATGAAGTGATAACAGTTAGGCATACTTCACCTTCTCTTTTCACATGATTCAAGCTCACATAAGATGTATACTCAACATACTCATGAATATCATCATATGTAAAAGGATAATAAAGAAAGATAACAAGATCACTAGTGTCAAGCATGATGTCCTCATATGCAAGTTCACAATTAGGTACAAGGATCCGATCAAGCATATTCTCACATGTTTGGACACATGACAATAACTTGCGGTTCATCACACAAGTGTCACCTTTTCTTTTTAAACAACTCCTCAAAGGGAGAGTATCTTTCAATGGAGTCATTCTTGGAATGGGAATGAGGTACCTATTAGCAACACATTCATTCACATACATGTGGCCCTCCCAAGAAGTTAGGTTCCCTCTAATCAATAACTCAAGCATGCTCTCAAGATTCCAACCGAGCATTTGAAGGTGTTTGCCATACGAGGGTAACAATAAGTTGGCATCATGACCTTGGTACTAAAGGTACCACACAGACCCTTCCACTTACAAGTAAGAAACTTAGCATCTACAAGTTATGATCCATACAACTTAAGCATGAGTGTGTCAAATAAGGATGCAAGTATATAGTTAACACCCAAAATAGACAATGACACATTTCCCTTAGGGGTCACACGCATGATATCACTCACTAGCAAGGGTTCATCAAATGCAAACAAGTAGTAGAGAAAGGATCGAAGGCCACTAAACTTATTCCAAGTGTTCTCAATTATAAATCTACATTTCAAACCTTGCATGCTAGCAAGAAGTTAATCACACTTTAGAAAACAAGAAGTCAAGATAAAGTATTTCAAGTACAATTCACCTTACTTTCTCAAACAAGCTCCCAAAAGGAGTGTATCAACACAGGGAGTTATTCCACTAGAGAGATTGAAGGAAATATGGGTTACATTTTCCTCCAACAAGTAGTCCTCCAAAAAAGTTAGGTTCTCCCTATTCATGATCCGTAGGATACTCCTAAGAGTTCATGCTAACATTTTGACTTGTCCATCCACATGAGTGTTCCAAGGAGTAGGAAATAAAAGTTGGGCATCAAGTACGAACCATGAACTCTTTCAAATGTAACAAATATATGGGGCTTACGGATTGTGGAGATCACACAATTTAAGCATAGCATCAACAAACCATGAAGAGGTTTGAGACACATTGGCACTCTCAAGGTAGGACATAAAGTCACACAATTTCAAAAATTAGCCTACCATACAAAAAACATCATCATGACTCCAAGGATCACTTGGAATCAAAGGGAATGAGTACATACCTTGTGGTTGAGGGGCGAACTTGGCATGCTCATGTCCCAACCATGGCTTGCAAGGTGTTCCCATCTCAAGCATCATCTTAGACTGATAGGATTGGTCCTTCCTTTTCTTTCTCAAGTCAAATCCATAGAGTTGGATCCCATTAAGCTTTCAATTCCTTCTTTGTGAGGTAACCCTTTAGGAACTATATTGGAAATTATTCCTTCATGAACATGAAAAAAAGAAGAGTTGGTACTAGCAAAAATGCTAGTACATTTGTTAGTGTGCAACACAATATCTATGTTAATAATTCCCACTCAGGAGTGTTCCTCATCCACACCTTTCAAACATTCACTTGGCTCCATATTCACAAATAAGCCATGCTATGATATCGGACAACGACATTTATGATATACCTACACTTCAAGGTCTAGATAAGACAATCCAAACCACACTCACCCTTTGAGCACAAAAAGGATCTTGGAAGAGTATCAATACACTACAAGTGAAGCAATTCCACATTTGGATGATTGTGTAGAGCAAAGAGGAGGCTGCTAGTGAATTTTCCCAGTGGTGTGACCCAGGTGCAACACTTATATCATCTGGAGTGAATCACACACTACTTCGCACCTCAGGTGCTACCAACACAATGGCTGGTGCATTCAGCACTTCAAACGCACCCCAGCCGCACCAGACCCATCATGGCCTCATTTTTGAAGTCTTCCAAGGTCACTTTTGGGCCTTTATGTAATAGCTATCAATAGGGGTTCCCTTCTCTTTAGCTCCTTAGTTGTTGTTGAATTAATATGGAATTATCTCTTTAAGAGTTTAGCTTGTTAGCTTGGGTGGATTCCCAATTAGTTAATGTAGTATAGAAATCTATTGGGTGGATTAGTAATAGTACTTTTGGGTGGCTTCCTAATAGTTTAGGTGAGTGATTAAGGGTGGATTCCCTTGGTTTCTTGATAAATTTTTTTTCTTGAATTTTACATGAGAATAATCATTTGTGGATTCATTTAGAGTACTTCTTCCTTGTTGATTAAAGTTGGTTTATCATTTGGTTATTGTAATCAATTGGGAGGTGAGGGTATAAAGTTCCGTGTTGCACATAATTGCAATTTCTTAGTTTTAATCCGCATATATTTTGTTTATTTTAATTCCACATTTGATTTTGATTAGTTTCCCTAATCGAGATCTTATCAAGCCATCTCTCTCATTAGCCAAATATTTCTCCTTTTGCATAAGCAACACTTCTTTGTCATTCTTCTCAATTTCTTCCTTTTGGATTACTTTCTGAAGTGCTCTTATGATTTGATAATCCTCACTTACTTGATAGGGTGTTAAAGGTGCAAGATTATGATTTTGTCCTTCAAATACAAATGAGTACTTGTTGGACCCTCTATAATATTGGACGTCCCTATCGACTTGCCAAGGATTTCCAAGAAATACATGACATGCTAGCATGGACATGGGCACAACATCACATAGGACTTCATCTTGATACTTTCCAATGCTAAACTTTATAGCTACTTGCTTGGTTACCTCTATTTTACCACTCTTGTTGAGACATTAGAGTTGATATAGATTGAGGTGCCTTTGTGTAGGGAGCTTCATTAGATCAACCATCATGCCATTTACAAAATTAGCTCCACTCCTGCTATCAATTACCAAGGAGCATAATTTCTCCATGATATTACACCTAGTATGAAATAGGTTCACACTTTGGTCAAGTTCCTCTTTAGAAAGGTCCCCATGATTTGTCATAAGGCACAAGAGAAGTTCAAGTTCTCCTCCAATAGTTTATCATCTCCTTTCGAGATTGCTTCCTCATGCCTAATCTTAGGCTCATTATCATTACTCTTCACATCACACTCTATCACATTATGAGTAAAAGATTCATCACAAATGGATACAATTGGCCTCTCATGAGGACATTCACTTGCAATGTGCCCTTTCCCTTGACATTTATAGCATTGAATGGTAGAAGGATGAGGGAAGTTAGGGCTAACAAATTACCTCCTTTAGCTTGGTCTTACCATCTTGCATTATAGTAAGCTTCAGTAGCTTGACTACTATCTTTAGAATTTGGAATACTCACTTGGATGGTATAGAACCCCTATCTTTGTCCTCACGATCTCCATGATGATCACCATATCTAGTACCATATCGATATCCATATTAATCATCACATTGATGACCATATCTATCACCATATTGATCACCATTACAATCATCATATTGACCACAATATCTATCATCATAGTGATCAACTCGAGCTCTATACCCTTGTCATTTTGCATCTTGGTTTTGACCATAGCCTTCGGGTTGCACTCGACCTCTTGGTGCACCATAACCATGTTGGACAACACGTTGAGGTCCATACCAATACCTATTAGCATGTGTTTATATATCTCTTTATAGAGAGGATTTTGGTATTGGTTATCTAGGTAAGGCTCTTGGTTTGGATAATGTGTTACATGCAAGGAAGCATGTGATGAATTTTGTAGTGGAATTCGGGTTTGAGTTGCTACAAAGGAAGGTTACCCTTGTAGGAGGTGATTTGGGTAAGGAGGGGTTTGTCATTTGGAAATGGGGATGTTGGATAGGTGGAGTGGGATTTTGAGTGGCTTGGGGTCAGCATAACTCATGTGCTTGCCCCAGTGTGATCATCATCAAGGAATTCAAAATCCTCTTTGCTCCCAATCCATAGGTGGTATGAGGTGTAGTTTCCGGACTTCCAACCTTACCATAAGACATAATACGATATTGCCTGGCACAACCCCTACAAGGACATGCATGATAAGATCTCGATTAGGGAGGCTAATTGACATCCAAATGCGGAAATGAAATAAATAAAAGATATGTGAATCAAAGATAATTAATCAAGTTTATGGGCAACAAAGGACTTTATACCTTCACTTCTCAATTGAACCTAATCAACCAACAATAATTCCTCAATCAAACAATAGAGAAAACCAAATGAATCAACAAATGGATGACTCTATATGATTAATCAAGCAAAGAAGTTAAAAAGCAATCAAAGGAATCCACCCTTAATCACTCAACTACCTATTAGGAATCTACATAGTAGACTATTATGAATCCACCCAATAGATTTCTTCAACTAGAGAACTAGATTGAGAATCCACCCAAAACTATAAACTAATTTTAGCAACTACAAACTTTCAAAGAAATTCATCAATTCATCAAAATCTAAGGAATGTAAATGACTAAGGCACATATTTATAGTGGTTGACTTGTACAATTAAAGGCCCAAAAGTGACCTAGAAGACTTTAAACTCAGCCCATGATGGGTCATGGGCGAAATGGGGTGTTGGCCGCACTACGCATTGTGCCTTTTGCATACTGGGTTTCACAGGGTGTGCGAAATGGATTGCGAAATGCGTCAGGGGAAGTGCCTTTCACCTCTAGGTCGCACCTCAAGACAGAATCTTTGTCTGCCCATAATATCATCAACAAGTTGTAGATCTTAGATCGATGCTCTTCGATAGTCTCCAAGGCCTTTTTCTTCATGAATAGAGCTTGTAAGGCTTGGAGTTCCTTGGCTTGGTTCCGAGTGAATAGCCTTGTGGTGGTTATGCCGGGTGATATCCTATTATCCTCTCCTTCTTGAAAAGGATTCATCCTCGAATCCAAACCTTGTAAGAATATAGGCTGGACAAACAACCATAACTTCCTCATAGTATGAGGGTTATCACATGGGTTAGCACAAATGACACCTATACAAATATAGTACCCATTAAAGAAAGGAACCACTATGAACTCATGTACCCTTGAAGGGTTTCAGGGTCAAAGGAATATATGACCCACTCCACTTGGTCACACATAAAATGAAATAAAACAAAGGTATGCCTACCCCTTTTACATGGAATTTCAAAACACGCATGAACATCATCAAATGCAAAGAGGTAGTAGAGGAAGATATCTAACACTCTAGTCTCATCAAAGGTGTTCCCACATGAAAGAATACTATTAAGCTCATGAGTTGTATAAAGCAAAGCACCACAATGGTAAACACCCAAGGATAGAGTAATGATATTTGGGCACACATCACCTCCATTTGTCACAAGATTCACACTCACATAAGATGCATAATCATCATAATCATGAATATCATCATATGCAAAAAGATATTAAAGAAAGGTAACAACATCACTAGTGTAAATCATGGTGTCCTCATATGCAAGTTCACAATTAGGTTCAAGGATCCTATCAAGCATATTCTCATAAGTTTGGATACATGACAATAACTTGTGGTTCAACACATAAGTGTCACCCTTTTTTGTCACACAACTCCTCAAAGGGTGGGTATCTTTCAAGATAGGCATGCTTGGAAAGGGAACGCGGGACCTATTATAAACACATTCATTCAAACACATGTGGTCCTCCCAAGAAGTTGGGTACTCTTCAATCAAGAGTTCAAGCATGCTCTCAAGAGTCCAAAATAACACTTTAAGTTGTCTACCCATGTGAAAGTACCAAGAAATTGGCATCATGATCTTGGCACTCAATGTACCACATGGACTCTTAAACAAGCAAACATATAGAATCGACATCCCAAACTCGGGGGCCATGCAAATTAGGCACATTGGCATGAAACAAAGATGTAAGATGCGAGACATTAACATGTTTATGATAGGGTATATAAGCACCTATTCCCTAGAGTCTACGTACCACAACATAAAAAATTTCATCATGTCTCCAAGGGTCACTTGGAATCAAAGGGAATGGGTACATACCTTGGGTTTGGAGACTCAATTTGGCATGCTCGTGTCCAAACCTTAGCTTGTAAGGCATTCCCATCTCAAGAACCATTTTGGACTAATAGGATTTGTCCTCTCTTGTCTCTCTCAAGTCGGAATGATTAGAGTAGGATCAGCTGATACATGTCAATTCATCTTTTGAGGTAAGCTTTGAGGAACCCCATTGGAAAGTAATCTGTTAGGAACCTGAAAAAGAGAAGAATTGGTACTAGGAAAAATTCTAGTACCTTGGTTAGTGTGCACTACAATCTCTATTTTGATGAGTCTCACTAAAGAGTGTTCCTCATGCATGTCTTTCAAGCATTCACATGGCTCCATATTCACAAGCAAGTTATCTTCCTCATTATCCAAGTCCTTCTCTTTATGTATAAGCAACATTTCTATTTTATTGTTTTCAATTCCTCCCCTTTGAATTATTTGATGAAGTTCTTTAGTGATACTATAATCCTCACTCACTTGATAGGGTGTCAATGGTGCAAGGATAAACTTTTATCCTCCAAATACAAATGAGTACTTGTTAGACCTCCCATGATGTTGCACATCCCTATGAAATTACCATGGTCTACCAAGAAACATATGACATGCTAGGATAGGCACAATACCACATAGAATCTCATCTTGATACTTGCCAATGCCAAACCTTATGGTTGCTTGCTTGGTCACCTTCATCTCACCATTTTCATAGAGCAATTGTAATTTTTAGGGGAAAGGATGCTTCACACTAGGAAGTTGCATTCGTTCAACCAAAGTTTCACTCACAATATTTGTACAACTTTCACTATCAATGATAAGAGCACATACCTTATCCATGATCTTGCAACAAGCATGGAACAAGTTTTCTCTTTGATCAAGCTCATCTTTAGAAAGGGCCCCCATGATTCGTCTTACGATAAAAGATAAGTTCAGATTCACTTGCAAAGGCTCAAAATAAATATCCAAGGCTTATTCCTCTTGCCTAACCCTAGGCTTACCATCTTCACACTCTAGAGGCTCTCCTCTTCTCAAGAGATAAGCAAAATTCACACCGTCTTCCAACTTCTCTTCATCACAACCCAATGGTTCTTATTCATTAAGCTCATCATTCTTTCTCATGCCCTCACACTCCTCATCATTATCTGTACAATATCCATCAAGCCTTACAATGGGTCTTCTATTAGGACATTCACTTGTAATGTGTCCTCTACCTTGACATCTAAAGCATTGAATGGTAGAAGGATGAGGAATGTTAGGTTTAACAAGATTACATCCTTTAGCTTTGTTTTCCCCTTTCACCTTCTAGTCGACTTTAGCTTGAGTAGATTGACCACTACCTTTGGAGTGCTCATGGATAGATGACGACTTCCACTTATCTTCACTCTTGCTCCATGACAAAGTTAAAGTATTCTTGGCCTTGTATGCTTTCTCTTCTTTCAAGTCCCTTTCAACCTTGAAGGCATCATGAAAAGCCACCTCTAGACTTGCATAGTGTTGAACTCTCATGGGTTTTGAAATGTCATGTCTCAAGTTGGCAACAAATTGAATCACCATTTTTAGAATAGGCTCATCATCTTTAGACTTCATTCTCAAACTTTCAAACTCATCATAATATTCTTCAATACTTTTGGTATCTTGTTGAAGCATGTAAAACGTCTTGAGGACTTCTTGATGATAAGTAGGTGTAACATACCTCACTTCCCTTAGAGCTAACAACTCTTCCCATGTAGGTAAATCATGAACGAGATCTCGAGCTCATTCTCTCACTTTGGACTGCAACCATGTGGATGCATATCCCTCAAATTGAGTAATAGCATATTTGGTTTTCAAGGCATCCAAAATGTTGTCAGTGAGAAAGATCCTTTCACTTTGCAACCTCCACTCAAGGAATTCTTCCGGATTGATACTACCTTTGAACGTTGGAAGAGTAACCTTTATGGTACGCAATCCTCTATCATTGTCACCACAATCTCCTTGACGATAAGCATATCTATCATCATAATACCATTAACCTCTATCTCCATTAACTTGTCATCTTGCACCTTGATTCCGACCATAACCTCCGGGTTGCACTCGATCTCTTGGTGCACTATAACCTTGTCTTCCACTATATTGAGTTCCATTATAGTATCTATTAGCACATGCTTCCTCATACTTTTCATAGAGTGGATTGTGGTGGCTATCTTAGAAAGGATCTTGGTTTTGGTTATGTGGTACATGCAAGTTAGCATGTGATGCATTTTGAAGTGGAGTTCAACATTGGTTTGCTACAAAAGGACGGTCCTCTTGTAGCGGGTAATTTGGATGAGTGGAGCTTTGTCTAACATTGTTCAGATGGTTAGACATTTGGAAAGTAGGTTGTTGGGATTAAGGAGTAGGGCTTGGATTGTTCTGAGGGTTGCATAACTCATGTGCATGCCCTGGGGTAATTGTCATTGAGGAACTCGTGTTCCTATTTGCTCCGATCCATGAGTGGTATAAGGTGAGTCCTCCCAATCAGGACTCTCAACAATCACCATCCTATTCTCCATACGATCATCCATCTTTTCATTCATATTCGCTATGCTCCCATATGAACCATCCTTGATTAATTGCATTGTGATTGAGGCAAAGGTCAACTCAACACTAAAGGAATCATATCCTTCATGAGCACAATCAAGTGCTTTTGATATTGTACCTGCAAAATTCAGCAAACGAGATTAGTAGTAAAGCTTCTCATCCTCTTGTATATTAACGCTCAACTTACCTTCTATGTGTCTTCCCACGATTGATAGTGAACTCCCTTTACTCAACCAAGTAAAAAGGTCACCTATCCTTTATAGATGAATAGTTTCTTGTTACTCGAAAGAAGGATGACTAAAATAAAACGGACAGAGACAAGAAGGTTTCCAACGATTGCTCAAATGATAAAAGCTCACAAGAAATTGGTACGAAATGAAAACTGACACAAATGATCTAATTACAACTAAATAGATCAAATAATTATTGTTAACTAGTCTTAGGATTTATAGATGATAGAAGTATCAATGAAATGAGACTAAGAAGATTAAACCTGAGATTTGATGGAGAAAATTAGTTTTTCAACTTTCAGCCCGTGCCAAGGTTGTTGCGGTTCGCACAAGGAAGAGTTCCCTTCGCACCTCAACTTTGCACACCCAAACAGATTGCAAACCTGCCAGGGGCAAAGTGCTGGTGAAAAATGCACAAGGCAGAGTCCCCAACGCAACTGCTCCGCACCTGCCCTAGGTAGAACACCTGTAGCTTCCTCTTTGTACTCATTTTTCTGATTTTTGTACCTTTTTATTCTAGTACTTTCCCTTTTTGGTAAATTCTCTTTTGTACTAACACAATTACTCTTTCTATTTACTTCTTCTTTGGATCAAACACCTTGAATTAACCTTCTTCTTCAATCAACACCTTGAAAAACACCAAGAATAAGTACGCTTATGAATTTCAAATTTCCAACTCTCTCAATTTAACTCGAATTGACTCCAAATTTGAAACGTAGCCTCTTCTTGATACAGAGAACAAAACCAGATACAAATTAGATTCAATTCGATTCAAATTTAAGAGACCCATTTTGTGTTTTTCAAGTTCTTCAAACTTTAAAAATGGTAGATCCTTCAAACCTCAACCAAATTCTTCCAAATTTTAGATTCAAGCTCCTTATGACTAAGATTTCAAAGCCCAATAGGTTTGAAGTCTCAAATCAACCCAGATCTATGAAACCCTTGAACTGGTTCTTCAAGCTTTTTCACCCAACAATGGTGAATTCTTCAATTCAACTCCAAACTACCTCAAATCTCAGATCTAGACTCAATTGATACTAGAGAACATGATTCTAGTATTAGAATTCCAAAAAAATACAAGATCAAACAATTTCTTTGTAAAAATTTTCCAAAAACATTTTTCACCAATTTTTTTTTGAAATTTCAGATTTATGAACCTAGGATTAAGAATTGTGGAAATAATCCATTAGCCTAAGCTCTGATACCAAATAATAAGATCTTGATTAGGGAGACTAATCAAAATCCAAATGTGAAAATTAAATAAATAAAAGATATGTGAATCAAAGCTAGTTAATCAAGTTTATGGGCAACAATGGACTTTAAAACATCACCTCCCCATTGAACCTAATAACCAACAATAATTCCTTAATCAATCAACAGAAAAAACCAATTGAATCCATAAATGGATTACTCTATATGATTTATCAAGCAAAGAAGTTAACAAGCAATCAAAAGAATTCACCCTTAATCACTCAACTACTTATTAGGAATCAACCTAATAGACTATTAAGAATCCATCTAATAGATTTCTACAACTACAGAATTAGATTGGGAATCTATCCAAAACTACAAGATAATTTTAGTAACTATAAGCTTTCAATGCATTTCAACAAAATCTAAGGAATATAAATGACTAAGGCATGTATTTATAGTATTTACCTTGTATAAATAAAGGTCCAAAAGTGACCTTAGTAGACTTTAAACTAGGCCCATGATGGGTCATGGTAGAAATGGGGTGCTGTCCGCACTAGGCATTGTGCCTTTCACACATAGGGTCGCATAAGGTGTACAAAATGGAGTGCTAAATGCACCAGGGGTAGTTCCCTTTGCCCCTGGGTCACATCTCAAGGCATAATCTTTGTCAGCCTCTTCTTTATTCCACTTGATCATCCACAAGTTATAGATCTTTGATAGAAACTCTTTGATGGTCTCCAAGGCCTCTTTTTTCATGAATAGATCTTGTAAGCCTTAGAGTTTCTTGGCTTGGTTCCAAGTGAATAGCCGTGTGGTGGTTGTGCTGGGTGATATCGTATCAATGTACAACCCCTACAAGGAAATTCACTCAGAGTCAAGCTAAAGAAACCCAAGCCCTACAAGCTCTATTCACAAAGAAATAGACTTTGGAGACCATTCAAGAGCGTCGATCAAGGATCTATAACTTGTGGATGATTGCGTGGGATGAAAAAAAAGGCTATCGGAGATTATGCCTCGAGGTGAGACCTAAGGTGTGAAGAGCATAATGCCTGGTGCGACCAACACCTCATTTTGCACACTAAGGTGCGACCAACATAATGGCAGGTGCATTCGGCAGCTCAAATGCACCACTAGTCGACCCAGACCCATCATGGGCCAATTTTGAAGTCTTTCAAGATCACTTTTGGGCCTTCAATTGTATAAGTTAAATGCTATAAATGGAAGCCTTAGTCATTTTTATTCCTTAGATTTTGATGAATTGCTTTGGAAGCTTGTAGTTTCTAATCTAGCTTGTAGTTTTAGGTAGATTTTCCAATTAGTTCATCTAGTGTAGAAATCTATTGGGTGGATTCCTAATAGTCTATTTGGTGAATTCCTAATAGGTAGTGGAATGATTAGGAGTGGATTCTCTTGATTGGTTGTTAACTTCTTTACTTGATTAATCATATAGAGTCATTCATTTGTGAATTCATTTGGTTTCCCTTTTGTTTGATTGAGAGATTATTGTTTGTTGAAAAAGTTCAATAGGGAGGTTAAGTTATAAAGTCTTTTGTTGTCCATAAACTTGGTTAATTAGCTTTAATCCATATATCTTTTGTTTATTTCAATTCTGCATTTGAATTTCGATTAGTCTCCCTAATCGAGATCTTATCATTTTGTATCAGAGCTTAAGCTTAAGGATTGTTCACACAATTCTTAATCCTAGGTTCATAAATCTGAAAAATTTCAAAAATAAATTGAAGGAAAAACGTTTTTGAGAAAATTTTACAAAAAAAATTGCTTGATCTTGTGTTTTTTCGAAATTATGATACTAGAATCGTGTTCCCTGGTATCAATTGAGTCTAGATCTGAGATTTGAGCTTGTTTAAAGTTAAATTTAAGATTTAACCATTGTTGGGTGAAAAAGATTGAAGAACAAGTTTGAGGGTTTCATAGATCAGGGATGATTTGAGACTTCAAATCAACAATGCCTTTGATCTCCTAGTCATAAGGAGCTTGAATCTCAAATTTAGAAGCATTTGGTTGAGCTTTGAAGAATCTGCCCTTTTTGAAGTTTGAAGAACTTTAAGAACACAAAATGGGTGTCTTCAATTTGGATTAAATTAATTATAATTTGTACTGGGATTTGTTCTCTATATCAAGGAGAGGTTACATTTCAAATTTGTAGCCAATCCGAGTTAAATTGAGAGAGTTGGAAATTTGAAATTCATAAGTTGTTCTTGGTGTTCTTCAAGGTGTTGTTGAACAAGAAGGTGAATTAAAAGTGTCTGATCCATAGAAGAATCAAAAGGAAAGAGTACTTGTATTAGTACAAAAGAAAATTTACCAAAAAGGGCAAGAACTAGAAGGAAAAAGTACAAAAAAAATTAGAACGCGAGTATAAATCAGAATCTTCAAGTGTTCAACCTCAGGCAGGTGCGAAGTGCAATTTTCTTGGTGCGAAACCCACCAGCACTTTGCCCAAAACATACTAAGAATCTTGTTTTGTGTGTGAGGTCAGGTGCAAAGCGCAGAACCTATTGTGCGAAACCCATCAACCTTGGCACGAACTGAAAGTTACAAATTCGATCTTCTCAAACAAATCTCAAGTTCTATCTTCTTAGTTTAATTTTTTGATTCTCCTATCATCTAGAAATCCTAAGACTAATTAACAAGAAGTATTTGGTCTACTTAGTTGTGATTAGATCTCTCGTGTCCATTTTAATTTCGTACTAATTTCTTGTGAGCTTTTATCATTTAAGCAATCATTGGAAACCTTCATGGCTCCTTCCGTTCGATTTTGAGTCATCCTTATTTTGAGTAACAAGAATATATTCCTCCAAAAAGGATAGGTGACTTTTTGACTTTGATGAGAAAGGGAAGTTCATTATCAATCTTGGGAAGATGCTTAGAAGGTAAGTTGAGCATTCACATATGAGAGGTGTGAGGAACTTTACTACTAATCTCGTTTGTTGAATTTTATAGGTACAATGTCTAAGGCACTTGATTGTGCTCATGAAGGAGAGGGTTCCTTTAGTGTTGAGGCAACCTTTGCCTCAATCACAAGGCAATTAGCGGATATGAATGTGAGGGTGGATCGATTTGAGGATAAGATGGTGATTGTTGAGAGTCCTAATCGGGAGGACTCACCTCATACTACTCAAGGGTCAGGAGGAAATATGATTATGAATTCCACAATGACGATTACCCCGGGACAAGCACGCCAGTTTTGCAAGCCCCGAGCCAATCTTAACCCCACCCCACAAAACCAACAACCACTATTCCAAATGTCTAACTCTCTGAACTATGTTAGATAAAACCCTATTCATCCAAATTATCCCCTACAAGAGGAACGTCCTTTTGTAGCAAACCAAAACTGAACTCCACTTCCAAATACATCACATGGTAACATGCATGTAACAGATAACCAAAAACAAGAGCCTTAACAAGATAGCCACCACAACCTACTCTACAAGAGTATGAGGAAGCATATTCTAATAGATACTATAATGGACCTCAACATAGTGGAAGACAAGGTTGTGGTGTACTAAGAGATCGAGTGTAACTCGGAGGTTATGGTCGGAAGTAAGGTGCAATATGGCAAGCAAATGGAGATCGAGGTGAATGGTATGATGATTGCAATGGTGATCATTATGGTAATTGAGGTGATAGATATGGTGGTCAATAGATGAGAGGTATGGTTATCGTCAATAAGATCATGGTGACCATGAAAGGGGATTGAATACCATCAAGGTTACTCTTCCAACATTCAAAGGTAGTAGTTATCCAGAATAATTCCTTGAATGGAGTTTACAAAGTGAAAGGATCTTTCTCGCCAACAACATTTCCGATGCATTGAAATCCAAATATGCCATTACTCAATTTGAGGGATACACATCCATATGGTGGGAGTCCAAAGTGAGAGAATGAGCCCAAGATCTAGTTCATGATTTGGCTACATGGAAAGAGTTGCTAGCTCTAATGGAAGTGAGGTATGTTACACCTACTTATCATCAAAAAGTTCTCAAGAAGGTGTACATGCTTTGATAAGGTACTAAAAGTATTGAGGAGTATTATGATGAGTTTTAAAGCTTGAGGATGAAGTCCAATCTTGATGAGCCAATATTGAATATAGTGATATGATTTTTCACCAACTTGAGGCAAGACATCTCAAAACTGATGCAACTCAAACACTATAATAGCTTGGAGGAAGCTTATCATGATGCTACCAAGGTAGAGATTGACTTGAAAGATAAGAAGTCATTCAAAACCAAGGATACTAAAACTTTCTCATTGAACAAGAGTAGTGACAAGTGGATGTCTTCTACCACTCGGGAGTACACAAAAGGTAGTGATCAAGCTATTCAAGTGAAGGTTGGCAGGCCAAAGTGCAATGACAATGTTAAAGAAGGTAACCAGTCAAAACCTAACTTTCTTTGTCCTTTTCCTATTCAATGCTTTAGATGTCAAGGAAGGGGACACATTGCTAGTGGGTGCCCCAACCAAAGAACCATTGTGGCTTAGAAAGATGGGTACTATACTGAAGAAGATGAAGAGTATGGTGAAGAGAGTGGGGAAGATAAGCACAAATATGATGATGATGAAACACCTTTGAATGACGATGATGAGAGGATAGTAGAGAGGCTAAACTTGGCTTGCTTTATGACTACAAGGGTGCCTCTTAAGTGTGATGATGAGCCATTACAAGTGAATGTGAATCTATCTTGCATTGTGAGGTGAATCATGGGAGCTATTTCTAAAGAAGAGATTGATCAATAATAGAACATGCTCCATGCTAGGTGTAAGATTCTAGACAAGATATGTGCCTTGATATTCATAGAAGAAGTTGCACTAATGTCGTGAGCAATACTTTGGTGGAACGAAGGCAGCTTCCTACAAAGAAGCCTCGTAGTTCTTACAAGCTCAAATGGCTCAACAAAAGTGGTTAAATGAAGGTCTTCAAGCAAGTAAGTTTTAATTTAGCATTGGTAAATACCAAGATGAAGTTCTTTGTGATATTGTACCCATGCTAGCTTGCCATATATTACTTGAAAGACCTTGCCAATTTGATAGGGATTTTCTACATCAAGGGAGAACCAACAAGTATTCATTTGTATTTGGTGGTAGAAAGTTCTCTCTTGCTCTCTTAACTCCCTATCAAGTGAGTGAAGATTACCCAATCATGAAGGAACTCCGGGAAAAAATGAGAATGGTGGAGGAAGTGAGTGAAAGCTCCACACTTGTGCACGAAAAGGAAGAAGGCTTGGCTAAAAAGAAGAATAATATGTGCATGATAGCTAAGCCAAGAAAATGTTTGAAGGGTTATGATGAGGAACACTTTCTAGAGTGCCTTGTTAACAAGGATCTATTGTTGCATGCTAACAAGGATACTAGCACATTTCCTAGTATCATATATTCTCTTTTGCAGGAATATGAGGGTTTATTTCTCGAGGAGATGCCAAATGAATTGCCACTCTTAAGGGGTATTAAGCACCAAATTGATTTTGTGCCCAGATCTCAAATTCCAAAGCGTCTGGCCTATAGAAGCAATCTGGAGGAGTTACAAAATCAAATTGATGAACTCTTTGAACAGGGACTTATCAAAAAATGTCTTAGTCCTTGTTCCGTACCGGTGATCCTTGTCCCCAAAAAGGATGGCACTTAGAGGATGTGCATTGATTGTATAGGCGTAAAACAAATAACGGTAAAATATCGACATCCTATCCCTATACTTGATGACATTTTGGATGAACTTTGTGGATCAAGTGTGTTTTCTAAGATAGACCTTAGAAGTGGTTATCACAAAATTCGAATGAACCCGGGTGATGAATGGAAGACGGCCTTAAAACCAAGTTTGGTTTGTATGAGTGGCTAGTTATGCCTTTTGGCTTGACTAATGCCCCTAGAACTTTTATGAGGTTGATGAACCATGTGTTGAAGCCCTTCAGCAACAAGTTTGTAGTCGTTTATTTTGATGACATACTTATGTATAGTAGAACAATTGAGGAATATATTGGTCATTTGAGATAAGTATTTGATGTTCTACTACATGAGGGTCTCTTTGCAAACTTAAGAAGTGTTCTACATAATTTATAAATGAATAAAAGAAGAATTTGCATTAGAAGAAAAAACATATGTAAATCCGGAAGGATTAAAGATAACAATAGTATTTTCTAATTTAGGAAGAAGATATAAAAAAATAGGAGATAATCTAAATTTAATGCTAGAAAAAGAAACGGTAAAATTAGAAGATAAATTAACCGCAATGGTTAGAATAACAAAAGAAAATGAAGAAATAGATAGGAAAAGAGAAATTGAAAAAATACAACAACAAACTAAAGAAAAAATACAACGAATAGAAGAAGTAAAAAACACTAAAATAATAGAACTAGAAAAAGAATTAGAAGTACTAAAACAATTATATGCAAGTAAGCAAAAAGAAAAAGAAAAACGTAGAGAAGAGGAACAAGAGTTAAAACTGACAAATGAAATAGAAAAATTTAAATTACAATTAGAAGAAGAACAAGACAATCTACCAAAAATAAGCATAGACGAAATAAGTGAAGAAAGTGATAATGATAATGATCTAGGAGAAAACTATTCGGAAACAAGTGAAACATATACCGAACTAATAGAAAAAATGGAAAAAGCAAAAATAAATCCAGAAATAAATACAGGAGATATGAGCACTGATGATAAACCAAGTATATCAGGAGTAAAGAATCCAAAGCAATTAAATCCAAGCTACTATAGGACAGACTATAATTCATATGATAAAAATAAAACGTTATGGGAAAAAAGGCCAAATAGGAAATGGACACCAAGGCAGATAACTGAACAAAATAATTTTTTAGATCTAGATTGTGTAGCAGATATAAATAAAACAATTCAATTATGGATAGGATATATTTCAAAACAATTAATAGACAATAAAATATCGATAGCTGAAACACCAGGATATATAGAAAGAACACTCATAGGAACGGTAAAATTATGGTTACAAAATTTAACAAATGAAAGTCTAGAAACATTAAGAAGTGATAAAAAATACGATGGAACAGATGCCACAACAGCTACGGAAATATTATTTAAATATGAAATAGCAATAAGAAATGAATTTGGTAGTATGACGACGGAAATAGAAGAACAAAATAAAGAAAAAATTATAAACAGAAATTTAATGTCAAAATTAGCAATATGTAATATGTGTTATCTAGATGAATATACTTGTGCATTTAAAAACTATTATTACAAAGGAACATATAATCCAGATGAAAGTAAAGAAATAAGAAAATTATATTTTACTAAATTACCAGAACCTTTTAGTTCAAAAATAATAAAAAATTGGAATGAAGCAGAATTAGTAGATACTCTAGGAGCTCGAATAAAATTTTTACAAAATTGGTTTATGGAATTATGTGAAAAATACAAAGAAAATATTAAAATGAATAAAATATTAGTAAGAAATTTAGCATGTTGTAAAGATAGAACAGCACCCCAATTCGGATGCACAGATAAATATTATAAAAAAATATAAGAAAATAAAAAGATATAGTAGTAAATATAAACCATATAAATCAAAATATAAGTATAAAAAACCAAGAAGAAGATATTATGTAAAAAATTACAAATATAAAAAATCATATAAAACAAAGAAAAAATTAACGGAATGTACTTGTTATAATTGTGGAAAACTAGGACACTTAGCTAAAGATTGCAAATTACCAAAAAATCCAAAGAAAAAACAAATTACCGAAATAATAATAGGAGATGATAAATATACACGAATGGAATATATAGATTATGAATTAGAAAGTGAAGACAGTATATATGAATTATCAGAAAATGAATTATCAGAAAACGAAAGCGAAAACGATATAAATAATAATATAGAAGAATCGGAAGAAGAAAATTATGACTGAGAAAGATATAAGGATAATACAACAAGAAGAACACCAAGATGAACAATCCTCAGAACAAAAAATAATATTTGACACCAATATATTTGAACAAATAAAGGGAAAAGAATTAGATCTAAGCATAGATAAAATATTAGAGGTACAACAATAAAAAATTGGTTTAAAAGACAAAAAGAAGAATATTATGTAATAAGCCAAAGAGAACATATAATAGATTGTAAATACATTAAAGGTAAAGCTAGAATACCAATCTTAAATAAAAAAGAACTAAATAAAGAAATACAAGATATAAAAGCAAAAAATCCAATAAAATACGTACATTTAGGAGGAACAGAAATACTAATAAAAGCATGTTTTAAAGAAGGAATAGATACCCCTATAAAAATATACTTAGCGGATGATAGAATTATACAACCTATAGAAAAAAAGTTTAATAAGTGCAGTGAAAGGTAATCTAATATACCAAAAATTTAAATTTATAATAAGTGCAAATTATTCAGTAGCAATAGATGATAAAAATATAGATAGATCATTAGTTTTATACTGGAAAATGTCGGGAATAGAACTAACACCAGGAAGTAAGATATTTACGGCAAGATGTAAAAACCTATACATCCTTACAACAAAACATAAAATAACAGCTAGAAATAAAATAAATAGAATTAAAATAGAAAATCCGTTTGAAAGAATAGTATCAGTTATAGATAATAATGATTATAGTTATGCAGAAATGGACATCGACGAAGACTAAGAAATAGTAAAGGAAAGAATAGAAACGTCAAAACGAACAGGTAATGAAATACCAGAAACATCATCAAGAATGAGTACATCAAGAAGGATAAGTTATGTAACTCCACCAAAATTAATAGAAGAAATAAAACCATATCATTACTACATAACAGGATTAATGGACCAAAGGAAATATTTAATATTAATAAATACAGGACAACAAGAAAATTATATTGCAAGAGAATTAATACCAGAAAAAGAAATAATAACAAATGAACAACAAAATTCGGAATTACCAAAAGCATTAAGAAAAATTGAAGAAACAACCGAAAAATAATTAATTATTGGAGGAATACCAATATTAATAAATTTCAAAATATATCAAGGAGATAAAAATATCACCCTAGGAGCAAAGTGGTTAGAAAAAGTTAAACCATACAACCTAGAAGATAAGCAATTAACAATAAGTTATGAAAATAAGAAGATAGTAATCAAGAGAACCTTAATATGATAAAATAATAAGTTAACATAATAAATGACAAAAATATATATACTTGCCAAAATAATAGTTGAAGGATACTATAATAGATATTATACACCTATGATGTATACAGGAGCAGAAGCTAATATGTGTAAACATAATTGTCTACCAGAAGTGTAATGACCCTTCCGGTCATTTCCACGTTTAAGTTTTGAAGTCAAGCAAATCGACAAAAGATATCGTAAGACCTTTAACAAATTTTCTGAACTTTGGGTCAAATGTCTCGGGGCTTTTCTCCCAATATATAAAGAGTTAGAAGTCCCCCGAGATACCATATCGAAGTTCTACGAGTCTAGTTTCCAACGCACAAAACCTCACGTCCAAATGATCTCGGAGTAAAGAGTTATGACTGTTTTACCGCGGACTGTCTGGCAGAAAACGGGTTGCGAACCAGGTCGCGAACCGGGTCGGATTAAACGCGATTTAAGCCTCGACGTCACATTTTAAAATGCCATTTCAGTTCCGAAACAGTGATAAATATAAGGGAGGATCCCGAGAGAATTCTTGAGTGTCAAAATCGTGCGTTGGCGAATTACGAGCCTAAACTTAAGAACTTTATTAGCATCGTGCGTGTATTTGAAATATTTATTTAAAAGTTGAATTTGGTAAAAAAATTATATTATTATTGCCTTTTCAAAATATTTTAAAGGTTTATGAAAAATATATTTGATACGATATAAGTGTTTACATATTTATTTTATAAAGTTTTTATACTCCGTAATATTTTAATGGAAATAGTAAATTTAGCTATGTTGAAAGTTATTATTATAATCTAGTAGGTTTTATTGGAAATGATTTTCTATGAATTATGGTATATTTAAATTATTATATTTATTTTACCACGAATTTACGCAATACCCGAATATATATCTAACGGGGAGAATTTGTAGCCACCTCCACTTCCACGTGGAAGTGGAGGCCTTGTACACGAGTTAGGCAACATTTGACTTGCTGTATGTGGTGTCTATGTGTATATATCCACTTCAATTATCCTTTCCATTCTTTTCTTTACAAACATCTAGCTAGTTATATATATACTATTAAGTTAGTAATTCATATAGCTCTATGCATGTTCATAACTCAGTATTGACGAAGGTTGGGTGGGAGAAATACTTTTGTTTTTTTGTTGCATTTTATTTGATTCTCAAAAGTAAATCAATTATCTACGTCAAGTTATTCAAGCCCAAATCCGATTCCAATTTAGTTTTGGATTTTCTCGGAGTGGTTCGAGCTTGGACATCGTTGTTCTAGCAGCTTGTCGTCGGACGACAGGTAGGTTACGGTTTATTCTCCCTAGACTCCGTATATATAAAATAAAATTGTATTAATGGGCATCCTTGGGTTGGTTTATTAGGTTGGTACCACAGACCTTGACCGCTTTATTCATGTCCGCTATTTTTATTTCCTCCGTTGTTTGTAGTATTTGCCGTTATATTTTATTTTACCCTTGTGGTCCTGTGAGGCCTTATTGACTCTGGAACATAGAAGGTGGGAATTTGGGAATGTCCGCTAGTCCCGGGCATAGAATTATCCTTCTAGGCTGGTTATGCTTGCTGAGTAGCTGTGGGCCTGTGCAGGGTCGATAGGTTGATTGTGAGCTGCGGGGCAGCTATTGTGTGTGATCATACCATTTCCATGCATATAAAGAGGTTTTATCCATGTTTTACTGTGGTTTCAGCTTCGGGCCTACTGGCACTGTTTTCTAAACCTTGCATGGCCCGGGGGCCCATTTTTGATGGAAATGATTTGGAAATGGTTGATTTCACATGTGGATATTTTTGGGCAAGAAAGTAAAATTATGTTTTCAGTTTTATGATTATCGCTAGGCTCGGCAGGGCCGGGGTGCTAGTTGAGTTTTCTTATTACTTGAGATGATTTTAGCCTCGGTTGGACCGAGCACCTGAGATGACTTTTTACTGTTTAGACCCGGCTACGCCCGGGCACCCTTGGAGGGGGTTTTTGAGATATTTTCCTACTATTTTTAGTCCTGGACAGGGTCTGGGCATGCATATTCGAGACTGGGTCTCTATCTTGATATCGAGACTGGGTCTCTATCTTGATATATGTTCTGATACTGAGATTTAGTATGGGGTCTGGGACCTCCATGGACCTTGCTATCCGGGCCAGGGGCTACGGGTTGCGTGTGCCGGAAGAGGGGTATACGGGGGAGTAGAGGTATACGAGCAGAGTCCTTCCATGGAACCTACCTGCTGGGCCGGATCGGCGCCGGAGGAGGTACATACAGAGATACTATGGCACTTGAGATCTTCATGCATCATATCATTCATGGTTCGAGGGTCCACCCTTGTTTGCTGTTTGCTGATTGTACGCTCCGGTAGTATGGGATGCCGGAGGGTTTGTTTTCACTTGTTTGTGTTCCTCGGTTGTATGGGCGGCCGAGGGACTGTAGGTAGACTTTTGCTTTCTACTTATAGAATTGTTCTCTATTATGGATAAGTATGAGATTGGTGTGATTAGTTGAGTTTGATTCATGTCTCTGAGCATGCCTATTATTACTCTCCCTCTCTTTTTCTTACACTTGAGGTTACCGGTATACCGTCCATTTCGTAAACTTATTTTATATACACTGTTATTGCAAGGACCCCAGGTGCGTTATTTCTTACTTTCACCTGTGCCTTTGGTGTGTATATCCTGCTTACTAGCCTCATATGTGGTTCTGTTGGGTTCCCTCTGGGCTAGTTCCTGTGTACCTTTCGTTGATTTCTGTGACTGATTGCTTCTATTCTGTCTATTACTACACTTTTATCTTATATGTGCCCAGTCGGCCTATGATACCTACTGGGTCCCTTATGCTTCGCATTTGGTGCTCACCCCTACCCCCTGCATCTTTGGGTGCAGATCCTAGCGTGGGCCATCGCCGCTAGACCGTTGTGATTCGTGCTTGGAGATCTGTTGGAGACTACTTCAGGCTGAGGGTGAGCTCTTGGCGATCGGAGCTTAGCTTTAGTTATCTTTTGCTTCATGTACTCTATTACCATTCAGAGACATTTGTATATATAGTTTTGGTTTATTTGCACTCCATGTATATAGTTTGGCTCTGTACTATGATACCAGGTCTTGGGGTTTGGTTTAGTTTTCGCATATGTATATATTTATATCCCTGCTATCTATTTTGTTTGTCTTGTCCGCTTATTTCCTAGATAGTAGCCCATTACTAACTGTTCTGGGCTACGGGGATTTGTTCACCTACCGGGGGTTGTAGGTGCCATCATGACCGAGAAATCGGGTCGTGACAACTTGGTATCAGAGCTTTAGGTTCACCGGTGTTATCGGTATAGGAGCCAATGTCTAGTAGAGTCCTACGGATCGGGGCGGAGACGTCCGTACTCAATCTTTGGGAGGCTACAGTGGCATTTTAGGAAATTCAACTCTTTCATTGCTTCTGTGTCATGCGTATAACCCTTGAAGTTTCTAGAGATCTCATTTATTCTACTTCATTCTTCCGCAGATGGTTCGTACGAGATCATCGACAGCACGCGAGGATGAGCCTCCCACTCCAGCTAGGGGTCGAGGACGCCCTCGAACAGTGGCACCTGCTAGAGCTGCTAGCGTGGAGATAGAGCCCGAGCAGCATGTGGTTCAGGGGGCAGCCCAGGTACCACCAGCTCCAGTACCAGTTCCAGCACCAGCTCCAGTGCCCACTTATGTGCCAGCTCCAGCTGCAGCTCAGTCTCCAGATATTCGGGGATTTCTTTTACAGCTTTTGGGTGTGATTGGAGAGCGGCCTTCGGAGGTAGCGCAGACATCCGCTCAGGGGGCAGCCCTGGGTGCACAGAGCTTAGGAGCACAGCCGGCTACTATGGCTCCCCGTGTGGAGGTCATTCCGGTTCCATCTGTTGCACAACCTCTTGCTCCCCGCCCAGCTATGACAGAGTCAGAGCAGAAGGCATTGGGTAGGTTTTTGAGGTTAGCACCTCCGAGATTTGCGGGTACTTCTGGGCAGGATCCACATGACTTCATTACCACCTGTGAGGAGATGTTGCATCATCTGGGTTTGTTGGAGACTCACGGGGTTGGTTATACTACCTACCAGTTGGAGGGCCCAGCGAAGTTATGGTGGAGGGCTCAGGTTGCTTGTAGACCACTGTTGTCACCTCCATTGACCTGGTCTGAGTTTTACGAGGCCTTTATGGCCAAGTTCCTACCCCAGAGTGATCGGGAGCGTAGCAGGGAGCAGTTCACTCACCTTGTGCAGGGATCTACGACTATCTCAAAGTATGAGACCCGTTTTCATCAGCTAGCACCGTTCGGAGCTATGATCATTCCTACTGAGGCTGATAGGATTCGCAGATTTGTGTGGGGTTTGAGGCCGGAGATCAGACAGCCAGCTGAGATATTGATTGCCAGTGGTCGGTCATTCCAGGCCATTGTAGACTATGCTCGCACTGTGGAGGACTTACAGCGACATGATCAGGGGTCCAGAGATAAGAGGCCTCGACATCAGGGTGTCTATAGTGGTTTCAGATATGGCGGTAGAGGTCCTGGCCAGTGGAGTCGGAGTTATCAGCCACAGCAGTACCAGGGTCAGTCCAGCCGACCGGTTCAGGCTTCCCTACAGACTTTCGGTAGTACCCAGTTCGAGCAGGGTCAGGCCAGCCCTCAGGGCTATAGCGACCAGTCTTCGAGGGGTACAGTTTCTGGGGCATCAGGTCGTGGTGGTCATTCGGGATTTTCGGGTTCATCTCGACTGAGTAGGCCGTCAGGGGCTTGTTTTACTTGTGGTGCGATGGGTCATTTTGCTAGAGATTGCCCTCAGCAGGGTACAGTTCAGTTGGCCGAGCCTTTATGAGTAAGTCAGCCCCCAGCTAGAGGGGGTGGTCATCAGAGTAGAGGTAGTGCTCCACGTGGCAGAGCAGGTGGTAGGGATGGCGGTCGGGCAGGTGGAGGTTGTCGTCAGTTTTATACGGTCCCTAGGAGACCAGAGGCAGAGACCTCAGATGCTGTGATTACAGGTATGATTTCTGTGTGCCATCAGTCTGCTATGGCTTTATTTGATCCTGGATCCACTTGTTCATATGTATCTGCCTACTTTGTGCCTTGTTTGGGGTTGGCTAGTGAGCCATTATCTGTGCATGTTTCTGTTTCGACCCCCAGTAGGAGATTCTTTAGTAGTGGATCGGATTGTGAGATCCTGTATGTATCTATATGGTGATTCAGAGACTTGGGAAGACTTGATGATTCTTGATATGCTAGATTTTGATGTGATCTGGGCATAGGACTGGTATCCCCTCACCGTGTGGTTTTGGATTGTTATGCCAAGACCATTACGCATAAGTCTGTGCCCGGTGTATCCCCGGTTGTGTGGCAGGGTTCTATTAGCCATGCACCATCTGGGATCATCTCTTGTCTTCGAGCTAGAAAGTTGATTTCCCGTGGGTGTTTAGCTTATCTAGCATATGTCCGAGATGTTAGTGCTGACCCCACTTCCCTTGAGTATGTTCCTGTGGTTAGAGACTTCCTCGATGTATTTCCTACCGACCTGCCAGGCCTTCCACCTGAGAGAGATATTGATTTTGCTATCGAGCTAGAGCCGGGCACTAGGCCCATTTCTATTCCTCCTTACCGTATGGCTCCTGCTGAGTTGAGGGAGCTTAAGGAGAAGCTCCAGGATCTATTAGCTAAGGGGTTTATTAGACCTAGTGTGTCGCCTTGGGGTGCTCCTGTTCTCTTCGTGAAGAAGAAGGATGGGTCTAAGTGTCAGCATGTGTTTTGAATTATCTGGTCTATCTATATCCGGTGCTAGATGAGGAATTTGATTGATGATTTGTTTGACCAGCTTCAGGGTTCAGTCGTATTTTCGAAGATTGATTTGAGGTACGGCTACCATCAGTTGAGGATTAGGGCGGAGGACATCCCTAAGACAGCATTCAGGACACGTTATGGCCATTATGAGTTCCTGGTGATGTCTTTTGGGTTGACTAATGCCCCGCAGCCTTTATGAACTTGATGCACAGGGTTCTTGGCCCGTATTTGGACTCATTTGTGATAGTTTTTATAGACGACATCTTGGTATACTCGCGTAGTAGAGATGAGCATGAGCAGCACTTGAGGGTTATACTCCAGACTTTGAGAAATCATCGGCTTTATGCCAAGTTCTCAAAGTGGGAGTTTTGGCTTGAGTCAGTTGCATTCCTAGGGCACGTGGTGTCTAAGGATGGGATTAGGGTTGATCCGGGAAAGATTTCTGCGGTTTGTGAGTGGCCTAGACCTACTACTGTTACTGAGGTTCGCAGCTTTATTGGGTTAGCAGGTTACTACAGACGGTTCGTTGAGGGATTTTCTTCCATAGCAGCACCCTTGACTATGCTGACTAGGAAGGATATCCCATTTCAGTTGTCGGATCAGTGTGAGGATAGCTTCCAGAGGCTTAAGGCCTTATTGACTTCAGCTCCGGTTTTGACTTTGCCGGTTGAGAGTCAGAGCTTCTCCGTGTGTTGTGATGCTTTTGGGGTTGGTCTTGGTTGTGTGTTGATGCAGCAGGGTCGAGTAATAGCATATGCGTCAAGGCAGCTGAAGGTTCACGAGCGCAACTACCCCACTCATGACTTAGAGTTGGCGGCAGTAGTTTTCGCGCTCAAGATCTGGAGGCATTACCTATATGGAGTTCACTGTGATTATTCTACCGATCACCGTAGTCTTTCAGTATATCACGAGTCAGCGGGAGTTGAACTCGAGACAGAGGAGATGGGTCGAGTTGCTGAAGGACTATGACTTCACTATTCTGTATCATCCGGGCAAGGCACACGTGGTAGCGGATGCCTTGAGTCGGAAGACAGTGAGTATGGGTAGCCTAGCTTCTCTTTCAGTTTCAGAGCGGCCGTTGGCCTTGGACATTCAGTCCTTGGCTAACCGTCTGGTTAGGCTTGACTTGTCGGATCCTAGCAGGGTTCTCGCCAGTGTTGAGGTTCGTTCTACTTTGATTGATCAGATTAAGAGCCATCAGTTTTAGGATCAGCAGTTGTGTGACCTTCGTGATCGGGTTGTTCAGGGTGAGACCAGTCGGGCTACTCTAGATTCAGATGGGGTTCTGAGGTATGATAGTCGCCTTTGTGTTCCGAGGGTTAGTGATTTGATTCAGTTGATACTTCGTGAGGCACACTGTACTAGATACTCCATTCACCCTGGCACAACAAAGATGTATAGAGACTTGAGGCAACTTTACTGGTGGAGTGGTATGAAGCGGGATATAGCGGAGTTTGTATCTCGGTGCTTAAACTGTCAGCAGGTTAAGTTCGAGCATATGAGACCTGGTGGTTTGATGCAGCGACTTCCCATTCCTGAATGGAAGTGGGAAGGGATTACTATGGACTTCGTGGTTGGGTTGCCCCGTACTTCTCGTGGGTTTGATTCCATATGGGTGATTGTTGATAGGCTGACCAAGTCAGCATATTTCTT